>CM023450.1:196326005-196626005 GCA_013339765.2 Haemaphysalis longicornis | reverse complement strand
ACGGTAGACCTTTATTTGCAGCATTTGCAACGATTACTGCAATGCAAAACAGGAGTTGAGCCAGATGTTTCATGTTTTTTAGCCGCAGTTGCTTGGCACTTTGCACTTGACTTTTGTCTGCTTGTTTGAGCTAATAAAGAAGCATGTTTTTATGTAAAACCACCCTCAAAAAGTTGAAAAATGTACTCCATTAACCGTTCAGTACTTCATGTTTAAGGTTGTGCCTTCTCTGGCCATAAGGAGCAAATCTTGCAGCAGACAACTGATGACTGTAGGCCTTTATTTGCAGCATAACAACTTGGGAAATATTTTTCATGTTGCGGAAAAAGCTGATCATGAAATGTGATTATTGTAATGACAATAGAAAATAGCGGTGTGTCTGTTACCTTCCTCGTCCTCGTCTTTCTTGCGCTGGCTATTTTCTATCACCATGAACCAATACCAACTCACCCAGCTTGCCATCTTGGTGTAATGACAATGTAGTACTTCCAGCAAGTATAGAGGAAAGTTGTGCACAGGGCAGCCATTGAACCAGTTCTCCTGTCTCATTCACTAGAGGAGAGGCCAAGTGGAGGATTGCCTGCATATTTAGTTAGTAGCCTCTGCTTGGGTGGGCTCACTTTCCTCGTTTGCAGTTTTATTAGTAGCAGTTCGTAAGCATTGCAGGGGTCCCCATGATCACATTCCTATGGAACTTACTGACGTAATTTATGATTCACTGGCCTAAAAACCATCGTGCTGCAATACGAAAAGTTTTGCAAATCCACGGAAATGTTCCCGACGGCCTAGATTGCTTGTTTTAGAGGTATAGCTCTTCTGTATTGAAATAAAAAATAAACAAGAAGCACATTTTAGTTCAGCTAGTTTGCCCGAGACAGCGTTTGCTGTCTGAAAGTCAGAGTACAGATGTGACATATTTTCAAAATAAGGATGCTAGGATGTAGAGCTAGGCTTTAATAGGCTGCATAGAAAATCTTTCCATATTTCCTTGACTGCCTAACCTGTCCAGCTTTCTCGAATTATCTGTACTGGTGTGCCGTGTTTACATGACATCACAAGTGTTCGTGCTTGTGTGTGCTTTCCAGTCAGTGAGGCATTAGTGGGGTCTCGGTGTCCATGCTTTCTCTCATTCAGAGACCTGTCGGGCTACGCGTACCAAAGTGCAGACAACCCATGTGATTAACAATAGTGTCTTCGAAAAAGAAAAAAAAAAGCCCCGCAATCTGAGAGGGTTGTGTTGCCTGTAATACAGTGGCATCAACAACAAGATGGCACCTCTATTGGTGCTTTCAGTCAACGATTACTGTGTGCGTGCATACGTGTGTAAGACAGGAGACGTTGGTTTAAGAAGGGCACAAAGTTGTCTAAATTATTGTGTCCTGCTTGTCCCACAAGAAAAAGTCATGGTAAAGGAAGTTTGCTAGGGTCTCTGCAGTAAGAGGGAAGGGGGGTGTGTGGCCACGACAGTGAAGTTGAATACTGAAGTCAGCATTGGGCTTTTTGCTGCTTCCTAACCTGTGTCTTAAAGGGACAGACAACCGATTTTTGTCGAGTATATATTCTCTATCCCAAATGAAAGGGCATCACTTAAAGCACCTTGATGAGAAACGGTTTTGCTAATAACGCCCTAGAACTTTTTAAATCGAAATTTTTAGATCTACGAGCCGTATGTGTCCCTCCCAAAAATAATGCTGGCAACCATGGCATAGAGTAGCTCGGCAACATACTTTTGTCTGTATGCGAATGAAAAACGATATTTAAAAACTTGTCCCCAGCTAAAAAAAAGTGTGAATCGCAGGCTTTCCTGTTCCTTTATGTGTTTTTTTAATGCAACGATCTATTTTGCACCAATGCGCCATCTGTTGGGATAGACGATAGGTAGACTCTGGCTTCACGTTGTGTAGGTGGGAAGTTCGATTCTCCCCGGGCGTGACTTTTTTTTTTTTTTTTTAAGCTGCCGTTGGCGTACTTGGAAACTGAAATCAAATATTTTGCCAGAACAGACGCCCCTGACTCAGGCAGAATCGTCAAAGCTCCTTCACTGGGTCTGTTTACTGAACGCTGCCATTGATTCTGGGCATGGTGGCTCAGTTAGCCACACTGAGAGCAACCGAGCGACGGCGGGCGGCGTGTCTTTAAAATTTTCAAAACAACGTTTAGAAATACATATACAATTTAACCTTGTTTAAATACTTGTGATAAAAGGTTTTCAATACGTAAATAAACGTTTCAGCAGTTGCAGTAGCTGCCAGGTTTGCAGGTCACGTGACAGGGACACATATTGTAGTGTCAAGTTTCGACACTATGAACCGCCACCCTTCCGATTTCAGGAAGTTTGCTGCCAAATTAAAATTATTTCCGCCAATTTATTTAGAAATTGCTTGTGATTACTGGGCTATGCAAAACGCTGGCTTTCGTGTAAGCTAGAGAACACATACGCGACAAAAATCGGTTGTCTGTCCCTTTAATGTAGCAGGTGGTCTCGGTGAAGAGAAACTGCTTGACTGAAGTTTCTGCTTAGTGAGCACTTTTGGTAAATGGGCACTCTCCTTGACACCAGCCGTGCCTGCCTGTTCCCCCGTTGCAGTGGGGTCCCCCTGCCCGTCCGGTTGCCATGGCGACGCTGCCGCTGGACCCGCTGACGCAGATCAACACCTACCGCTCCTTTGTGTCCATGCTCGAGGACCCCGCAGCGAGTGAGCTTTGCCCCGACCGTGCACGAGAGTGGCTTTCGTCTCTCTCATAGTTGGCAGCTGTCACTTATGCTGCAGTGGTGCTTGTTTGCTTTTTAACCCTTTCACTGGCTGGTGTTTCTGGCCGTGACGCACCCCGAGTGCTGGCTCGGTTTCCAGAATATCAGGGAAGGAGCGTAGCGGTTTATTTGACTATGATAGCGCCCAGAATGTAATGTGTCGAAAGGAAAGAGCGTGGGTGAGAAATCTCCTTTCTTCCAGATATTTTCAGTTTGCTGTGCACGCTTCCGGGATGACAACCCTACCGTTTCAACATCAGAATCTTACGCTGTGGAGCTCGCACCCCTTCCTTGCATGTGAAACTCTCAGAATGCGAATCCGAGCTCGGCTCATATTCGGATCAGAATCGGAAGAACCATCGCTCCTGTCCGCAGTCGAAGGGCACGCGTGGTCAGCCATCCGGAAGTAACCGCACGCGTGGAAGGAGCACTTTAAGCAGCCTGCACAACGCATAGAAATGATGCTTTGCAAAATCATGATGGCAGATAGAGGTAAAAAGGAGATACAACGTTGTTGCAACAACCTCGTTCGCTGCTGACAGCGGCAAGTGAGGGTGCGGCAAGCGAGCGAAAGCCGTTATTGAGCCATGTTTCGGTCTGTTGGAGAGGCAACGGTGCGCTGGGTTAACCTGGTGCGCCGTAGCAGACGTGGAAACAATAAAAAAGCAGAGAAACCCGTTGTGGATGGCACAATAACCCTTGCACCCGTATGGCACGCGGGCCACATGGTCACTCATTCTGACCGAGTACAGCGCGCAGAGCAACTAAGCCCCCCAGCAACGAAGGGTGGGCGCGGTCGCTCTGTACTCTTCAATATACTGTCGTTAGAGAGCTTGCGAGTCAAAATACGAGCTACTATAAAGACTTGACAGATGGCGCGAACAGTCGAGGTGCGCCAGCTTTGCGCTATGGCGTGAATTTTTGAACGCATATTGGAGAACATACCGGTACGTCAGGGACACTGCAGAGGGGAAATGCGAAAAAGTACCGGTACGTCAGTGACAGCAAAAGGGTTAACTGCATGTCAGCATTCAAGTGGTATGTTCAATTGGAGCTAGAAGTCGCACTACAGCTGCCCAGTCCTGTTGATCGGCCGTGGCTCAGGTCAGTAGCCACCAATTGCGCAAGCAAGGTTCCGCGACGTCATAGAGGAATTGCCGGATAGTGACTGGGGAGTCGCCACTGCCTCACGTGCTGTCCTTAAGGGGGGGGACACTGGTCTTGAGGACATTTTTGTTATTTTTTAACCTATGTGCTTGAGATTTACACAGTGAGTGTATTTCAACATCCTGAGCACAAATATATGCAGTCAGTTTTCGTCTATGGGGTGTACGTTTAGAGTTGTGCAACATGTTATACCATTCCATTTCGGGCAATTTTTTTAATTTTGTACCTTTGAAATACTCAAATAGCTTTTATCCCTTTGTGCTCTAGAAGGACCAGGGAGTGCAACTATACCACTGCAGTAATTTTAGCATGGTTTCTGCAAACGCTGTAAAATTCATAAATGTCAGGTCATCAATTTACAATGTTTTTGTAAAACTAACTGCATAAAATCTTGTGCCAGCAAAAAGAAATTCTGTACTTTTGTGGCTTTTATTGCACTGTTCAGTTCATAAGCTTTTGAATGCAGTGAAAATGATGTAAATCGAACCAGTACATCCCAAGATATTGTACCCGACAGCTGACCATGTGGGGAAAAAATTGGTTCTGAGAAAACAGGGCACGAAGTTTGCAAACATAGGCAAAAATGGTCATTTAGGTGACTTCAAAGGGCAACAGCTTTGTGAATACTTATGATACAGCTATGATATTTTGCAGGTACATTCTTCGGGACCTGTAGGCTGAAAATAAAATTAATACAGAAAATTGATTTTTTTGGCAAATTTTCGGTCCTCAAGACCAGTGTCCCCCCTTAACATCTCCATTATTTGTTCACAGTTTGTGACAAAATCGGTGTCCCTGTTATCGGGACAAAGCAGTCCTTTTAATGAACCAACCAAACTTGTCTTTGGTCACCATGCCCCCTTCTAAGCCCACTTACGGAATGGAGGCCGTCGTGCTGTGGACTGTGTGGCCGTGGCCCACGCAGGTTGCAGGTTCTTGTCGGGCTGCTTTGGGGTAATGTCCTGAAGGGCCAGAATTCAAGCTATTGTCAGCCTGTGTATGGCGCGTAAACTGGGCCACAGCCAACACCGAGTCAGTCCTAACTGTTGCATAATGAGTGTAAGGATTTGAAAACTGAGACGTCATTGCACCGCACTGCAAATGTAGCATCGACTCTTCTTAAGCCCTAAAATCGGGGGCCGCCCTACACTTCTTGTAGGTTGTAAGAGGAAGGGTTAGAGTGAGCTTCACGGTGCAGCTACATGTGAAACTTCAGAGGGGCCTTCTGATTAGTTCCAACGGGTTAGTGGTGGCATGACTAGGTTGTGGAGCTTCACTGTGAGGCCTTGCACTATAGGGAAGAAAAAGAAGTTTCATTTTGCAAAGGCCTTCTGGTTGCCTCCGTTGTTTAGATTTTCTGGCAGGAGATTTCTGTGAGTTGACCTGTCTAATCTTTGTGGTTCCTTGCAGAGGATGAAAGCAAGCTGAAGGCTGTCCAGGAGCTCAGCGAGGAGCTTGAGGTGGGTGTGAGTCTGTGTACTTTTTTTTTTCCTGGCTGATTTATGCGACGTTAAAGGCATGCGAAAGAACCCCAGTGCAGTAACCCATCACGATGCAAGAACTTTGGCTAGTTGGCTCATCTCTAAAACCTGCAAAAGACACTGGACAGAACGCAAGGACCACTGCGATAGAGAAGGGAGTTAGTGAGTTAGTGCTTGGCTGTGTGTTCCAATGACTCTTGTGTTCTGTTGGTGTCTTTTGTGGTGTGTTGCACCATTGGCAGGTTTTAGTGGTGTAACCCATTTGGAACTGAGGACAACAGCGTAGTGGGTTTCATTTCTTTTTTGTAGCGTGGCGGTCTTGTGTACGTGAGTATGACCTTTCGCGGCCAAAGGGGGGAGGAAGTCTTGTCGGCCAATTTAGGCGTGCAGTGAGGAGTGCTCTTGTCATCCAACACTGTTGGGGGTGGGTGCACTGTCTGTGCTGTGCAGACCATTGTGACATCGGTGCACTACCCAACCTTCCTGGACCATGCCATGCGAGTGTTCCTGCGCATCCTGCAGGAGGGCAAGCCTCAGTTCATTGCCGAGCACAACATGCAGGTGAGGAGGACGGTAGCTGGTGGTTCTCTTCCTTAGTATAGCTAACTGCCTGGCATTTTTAAAATTCTTTTTGGTCGAAACAAACGTCTTGCGATCCTACCTGATTAAGCGATCTTGCAAAATTTGTGCGGTGCCGTATGTTAGTGTACACGTGAGTGCAGGAGAAGACAACACACACACACTAGTGCCTGGCGCTGTCGCGTAACGGCATAGGTCTGACTCCCGGCCACAATGGCCGCTTTTCTGATGGAGGCAAAAAGTGAAAACGCCCGTGTGTCGTTATTTTGGAGCATGCTAAAGATTCCCCAGGTGGTCAAAATTAATCCGGAGTCCTCCATTACGGCGCACCCCGTAGCCCAGGGTTAACTTCAGCACATATATCAGTCAGTCGGCTAACACTGGTGATTGTGTGCAAAGTACCGTATTTATTCGAATCTAGGCCGGCCCCGATTCTAAGCCGACCCCCGAAAGTACGAAGCCACGAAAAAAAAAAAAAAAAACTTACCTCGAATGTAGGCCGAACAAAAAGGCGAGGTCAGCGTTCACAAGAAGAAAAGACGTTTATTGAACAGGAAGATGCGGTGCTCATTCTGAGTCATCATTGCTGCTAGCCTCTGAATGCCATCCTCGATGCGGCGCATGCAAATATCCTCTCCCGTTGCGTCCTCCAACGACAGACATTTGTTTCATCCACGCCGAAGTCCCGCCCGGCTTGAACGTTCGACGACAACTCCGCGGCTAAAACAACTTTTCTTTTAAAAGCGGCACTATAATGGCACCGCTTGTTTGGTGCCATTGCGCTGTCAAAACCAAACGCCACACCGCACGCAGGCCACTATCCGCACAGTTCAAAATGGCGGCATCGCCCCCAGCCTAACTAGGCTCGTCTAGTAATGGCTACAATACTTTCTTTTCTGGGTGGCGCTAGCTGCGCGCCACTTCCCTCAATTTCACTTGGAAATTGGCGCGTGTTTCAAAATCCTCGAATCCAAGCCGACCCTGGAGTTTGATATATCAGTATGTCAAAAAAAATTATCGGCTTAGATTCGAATAAATACGGTATGCTGCATTAAAACTCGACAGCGAAAAGAAAGGGGGCAGTATTTGAAGGGTCATTGGTCCAGTGCGGTGCATAGAGGGAGCAGTGGCACAGTGGTGTTTGCCATGCCTCCGTAACCTCTGTCTGCACTTTGTGTGGCATTTTTTGAGCAGGAGGCTAAGGTGTCGGTGTGTGTCCCATGTATTGTCAGCCGCAAGAGAGGGGAATGGAGCATGCTATACCGTCACGATGTCGACGCGAGTCCTCGTTGGACTGGTTCTCCTCCCGATTGATTGATTGATTGTGGGGCTTAACCGCGCCGACGCAATGCAGGCGATGAGGCGTGCCGTAGTGGAGGGCTCCGGATTTGTTTTTACCCCCTGGGATCTTTAAAGGGACACTGAATGAATTTGTCAAGCTCCCGTTTTTGCTTGCACTGCGTAGACTGGCTCAAATTAGCACACTTTTCATCGTTTTCGGTTGACAAACGGTAATTTTTTTACAAAGCGCGAAAGAAGAAAAACTCCATGCGCGGTTTGCGGCGGTCGCACCAACTAAGGCTGTGACGTTGAGAGGAGGGGCGCCGGGGATTGGACGATGCCCAAGGTTAGCAATCAAACAAGTTTCGGTTTCGGTTTCGGTTCTGTAAAACAAACCAATGGCGTTGTTGGATTGGCATTCGCAATATCTCAGTAATCATCGTTTCCGCGTTCTGCCCCTGTTGGCGGCTGTAAAATGCACAAGATAAGCCTCCCAGGACGGCTTGTAGTCGTTTGCATTCACTAGCCGAGAAACCCACGCAGTCATGAACGCCCTCCGCGTACCCGCAGACGCCCAAATGTCATGCGCTTTTCCCCCATATTTGGAGCTTGCCTCCCTCATGCCTGTATCGTAAAAAGCGTGTTCGCACCAGGCCAAGGGTCTTTCATTCTGGCCTGTGCCCACTGCCCGCAAGCAGTCGGTGCTTATGGCAACAGCACGCCAACGAGAATCGCTAGCGCGCCAGTGCCAGCCTGCGCGGTTTTGTGAACTAGTTCGTGTAGCCCTGAACGTTGCGGCCCAAAAAAAGGTGAACTCAATTAGAAAAAATCGGCGGAAAACATGAAAGTTACTTACAAAAAAAAAAAAAAAAGCACGTACCCGCGGGGATTCGAACTCGTGACTTGCAAAACATTTGCGGTGAACTACAAACGCCTCAGCCCACTCGGCCACGAACCGGATCCGCAGGGCCCTTTCCCAATATAGGGTATATATTTCACAACCGGTTTATATTTTTATTTAGTTTTGGCATTTCAAGCAGCGTAGGTGACTATTTGTTGTATGGGGCTCGTGCAGTAAGCGTCACCCGAGTTTCCACATAGCTCACGTCTAGCAATTGCATTTCGTAGACGGAAAAGCGTTCGCAGATGCGTAGTCGTGCTGCTGACCCCTGTTCTTGTTCGCCCAGCGCAAAAAAGTGCTTCCCGCCCCTTTGTTTTTACGCTGTACGGTAAAATATCAGTTGATTTTATTTTTTTAGTAAACCCATATTAACTTCGCTGACTCTTCTCCCGCCTCAAAAGGCCTTATATTTCCTATGGCGTACCAGTCAGCGAAGCGTCGCATGTGCGCTTGTGCAGCGGCTGTGTGAAGCGACCTTTACTTGGGGCTAGATACAGTGTACAAACAAACCAAGTAAAGAAAGGCACTTCTTCCATTCACAAACGTGTCCTGGCTTTATTTCAACCCAAGCGAACGAATTGCGACCAAGCAATTTTTTTTTAAACCCCCTTGATTTCGACGACCCCCCCCGGCGGCCGGCGGACGAAACGCTGGGCCGACTGACTCTGTCTGAAGGCCGGGGAGCCGTGCAGTAGCGCAGCCAGCCAATTGCCACCTCAGCCCCTCCTGACGTCACACGAAAACGCCCCCAGAAAATGGGCGAGCGTAAAGAGAGGAGGACAGCATTTTCGAATTATTTTTCTACTAAATAAAATCGCGTAAACGCGCCTAGAGTGGTCGAAACATGGCCTGGGGACTCCGGACTACAATTTGCGCTAGTAATCCCACAATGTTTACATATCACTTCAGTGTCCCTTTAACGTGCGCCGAAATCTCGTACACACGAGCGTTTTTGCTTTTCGCCTCCATCGGAAAAGCGGCCGCCGCGCTGGGAATCGAACCCGCGACCTTGTGCTCAGCAGCGCAAACGCCTTAGCCACTGAGCCACCGCGGCGGGTGGTTTCCTCCCGAGTATGCCAACTTGTAAGGGGGTGGGGGACCCTTTTGTCAGGCGCTGGGAAAACAATCTTGACACCCGATCCCTTGCCCTCTGCTTACACATTATTGAGTGTAGACACAAACTCATAGACAGTTTCTTTCTTTCTCTTGCGCACTGTCCGAGCACCCGCATGAGGTAGCCTGCCTAACAAAATCTCTCCTGTGTCTGCGGTGTTTGTAATGCCTCTCAAGCTTGGAATGAGACGACGAGGAGGGCCACTCAAGCCTGTGGCTCCTGGTTGCGTGTGACCAACACAAATGCTTGGTGGCGTGAGGACATCAGTTTGTAGGCTGGGAACGTACCGTAAAGTTCCGAGCAAGCGCCCTCCCCTGAAACATTGTCCACCCCCCTTTATGGGTGAAATATTCATTTTGCTAAAAGACCCCAAAGACTGCCCACCCCCTTAAACCAGTTGCTTTAGCTCAGATGAGCGAGCAAAACAAACGCGAACCATCTATTCATGCGTTGATATGGTCTCTAATTTGTCCTTTCCCCACTTCACCCGAAAGTTCGCCCATCTAGTATTTTTTCTTGATATCTGCGCAGTTTTGGTTGGCCGTGTGGCCACATTTTTTTTGTAGTTTTTTGTACGTGACCCAAAAGTTCGCCCACCCTGTGTTTTTCATTTCATATCGCTGCAATTTGGGCGGGCGTTCTTTCTGAACTTTACGGTAGTTGCATGTTTAACTAGCACTTCATGTCTACTTTAACAGCGCAACTTGGACTAGGACAAGGCACAACGTGGGTGCTCGCTCTTAGCTGAATTTTATTTTGAAGGAAAGAGGATATTCTATGTACGAGTGCGTGATGTATGTGAATAGATTGAATGAATTCACTGGTAATACAAACAGAAAGAAGAAAACACTCTGGCGGTATAGTAGGAATGCGATATGCTTTTCCAAGAGCGATGTTGATGGTTTACAAATACTACACGTGCTACTGCTACAAACATGCATGGCCCCCATTTACCAGTTTCCTCAGTGTCCCCAGTGTCCCCTCGCATACGCATTAATTGCCGTGCGTGCACCAAACATCGTCTCAGTGAAGCATGGTGAGCGCCTGAAGGAACTCACAAGTGCTGAGATGTGGGAATTGTTGCCTGTTCCCAAATGGCTTTTGTGCTCGTGTGCTCGTGTATTTAGGCGGCGTCCTGTCTGGCTGTCATTGCGTTGCATGACAGTGGAAAGCGGTACGCGACACTGATCGTTGTGGGGAGAGAGAGAGAGAGAAAACTTTATATTCTTTTTGTATGACAACAGATGATGGGGGTGGCATCTGCCAGTCACTTTCATCCAGGTGGCACTCTGGATGAAGGTCACCAGGTCCTCTTGATCTTGGCGAATGCAGGCAGTAGCCAGCCACTCCTTAGTGCAATGTGTTCCGAGTGCTGCGGTGTTTGTGCATTCCCATTGGATATGTTCTTGGTTGAGTGTGGTGACGCAGGGGGTGCACTGGTGTGGCAACCACCCCACATTTGCCGCTTCCTACAGCGCAAAAGAATGCAGCATTCAGGAACAAGGTCCCACGTGCTCCATGGGCACATTTCAAATTCAAGATTTGCAAGCTTGAGTTTACTAAAGCTATCATTGCTACATATTACGCAAGGGAGACTTTGTTTCGCGGGTGAATTGTGATGTAGAAGGCAACTGCAAATGCATGTCCTCGAATTTTGGCTTTCTTTTGTGTGGAACGTTTTTGAATTTTCAACGCAAACCAGACGTGTAAAAAAAGTTAAATGTGTACGTTTAGGCAACGAAAAACACTGAACTACAGAGAGGCAGCTGCACGACTGAACAGGTATGACTGACCCTGTGCTAACAATGTCATCTAGCGTAGAGCCTTGTATCACTGACATGAGCAATCCCCACAGCTTTTGCTTAAAATCAAGCAGCTAGGTCAAAGGTTGAGCGCAGTGCTTAGTTGATGGGTCTTCTAGTGGCCCTGCCAGCAGCAGGCTAATGCTGTCCCGGCATTGCACTTCCTTGGGTTTCGTCGAGTCCACACACAACGGTGGCTAAAACAAGAGGCCGTCATATACTACTGTTCCGAGAGTAAATTTTGCTGCATAACACTCTTCTCTTTTTTTCCTTGTTTTTGCGCCAGAGCTCTTTGTCATGCCTCATGTAGCCCCTGACTGCTGTTGGGGCTTTTGAATAGTAGCAGGGGGCCGCCTGCCTGTGGGTTCCCTCATTTGTTTTGGGTGCCAAACATGGCAGGTGCGTGGAGGAGTCGGGCTTGTTTGTGGCTGCCGCAGTTGAGGACTGTAGGCAACCACAGTGGCAGTGCGAGTGGGAGTGAAGTGGGGCTGCTCTCCCCCTTTCTTTCTTTCCCCAGCAACTGCGCAAGCTCATCCTGGAGATCATCCACCGCATCCCGACCAACGACCACCTGCGGCCTTACGTCAAGCAGATCCTCAGCCTCATGTTCGAGCTGCTCAAGGTGAGGGGGAGGGAGCCCGGTTGCTCCGCTTGCTGTTCGTTCACTCCTCCCTGTTGGCCCGCCCACAGAACCCTCCCCCCAAAGTCTTGAAATGGGGGTTCAGACTGGGGGGTCCCTGGTGGCAGTTCCTGTGGCATAGGAAAAGGCATTCAGTAAAGTAGCCCCACCGGTCGATATTTATTCGAGGCCAGATGGTTCATGGACAGATAGAGTCGCATGACTGGTAGAGGGCGTATCAGTCTACCCAGCGCAAAGGAGGCACTGCAGCAATCTAAGTCAGAGAGCTGGTTCAAGGGACTGCTAAGGATGCAGGCTATGGCAATGGGCACATTCATAAACAAGAATGTGGCTGCTATGTTAGTGGGGAGAGGAGAATGGTTCCCCGTGGGGTATGTGAACTACGGCTTGGCGCTATGGGGGAAGAAAGGGGGGGCCTTGTATTTTGAAAGGCGTCTCTCTGGGGTCTTTTCACGTAACCACATGTTCAGGAAAGTGGGTCGTGCATTCTCAGAAGTGGCACAGCACAACACGTGCCCAGCCGTCTCTTTCAATGCACAGTTTTCGCTGAGATTAACATGTTTCTATTTAAGAAAAAAACCTTAACGGTGTACTGTGTACATTTTTGTCAGTTTTAGAGGAAACTCATTTTAAAGGGCGTCACAAGACACGGAACATTAACCTCATTCTTAAGCTCTCATCTGCATGCCTTTATAGCAGGGTACTATCATCCCTGCTTTGCACTTGCTTCTGGTCCCTCTCGTAGTACAGTAAAAGCTCGTTAATTCGAACTTGCAGCATATCATAAAATTGTTCGAATTAAAAGCGGAGTTCGAAATATCGGGCGGGTGCTAGGATGAATTGTGCCACACTGCGCGGGCAGAACACGAAGAACACAAAGTAGTGCAAATTAGGTGCTACTACACGCTTGTTGCGCACACCGCGTGATCGTAGGCTGCGACCCAAAGAAAACCTGCAGTGGCATGCACCGCAGCGCTGGTGCCGGCGGCACGGCGCCCGCTGCGGAAGCGAAATAAGGTGTCGGAGCAGTGTAGCACACACGCTACGCGGTTGTTTTTTTGTTTCGTTGTTTCGCATCTCAAGTAAATTTGATTTGGTTTAGATTTACAACACATTGTAATCACTCTGGGACGACTTCTTCTTCGAGGAGCGATGGAAACACCAGGGGATCCCAGTTCGTATTACCCATTCTGGATACCGCCGAGTTCGAACTATCGGGAGCTTCCCCCCCCTCATTGAAATGTACAGGGCTGTGCTGGGATCAGGGCGTCAGGTCGAATTAACCGAGTGCGAATTACCGAGCTTTTGCTGTAGTACTAGCAACACGTGAGTTTTATTCCTGAAGAAGCACTTTCGCGATGTCCCTGCATGCTGGCGCAAGAATATTCAACATAGGTTCGGCAAAGGGCTTGTTTAAAAAGGGTTGAGACCGAAATCGGACGAAGTGCCTCGTAACAAACCTGCAGTCTCCATTGGCAGCTTGGGAGTGCAGCAGTGTCAACGCCTCCTTGTTGAGAAAGCTTCATCTCAGTGTCTAGGAGTATGAGTCTGGATAAGTTTATTGTTTTTATGGTGTCCCATATAGAAAAAACAAATGGAACTTTACAGGTAAAAATAAGGGAAGGGGGGGGGGGACCAACTTCGGTAAACTGTAGAATGTCACTATGACAGTAGGTAACTGGGCCTTCTTGTCTAGAGAGTGTGGACCAAGGCAGCTTGTGCGGGAACCACCCCATCAGGATAGTGAAGGAGTTGAGAGGTGACTGCCTGAAAGCACCGTCCTCATGCCGCTTGGCTGCAGCGTCACCGAAGCCGTGTGGGAAAGCTCACTGCTGGCAGCGGAGAGCACCGGTGAATGTTTTCGAACTTTGGAATACTTCGAAAATTTATTTGAAATTTTCTAACAGTCCTCTTTGATGCAAAGCCGAATCCAACATTGAGTTATTCGTTTGATATTCAAAAGTTACAGATATTCGCACGGCCCTACATATCCACTTATGGTAGGATTTTTGAGTCAATTATGTGCTGTGCAGTGCTTGAGTTGCTGCTTTCCTTGGCCATAAGAATCACCATCTTGAATGCTGCCGCAAACTCGGTTCATTTCCCAATTTTTGAAGTTGGTGCTCGAAAAGGTGCCGCTCCAAATTGAGCCGCAAAAGTAAATGTGCAATTTTGCTGATCACGTGCTTTCACAAGCGGAAAGTACTCAAGAAGGTCTACGATAGACCTAATCGAGGGGGCCATACTGGCAGTGCTCGCTGTGAGGATAATGGTTCCCACATTGTCAACAGTTCTGTGTCCAAACTGGTGGTATTGTAAGAACAATGCACTATTTTTTTACATTTTGTGGTTATCTGCATGATGGTTAAAAACTCCCGATGATCTTGAAGAGTTGCTTTTTATTCCAGTGTAGGTAGTGCGAGGTAAGTTTTAAAGGGAAGAAAAAAAGAATACACTTGCATCGCAATCATGCCAGCAGGGTTAGCGTGTCGCCAGATTTGAGAGACTGAGAATACGCGCTTGCTGCCCAGGTGGAGAACGAGGAGAACGTGCTGGTGTGCCTGCGGATCATCATTGAACTGCACAAGCAGTACCGGCCGCAGTTCAACCCAGAGGTCAGTTGCGAGCTGCTCCTTCCCGTGCCAGCTAGTGCTGCTGCCATGTGCCGCTCTTCAGCATCTCTGCTCCCTCTCGTCTGCAGTTGGTGCAACTGCGCTTGTTTGTCTTTAATGCAGGGGCATTGAGGGGCATTGCACAAGGGGTGGTAGCGCGGCCCGTCAGTTAAGAGCAAGCTCATGGCAAAAGAAAAAAGAAAAAGATGTCTGTGTAGCTCACCTAGGTGCGTTGTGAGCAGGCGGCATTGTAACTTATAACTGCTTATTTTCATCCGCACAGTTGTGTGCAGCATGGCATTCTTTGGTGCTCTGCGCAACTTGCTCTAGTGGAGCCTTTAGTAATCATAGTGGTTATTGCGACTAGGGTCTGGGGGAAAAGGCTGGGCAGTGTTTGTGGTGTGAGGAGCTTTTGTTACGAGTTTTGTAATAGGTGGGGCTCTTTGAAGGCAACTTTTGGGGCGGCCTTGCTTCGAGGCACGTGCTTGTCAGTCTTTCTCACGCCCACTGTGGTGGCGTTGGTCATCCCAGACTGTGCACGGGTGCTTGGTTGGCCTGTAGGGAAGGCGGGGTGTCCTTTGTACCACGCTGGAGATGGCAGCCCGGCCAATTATTCGGGCCCAAATTGGAATGAGCACAGTTGGTGCCATTTTCGCAGCTCGTGCAGCTCGCCCAGATATGCAGCAACCCGTTCTGACTTGTGTGCCCCGGGCTTCGCAAGTTTCGTGCGCACAGCTGGCTGGGTGAAGCTTGGAACACCAGAGAGAAAAAAACCCACTACCAGCTTTCTCAGGGGAACGGAATGATTGCGGGGCGCTATGGCCTTGCCCGTGCTTGGTGTGGGGTCTCTCCGTGTGGGCTTTATGTTCCGGCTGGCAGAGGTTTTGGGTGTGCTGTGGCCCAAAGCGTGCGTGGTGCATTGGGGGCTACCGACCACCGAGACACACACTGTCCAACGAGCAGAGCGTAGTGCCCCAGACCCAAGACTTATCACCATGGTCTCGAGCGAGCCGACTGGGAAGTTGGAGTAGTGGGCCGCGGTAACATGTCCCAGGCTGAGTGCTCTGGGCTGGAGGGCTCCTCCGCCTACTAGAGTTGGGGCTGCTCAACAGGGCACGTGTGGGGCTGGTGAGTGCGCCCTGGGTGCGGGGTGATGAGAAAAGTGCTGCAGAGGAGGCTCCCGCATGCTGCCGCCCCACCGCGGGGTGGCGCGCGCCTGCGGTCGAGCTCCCGTGACGCTCTGTCAGCTGATAAGATCTGACGCGCACCCAGGGAGAGGAAGGGGCGCTTCTCACTCAGGCCACCACCGGTTATTGAGCCTCATGATTCGTTCGGGCCCAGCCCGGCATGAACTCTCCGGGAAGCACAGACGTCCAAATACAGATGTCCAAATTTTGATCTTGAAGTTAATAGTGGCTGCACGAATAATTTGATGAAAAGTATGAATTCATTATATATCACTCTACGAATACTTAATTGAACACCTTGAATACTCTGTACTTCTTTTTTCAAATGTTTGAGGTAGTTCGGTATTTCATTGAAAGCCTGTGAGAGTAATCTGGTGAATCTAAATCAAATTGGCTTGCAGTCTGGGGAAGCCGCTTTGCCTAAGGTTTTTTTACTTACTTAACCTAGTGGCGGTGCATAATGCTCAATGAACTTGTCATTGCATCGGCCGGCATGGCCTAGCAGCAGGGATTTACCAGCAAGGAAAGGTGCCGGTATGTTCAGAGGCATAGGGCAGGTTGGGCTGCCAGTTCAAGCGGTTGCTTCCTCATATTTAGGTGTAAAGAAGATTCCAGCGCAAGGATTGTGCATTTGTAATGCGTCACGCAATGACTGTGCCCAGCTCAAGTCATAACAGCACTGGCTCATACAGCTGATAGGAGGCTTAGGAGCTAGAGGGGGTAGAGAGAGCCACTCTAAACCAAATTAATCCATGCAAAAATAAATATTGATCTTATAATCCTTGCATCCTTGTGCACCTAACCTATACGAACCATGCTATCAAAAACAGCATGAGCAAGTGTGTAAGCATCATTTACTATATAGCTCTCAGGGGAGTCTCTGCCTGATACTTAAAAAGCTTAAGTGTTGTATTGATGCTTTTTATAGGTTTTTATTTAACTTCCGTGTTTGTGTGGTGTTTTTGTTCCTCTTTTTCTCCTTTCATGTTTTCTCTTTGTTTTTTTTGTCGAGGTCTATGCGCCCCTCCACAATGGTGTTCTGCATACGCCTTTAGTCTTTGTTAAATGTGGCCGGGGTGGTATAGTTGAGGAAAGCATACTCATTGGTTTGAAGTTTGAATGGGTCTGCAAAAAGCAAGGCAGTGCATAATGAGACCCGTAATGGAAGTTGTTATGGTGTCCTGATAACTGCCTGCAGAAGGGCAATGCAACTCACAAAGGAGGCAAAGTGGGTTCCTCGTTAGGGGTGTCGTATGATGCATGTTAAGTCCAGGGGAAGCAAAGAGTTAGACGTAATGGAAACCCTGTGAGGCTTGTTACAAACAGCAGGGGGGTTCTAAAGGGTCGGCATGTGGTGCTTCAAATCAGGCATTTTTCCAACGTGCTCGGAAGCAAAGACAGACTTAAGTATCACTACACTTGCTTTCGTGAAGTGCAAATAATCGCTTAATAGTTAGAACCAGCATCGGGGCCTCTTTTTGCCTGGTGCGTTGACAGGGACCTGGTTCAACACAGCCGCTCTTAATTTGAACAAATTCTGTGCCCCATTATGGTTAGATGAGAGAAATCCCATTGTTGGAGCGCAGCTGTAGTAATGTGGCTGAACGAAGCACTGGGAGGCGCTGGAGAGAATTTTGTCTTCTTTTTCTGGCCGTAGCTTGAGTGGCATGACTTAGCTAGCGTAAGCATGACTCGGAAATGGGGCTAATAATGTGCTTTCATGCCACGCAACTGCCTGTCCTGCCTGTGTCTGTAGACTGCGTTGTTTGTAATGCCGGTAAATGCACGACGATGCCCAAGCTGACCACCTTGCCACGTTTCTGTTTTACCTGTTGCCCTCACTGCAACTGCTTTTGAAAATGTTAGCTGCCTGCTGTGGCAATGAACGCTTTGCTCGGTTGTGGGGTTTTGCCTCAATGCGTTTTGGTGGGAGAACACTGCGAGCCTGCCTCAGCCAATTTCGTGCAGAGCCTCCGGTATTTTCCAGCTTGAGCAGCCGAGGGTGGAAACATGCGCGATGCTACAATGTTAGGCCTAACGTTGTCAACTGGTACCCACCGCAGCTCGACGTACAGTGAGTGTGACTTGGCGAAAGCAATAGTACGTGGTCATGCTCAACTTTCCCACTCTTGTGTTCTTTCTGCGTTTCCATTCATTGTGTGCGCACAATAAATGCTGTCTAGTCATAGCTGGGCACCCGTGTTGGTCAGCTTCTCTGTCCTTCCGCCCTGTTTCTTTGTACCGTTCTTTTTTTTTTTTTTTGCCGATGTTGTTTATCAGTTGCGTGTAAACAGTCGCAACACAAGGAAGTCAAATGTAAAAGGGTGGGAGGAAGGATCTTAACACAAAAAAGTCCGAAGCAACAAGAAAGAAAGATTCACTGCATTTGCATTAGGCTGATTCTTTTGCTGCTGCTTCTGCTTGAGCCGCAGCTGCCCCTTTGTCCAGTCCTCTTCTTCACCTGGGCTGTTTCTGTGTATCCATAGCGCAGTGAGATGCAGCAGAGGTATTGCAGTGTGTGTATCGTCACAGTTCCTCTTCCTTCCCTTCCCTGCAGATCCAGCAGTTCCTGGAGTTTGTGAAGACCATCTACCGGGAGCTGCCCAACCACCTGAACGCCATCTTCGAGCCGCGGCTCCCGCTCAAGTTCAAGGAGCTGAGCGAGCTGAACCTGGAGGCCGTGCTCCAGGAGACCTTCACCCTCACCAACGTCCAGCTCGAGAAGAAGGGCCCCGACGGGAGCTGCGCCTCGGTCGGTGGCCTTGGGGTACTACACTGGCGCCAACACTGTTCCCAGAGTGTGCCGTGTGTAAACTGCCTGGCAGGATGCCTAGGTGGAGCAACAATCAACTCCGCTCCTGCATTTGACTGCAGGCTATGAGTGTGCTGAATCAGCGAGCAATGGAGCCGAAGATGATAGGTGTAACATTAAGGGACAAGAAGAGAGCGGACTGGGTCAGGGAACAAACGCGTGTTAAGGAAATATTGGTAGAAATTAAGAAGAAGAAGAAGTGGGCGTGGGCAGGGCATGTGATGCGAAGGCAAGATAACCGTTGGTCATTAAGGGTAACAGGAGTGCATTCCTAGAGAAGGCAAGTGTGGCATGGGGCGGCAGCAAGTTAGGCGGGCAGATGAGATCAAGTAGTTTTCGGGGATAAATTGGTCACAGTTAGCACAGGACCGGGATAGTTGGAGATCTATGGGAGAGGCCTGTGCCTTGCAGTGGGTGTAGAGAAGCTGATGATGATGAATGAGTGGCCAGTTGTAAGTTCTGATGCCTGGTAGCAGAGAAGGTGGTGATAGTTTGGGGGAAAATTGTTACTAAAAGCGGGGTGACGGCAGCTAGTTGATAAAAGGGGGAAAAAAATGAGAGCGTTCTTTCTAGGTGCACCACTTGTGATTGGCTGGTGTAGCGAGAGCCATTTTTAATAGAACTTTCCCCAGCTGTGAAGGGAGTTCTGAAGCCTCGTGATCATTGCGAGGCTCTCCGCATACTTTACGTCGAGTGAGAGTGTAGTGGTTTGATTTCCAGCTACCAGCCTACTTCCGGAGAAAATTAAGTATGAGACATGCCCATGTTTGGGAATTCGGGACAGCTTAAACGATTCCGAGGCATCAGCTTTGGTGTACGCCTAGAAACAACAGCTTTGAACTGGGGATTGCTACGGGACCAAAGTGAGTGCTTCTACAAGCTTTCTCTACGGCTTCTACAAGCTTTCTCTCCTTTCACTGTTTGCGGAAGATGAATCATTGATGTTGAGTTCACAAGCCTGATGAATAGCTAGACCGCACAGCTTCTTCCGCTGTGTGCTCTGGCTGTTCATCACGTTTGCAGGACTCAACATCTGCGATGCCTCTTGATTGTCGTCCCGCTGTGTTTCCACAATGGAAGCAACTGCAGTTCGCAACTAATGGCACCGCATCGAAAGTTAAAATGTCTGCTACAAGCCAGACCAAAATTCAAGGATAACTTGTCTGTTACAACCAACCATCTTCTACATCCGATGTCTGTTATAAAAGAGGTCTATTTAATGGGAAGGATAGGGCGGCCAACCATGTGGGTGAATAGTGTCTCTTATACCAATTGTCTCTTACATCCATGCCTCTTATAACGAGGTTGAGCTCTATTTTGGCACATGTCACAGATCCCAAGGTGGTCAAAATTAGTCCAGAGCCCTCCACTACACTGAGACTCACAGCTGAGGTGTAACTTCGACACGTTAAACCCTCCAAAATTTAAATCTGAATAGTCCGTGTCCAGAGGAGAGACCAGCTGGCTGCTCGCGTAAAGCTGAAAGCACACGTTCGTGCCCAAAGCTGAGGCTAACAGAAGCGTGCGAGTGTGTAGGTGAATACCACGTTGAGTGAGTTTCTCCTCCACGTCGGAGAGACAGGGATGGCTGATGGGGTGCGTGCGTGCGTGCGTGTGCAGTACAACGTGATCCCGCGGGCGGTGCTGTCGCTGAAGGTCCTGGCAGAGCTGCCCATCATTGTGGTGCTCATGTACCAGCTGTACAAACAGAACGTGCACGACGACGTGGCCGAGTTCATCCCGCTCATCCTCAACACCATCACCCTGCAGCCCCTGCCCCAGCACAGGTACGTAGGGGCGCGAGTTTCTCTCCACTCTCTCTTCACCCTGATCCCTGCATAGGCGTGGTGACTCTGTTACTCGCCTCTGAGCCTCTCTCTCTCTCTCTCTCTCCTTTTCTCTCGCAGTTAAGCATGCACACGCAGGGCCTCTTTCCCTGGCTCCTCCCCCCCCCCCCCGACTGCTAACTCGCACCTGCCTGCCCTTCTGGCCACACTGCGAACGCCGCTCGGCGCAGAGTTGTGTGCAAGGGCCTCGGCGATTTGTTTTAGAAGTGCACGAGGCGGCCTTGACTTGTGAGGGGAACGTTGATGAGCAGCAACAGTTTGAGGCTAATGCTTTTGACACACTGCCTCAGGGAAGGGAACTTTGCTTTCAAAACATTTATTTCTCCCCTTTTTTTGTAGCTATGAAATAGAGCTGCTTTTCTTGTACACAGCTTTGCGAGTTTAAAACAGCTCCCATTTTGGAGGAAGGCTACTTTTTTTGGTGTTGTCATAAGGATCTTTATCTTAACTCTGCTGCTGCTCTCCCAATTCCAAAGATTCCTGAAATGGGGATGTGCTGAAGGAAACACCAGTTCTTGTCGCCTTGAGAGCGTTTCGGTGGATGTCATTGATGAGAGTCGTGTGCTGTGGCGAGACCGGGGCTTTACCGCCAGCGGGGTTGGTGTGCCGTGTGTGTGTGCAGGATGAACCCGTCCTTCAACCGCGAAGTCTTTGTGGACTTCATGGCGGCCCAGATCAAGACACTCTCCTTTCTGGCCTACATTGTCAAGATCTACCAGGTGGGCGAGGGCTCTGGGCCCCTGGGAGGGCTGGCCCCCCTGGCTTTGTACCGACCGGCCACCCAGGGCACATAACAACCTGCCAGCCGGTCTCCTCTCGGTGTGTCGTGTGCACTTATGGTGGCCGTAGACGAGAAAAACAGGAATGATGAGCACATTTGCATGGGTGGTTCCTCCCACTGGCTTATCAGAGCAGAGCGTAGACTGCTCCATCAGTTGAACTGGGAAATGTAGCCTCGCACCCAGCAGATGCGGTGCACGGGTGGCTTTTCCTGTCTCTGGTGTGTGTGCACTGGCCATAGCGTGGCTGGTGCGGCCACTTCCGGGCTCTGTAGGCGTGGCACAGGTGGGTTTGCCGCTAGTTTGCGCAATATTTTTAATGATATACCATGTTTGCTCGTGTAATCCTCGCACTTTTTTTTTGAAAACTGTGTGAAGTTAGGGGTGCGAGAATTATGCTGGGGGAAAAAAAAGTTTGGCTTTAATGTTGCCAACCTGCTTTCTGCCAATTCCACCAAATGTAGTAGTCTTTCTTTGTATTTACTAATGCCCGTAAGCTCAGTTTTGCCAATAGCAACTAGTTGTTTAGTTTTTTGTTTTAACCACGAAATGGTTTGCAACGCCAAATCCGTGCAGCGCTACCTTGCTTGCTTGCCTACACGCACCGACAGCGTAAACCGTCTCTTCGTGTATCAGCCGTCTTAAAATTGCCGCCCTCGCTCGCCCGTGCATCCGATCCTGTCTCGTGACCCAAATACGGGCATCGTCATATGCGTGCCGTACACCTGAAGCTCAACAAAATCAAGCGTCGGGGAAATTGCTGTACTTGTGTGCCTCTTTTTTTGTGCACTGAAACCACAAAAGTCCTTCCTAAAATGGCATCGTTCATTACAGGGGACTTTGGTGCCCAGAATATTGGGTACGGCGGAAGACGTGCTGTGAAACTTGTCTAGATGCCCTTATTTGTGTTGTTTCGCAGGCGATTTTATTCGCAGTTTTTGCGCTGGAAGTTTGAGAGGATGCAGGGGTGGGAGACTGTGCGCAGTGCATTTCCCGCAAGTGCATCACGTCGTTGGCCCTGAAAAGGGCCTTTTGGTGGGGAAAAAAATGCAGCAGACTTTCGGGGCCGATGGTCTGGAGAAGGTGGAACAAAAGTGGGAAGATTCCTAGTTCGAGTCAGTGCTGACATTGCTAGTTGTTGCCTCGTCGGCTTCAGATGCCTCGTCGTCATCCCACACCAAGTGGTCTTCAGTGGCATCCAGGGCATTCGATATGCCTGTCTTTTTGAAGCTCTTGACGACAACGTCTGTGCCGATCATCACCCAGGCGTCAACTATCGAGCCGCACAGCAGCTCCACCGACGGTGTCCTGGTCTTGCCGGCCGGCATCAGAGCAAGTTGGCCTGCAGCCATCCACTCTGCGTACAGCCTTCGAACGTTATCCTTGAACGGCTTGTTCAAAGACACGTTAGGCTATTTGGAATGACAGCCAGGTCTGTGTGCAGTTCCTTCAACTTCGCACGAACCGGCTCCACGAGATGGCCCTGAAAGCTGTCAACAACGAGCTGCGGCGGAAGATGAAGTGCTCCTGGTCGCCGCCCCACACAGTCTTGATCCAGTCGACCATGAGTTCAGCACTCGTCCACCCTTTTTTTGCACCCACACGTGCACACCAAGGGGAAACTTTCCTTTGGGGAGGGTCTTCCAATTGAAGATGATGTACTTACGTAGATTCCGCCTGTCCGCTGTCACAGCCAGCATCACCAAGCACCACTGTTTCCCCGCGCTAGTCATGCGTACATACACAGTGCCCCCGCCTTTCTGCTCCACAGTTGTGTTGCTGGGCTTGTCGAAATTGAGAGGCGTTTGGTCTGCGTTCCCAATCAGCGACAGCAAAAAGTTCTTTTGCCGCCGAATCCTGATGACAAACCGGTGGAAGTCCACGATTTTGTCTTCGTAGGCTTCGGGCAGGCATTGGCACAGCGTTGTGAAACTCCTCAAAGAAAGGGCATTGCTGCCGCATGAAACGCATGGCCCACCCGTTTTTTTCTGTTAGCAGCCTCGAAAGCAGCCTCGAATAAAGCGAAGGGAAACTTCTCAAGATGGCTGAAAGCGAGCTTTCGACCACTGATGAGATGAGACTGACTGATTGCTGCTGAATGACGGGGACACGACGACCGTGGCCTACGCGAATGCCTTCTAGTTGCGTGCACCTAAAACCGGCTCAATGACAGTGTAAGTAGCATCTGTGAGATGGCGCTAGGCTGCCATGTGGGTAATACAAGTTAGGGTGCGGGGGTACACGGTGCTCTCCGCCGAACTGAGCGGCGGCGGAGAGGTCGAGCGGTGGAGAGCGCGTAAATCACGCAGGTTTTGCGAGCAGGCGGCTGTCACCGCCGCATGTTTAGGGGAGCTACGATTATGCAAGGTGGCTCACATTGGGGTGTGAGGATTTTAGCGAGTGTGAGGATTACGCGAGTAGATACGGTAATAGTCTGGAAGCTGTCCAGTGCTGGGGCCCCGAAAAAATCTGTATAGCTGAAGTAACTGGGCAATCGGCGCTGGGACAGGACCAAGAAAGCCTGACAAGACTGGGCGCTGACTAACAACAATGAGCTTATTTCGTCGTGGCAGAATATATATACACAGGAAATTGAAAGTGAGAACATGAAACTGTGGGCCTCCTCAATTATCAGTCCCAGATCGTCTGCGGACTGCACGAGCCGCTATCCGGCGCTCGATTTTTCCATGTATTTCTATGGGACTTCCGGTCCGAACGCAGTCCTCGGACTGCCCGCGACCGTCCAGGACTGGTAAATCGAGGATGCCCTGTGTTGATATTTACATACAGAGGACACAGGTGCAAGGATAGCGGTTGTTTATCAAGAAATTCATGTTCTTTTTCTAGCAAGTCGAGAGATGAGTTACCTTGCTGGTAGATTGCATGGGCTTTGAAAATCTCTCTATCGCACTATCCCTTGTACTTTCATCCCTTGTACTCCCCCCTCCCCTGTGCTGTAAGTTGTTTCTATTAGAAGGTTGTGCAGATAAGCAGCCACCCTTGCGCTTTTTGAACATCTGGAGATAGTGAGGCGGAACGCCGGAGGAGGTTTCCACTACTTGTACGTTGTGCTGATAAGCAACCGCGTTCGGCATCGCAAGTGCAGTGGGCTTAAAAAAAAATCCTACTTGCGTACTTGTCACGTTGTTCTGTTGCATCTGTTCATAGATGCTAAGAAACGCAGCCGGGGGTCCTTCCAAACACAAACACGAAGGAAGTGTAAGCTGTGCTCGTGGTTTGTAAGACCTTGCAGCAGCGGCTGATGTGGGAAAAAAAAGACGAATTAAAAGACCGTGCCTCTGTTTTTAGAAGGCCTTCGTTTGAGTGATGGTGAAGAAATGATGATTGAAAGGTAGGTTGCGACATGGTCGGATTCACACACGTTTGGTTATTATGGTGCGGTACCGCTTATAGTGTGTTTTTTTAAGACTCCCGCGGCATACATTTAAGCGGCCTACACTGTAGTGCAGTTTTTTGGCGAGCCCGCTGATCGACTGGTGCCACTCTGGTATTGTTGTAGGGTCACAAAAAAAAAAAAAAAAAAAGTGTTCAGCCATTTGACACAGCGCACGCTGCCTGCTGTCCTCTAAGTTACACAGAGATAAAAGAAAAATGGGCGCCCTTTAGTTCGTGTATTCCATTTGCATATGCGGGATAACCACAACTGCCCTTGCTCTTGGCGCACCTCTAGAGCTAGCAAGCTCCACTTGCCGGAAAAGTTTCTTCTGTTAGAACCTTGTGCAGATAAGAAACCGCCCTTTCTCTTTTCGAACACCTGGAGATAGCGAGCTGCAACGCCATGGTTTCTATTACCTGCACGTTGTGGGCCTACTGGGTCTGGCTACGGGGCAACAAACGACCCCGGCTAGCTTCGTTAGAGACGTTGAGCGACGATGTCAGCTCGACAGTCCCTTGTGGGCCTAAGTGGGGTTCAGGGTGACCCCCCTTTGCCCGGAAATGACCCATCCAAAATGCCCCAGAGAGGTTCGCGGCGTCCACGAGGGAGACGCCGCGACGGGTTCGACTCACCGACACAGGCGACGACAGGCTCCAAGGGGCCGGGACGAACCAAGGGGGTTTATTGGCCCAGTTGTACAGTGCATAATAACGCCAAGGCCGGGGTTAAGAACTACACTGTACCGACGCGCGTACCGTCAGGGCCAAACAGCGCCCGACCGGCCGGCGCGGCGGGGAGGAGACGAGCCAGCCGGGAGCAAGGAGCGCCCCGTATCCGACTCCCATCTCCTGGACGTGGGCGGCGAGGGTGCGATACGATCCGCGACCCCTCGCGTTCCCTATACTCTATCCTCCATCTCCCTCCCGAGTCCCTGGAGCCAGGGAGACATCCAGAGAGCTCGCGAGAGAGCCGACCGAGACCAGAGAGTCCTGAGAGACCCGCGAAACGTGCGCGTCGCGGTTTTATGGCGCGGAGGAGGGGAGACAGGTTCCCGGGTGAGGAGGAGCGGAAGCGGCGGCAGGGCAGTGGAGCCCGTCGTGCGCGTCGGCCCGCGAGGTGACGTCACGGCGGCGCGGGGAGATCGCGTTCGCTCGAACATCGCGCTCGCGGGAGGAGGAAAAGGGGATCAAGCGGATCCCCACAACGTTGTGCTGATAAGCGGCTGCCTTCGGCATTGCGAATGCAAGGTGGGGTGGAAAAAAAAAATCTGGCTTACGTTCTGATCACATTGTACTGCCCACATTAGCTGGCCTTCTTCCCTCCCTCCTTGTGGGACCCGTTCTTCTAGACGCTAAGAAACAGAGACGGCCCCCCACAAAACACGAGCACACAGTTAAAGCTGCGCTTGTGGTTTGTGAAACCATGCAGCAGCATCCATTGTGGAAAAAAAAAAAAGGACAAAAAAAGACCGTGCCTGTTTTTAAGTGGCGTTTGTTTGAGTTATGATAACCAAAGAATGATTAAAAGGTAAATTGCGATGTGGCTGTATTTGTGCATCTTTGGTTTATAGTGCGCCACCGCTTATAGTGTGGATTTTGACGGCTCCTGCGACATGCATTATAAGCAGTCTACACTGTAATGAAACTTTGAACTAGTGGGACTGAAGAATAACAGCGCTGCACTGTGATGTAGGCACGTCAACAATTTCATACTTGAAAAAGTCCCCGACTGCAGTGTGTCTCTTCTCCTTGAAGGCAGCAGCGAGCACTTCTTGCTCCAACGGGTGAACGTAAGGGAAGCCTTACTGTTCATCTTCTTTGAAACTAAACAAAACACAATTGGCAGTCCATCCCGCCGTCCCTTTTTTAGGGACGGCCACACTGATGCTTCAAAATTTTCCTCCTCAGTGCACCACACACCACTGCGCTTGTGTACACCTTGACGTACCGTATTTACACGATTGTAAGACGACTCGAATGTAAGACGACCCCCCCAAAATCGCATCTCAAAAAAAAAAAAAAAAAAAATGCGCATTTTACACAAGGGAAATTTATTCACGTGGTTGCGGAGGATTACTCATCGTCGCTGGAGTCGTCCTCGCTGCTGCAGTCCCACAGCACATCGTCGTCAAGTGTGAGGCCACACTTCGCGAACGACCGCACCACGGCATCGCGTGGTACGGCCGGCCGCCCATGCGGAGAGGACCCACCCGCACACAGTAGCCAGGGAGGCTCTCCTCACATGCCCGCTTGGCGTAAGTTCGCGGCTTCCTGACGAAATCCACTCGTTGTATTCGCGGCGCAGGAGGTCTTTAAAAGGCTTGTTGATCCCCACGTCGAGAGGCTGAAGCTGCTCCGTCAAGCCACCGGGGATGACGAGCATGTCGGTATGCTCCTTCTGGAGCACCGCTTTTACCTTGGCGGTAAGGTGGCCTCTGAATGAGTCCAACACTAGCATGTTGGGGACGTCTTTCTTGAGGGATGCCCCTGGCCTCAGGAGCCACACTAGACGGTACCATTCCACGACCATGTCGTCCGTCATGAAAACCCTTTTTCATTCACCCGTACCACCACGCCTTTGGGAAGTGCCTCTTTAGGCATCGTCTTCCGTTTGAAGACGATGTACGGGCGGAGTTTGGTGCCATCAGCCAAGCACGACAACATGACAGTGAAACGGAGCTTTTCGTTGCCCGTTGTGAGTAGGTTGACATCGCGTGCACCCTTCACGCTCACTGTCGTGTTGCTCGTCATGTCGAAGTAGACGGGAGTTTGGTCGGCATTGCCGATTTGGCCAAGCAAGTACCGTCGGGTGTCGCGGAGTTTGAGGAAGTGCCTATGGAAGGCGAGGACTTTCTCCTCGTATGCGGCCGGCAACTTCTGGCACACGCTGGTGCGGCGACCTAGAGAAAAACCAGCCCTCTTCATAAATTTAGACGCCCAGGCCCTACTAGCTTTGAATTGAGACCTTGGTATCCCTGCCTGAACAGTGTAGACACAGGCTTGCTGCGTGACCATTTCGCAGGTGACCAACAGCGATCGATCGCGTAGGTCAGTCACGTAGGCCGCAAGCTTCGTCTCTAGTTCCGGAAAGCGGCCAGACTTCGGCCCGCGAAAGCCACGGCGCTTGGAGTCGCATGAGAAAATTTCCTCGCGCTGAAGCCGCCACTTCCGCACCACACATTCACCGATTCCGAACTTCCGTCCTGCTGCACAGTTGTTTGTTTCCTCAGCATGAAGAATAGCAGCCCGCTTAAACGCTGCCGTAAACGAGCGCCGAGTGTTCTTCGAGCCTACGGCACTCATGTCAGACAGAAGTGACTCGAGAAAGCCGGTCGTGGACACAAGCGACAGGAGCACGCGGCCACGCAAAGAGAAGCTCTTCCGTCAACTACCAATACCCCCCTACGGCGGCTTTTCCATCGATTATCGGTGCTCCCTCAAGAGCCGTGCGCTCGTCATAAAGGCACTCGTAATGCGCGCAGTAGATGCTAAAAAAAGAAAAGCTTTTGTATAAGCACGCGGAAAACTATGCACTTTGGGTTGAGCGGGAAACTATTCGAGATGACAATCGAAGCAACCGGCAGCAGCCACGCGCGATCGTGATTAAAACAACATGGCGGCTGAGCACGTTACTCGCTTTCACGAAGCATTTTGTTCATCTCTAACACGACCGGCTTTATCGTTGTGGTCTCTAATAACAAAATGAGTATTAGCAAACGTAGCCACTATCATATCACGTTGCTTAGTACACTTCCGAACGCGATAGTGGGAGGTTAGTCGCTCTAGGTCCAACTTACAAAAGGTGCATCATTTTTATTGACGCCAGAATGTATGAAATGGTTACCGTAACCATGGAAATGAGCGTGCAAAGCCGTTCACACCTCGAAGCACCCCTGATTTCTTGTCTCTCTTGTCATTGCAAGCGGTACATGGTTCGATTTCGATTCTAAGACGACCCCCCAACATTGGATTGTCAAATTTGAAAAAAAGGGTCGTCTTACAATCGTGTAAATACGGTAATCAACCAAGAATAAGTATTCCATAATGGGCACTATGGTGGTTTCAGATTGGTTTTACTTAATTTTAAGGCGACAGCTTTCTTACACCCGTCTACTGCCATTCCCGTCTAATGTACCTTCTAATGTACCCCCTTATAACCGTATAATGTCAAAAATCTAATGCCATTCACTCTAATGTCATTTCTGGTTAATGGAGTTCTGCACTACTCATTCGCCTTTACGAACGCCGTAAATCTGCCTACTCTCGAACGCGATGAGCACCAAATGAAACCAAAAACACTCTCAGCACCAGAGTGTTGACGCGGAAATGTAGCTGAACTTCGAAATAAGACGATTTTTTTTGTGCACTATTGGTGGCAAAGTTCTGAAGAAGATGAAGTTCACTAAAACAGCAGCACAGGGCAAAACATTCTGTTACTCGTTTTGAATTTTTCGGATTTGGCTACCGTTGGCAGGCAACGGCATGCAGCTGCTGAAGCCACTTTTAGAAACGGCTGACACCATTTTTAGAAAACACTTTTTCTCATAACATTTTCTTTCACAAAAAACATTTTTAACCCTTGTAAGACGTTTTTCTTTATGTTAAAAACTCCTAAAATACGAGGGAATTTCTCTTTTCGGTCATTATCACCATCATGGCTGGCACTTTGATGCCTTTGCGTTTTTGCGTGTAGCGCGGCCCGCCCAAATGATGTCATTCGGTATTTTAAGGCCTCGTGTGGCACGAGTGTTAGTGGGACCAATAGCGTCCTGTCAAAAAACTGATGCATTTCTCCTAAGACTGGTTGGTAGACCGAAAAGGCCTGGTAAAAAGTACCTAATCAATGGTCCCAGGGCCTCCATAAATAGACAACTTAAATTGCTCCTGAAAAAGTGTCTTCCTAGTAGAGCGCCTTTGTTTAGAAGTGAAGCCGACTTTCAGGATATCAATGTAAGCTTGGTCTTTGCAAGCAGGCTTTCCCACATTGCCTGTTCTGCAGTGAAGTACGGCCCATCTATGAAGGGAGTGGGATTTCAGAAAACGGCTCTAACTCTTGTGTAACCTAAAGTATCCCGGAAACAAATTACTTGAGTCTACATGCGTGAAACCTGGCTTTTATTGTGTTAAAAATGGTCAGTTTGATCACCACCCAAAACAAACAAAAAACAACTCATAGGAGGACGCCATTGTTTGATGGTGATAACGATGTGGCTGGCCGTCTTTACATGAGGCGCAGGCCCGGTTCGCCAAGCCGGAGCTACAGCCTCTGCAGCCAATCTGTATCCAGTTGAAATCGCACGAATGTGCTCCGCTGCTAGCGCGGCGCCGTCATGTATGCGTTGTGAGCAGCTGTCCTTGCTGTTTTTCTTCTACCATTCTTCATAGCCAAGAGCAAAAATCATGTTTGCGTGTTTGGTCTTGAAGCCAAGTCATCCTATCTTAGTCGCGAGCGCGCGGTCATGTTAAATGCAAGCGCGCGCGCCTTGCCTGCCAAGGTCAGTAGCTGCCGTGCCCTGTCAGAGGATAAGATAACGGCACCGCTCCTGCCACAAGCGAGAGGGGGGCTTCCGATGGCCTAGCAGCTATCTGCAAGTAATCAGCTCGGTGGACACGCCTTGTTGTACAGCAATACGTTTTGCGCCTGCAGCGAAAAAAGGAATGGTTCTGAATAAGACAAGAGATGCAGACATCATGAATAAGATGTACAATAATGTACTGTTATCTCATAAATCATGTATCGGTATACATTTAGATCGTTCGTAGATGTGTTTACTTGTTGCAGCGAAAAATCGCCGCTTTAGCGCTTCTCTCAACTTCCTTTAGGAAGGTATGGTAGATTTTTATCGTCTTCTGTTCTTTTTTTCGTTCCGTAAGCGGCAATGCCTAGTGCGTAGGAAACGGCTGCGTTTCTCTGCCCGTTTGTCAGGCGCCAAGCCGCCCGCGCTGCCGCATTCGAGTGAACTGAATTTTTTAATATACAGACTCCCGGGAAGCCTGGCCGGACCAAATCGTACAGTTTGAATGATCCATCAATTCATATTATTGAAGTTCGAATTAACGAGATTTCACTGAGGTGTAGGGTAAGCACAGTTTAAGGGAAACTGTGGGGATGGCGAGTGAGCAAGTTTAAACAGTTTCAGCATACAGCAGCTGGCATAGCTTGCGCCTAGCCAATCGCTCAGCTAGAATGCGGTAGTGGGTGTCAGTTGTATGACATTTGCCTCTGGGATGTGTGACCAAATAAAAGGTACGTCACTGGGGTTACGAAAAACACGTTGTACTTCCATGCTGCGTCCTAACGCTTACCACTGCAAGAAAGATCAGTTCTTGTTGAAACATTTTACATTGAATGGTAAAAGGGCAAGGTTCATAGGTGGTCATTTTGGTGTTATCGCATTTTAAATCGTGGTATCAGTTCGGTGGTTTTGCATTGTAACGCAATAAAAGGTACGTCACTAGGGTTTCGGCGATTAACTGTCATAGCCTTTGCACCAGGTCTAGAACCCAGGCGAGCTTCCTCCGAGCCGTGTAATCGTCTTAACGAGCGTTCACCGAACCCGAAACAGAGCTCTGCTGCTGCGGCTGCATCGACCAAGCATCGTGGACGCACATCAGCTCGACGTCGCAAGCACAAAAGACGGGAAAGCCGTGCTCTCAGCCTGGCCCGGCTCTACGTTGTGAGTAGGCGTGGGGTACAGCCGTAGGAGATGAGCGTGCTGTAACGCAATAGATAAGAATAGGGTTAGGAGATAAGGTGGGTGATTGGGAGTGCACTGTGGCGGCATGTCTATCGTTTGTTTACCTAAAGCCCCACAGGGGTGCGAAGGAACTGGGCAAAATAAATTACCGTACTTACCCGATTCTAACGCGGCCCCGATTCTAACGCGCACCTGATTTTCCAGGCAAAAAAAAACGAAAAAACTTGCACCTCCGGTTGTAACACACACGGAACTTTGTGACCCAGAAAAACGAATGCGAAAGAAACAGGCGATTTATTTCCCGAAGTAATTTCACTCATCTCACTCCTCGTTGCTCTCCGAGCGCTCCTTGTCGCTTTCCGCTGACTACAACATCTTGTCCTCAGTGTCGTCAAGCGTGTTCGCGATGCCACACTTCTGATCGAACGTTCAACCATGGTCAATGGGATTGTGGCCCGCGCCTCGCGCGCCCAGAGGCTCGTTTTGAACGCGTGAGAGCCGCTCATAAGCCACTCGTGGAAGCGGCGCACCTTCGTTGCCACTGCTGCGATTGCTGTTATCAAGCGCGCAAGTGGAACGATTTGACGATTTGTGTGAACGCTGATAGAAAAGCCTAGGCGCCTAGGCTTCCATCATCCAAAAAATCGTTGCTAAAAGCTTTGGCGGCATCTTGAGATGGCGATGACGATGGGTGGGATGAAATTTCCACTGTTTCGGCAGTTTCGTTTCGTATCCGATTCTAATGCACATGCCATTTTTCGGCCTATTTTTCGGAAAAAAGTGCGCGTTAGAATCGGGTAAGTACGGTATGCAGCGTCTAGGCTAACTGCGTTGTGTAACGATGGATCAGGGTTGTTACCAGCAAAGGAGGTAAGGTGGTTTTGATCGCTGTCTGTCTTCGATGCAAATGGATTGTTAATACCGATTGCCTGGTGAGCTTGTGACGCCAATGAGTGCGGAAAGGAAACACAGGACAGGTTAGGGAGGACCTGTGCTTGACATCGGTGGCGAGTAAACTTTGTGAAGGACATGTGTAATAGTTTTTTTTCTTTAGATGTATAATATAAAAATGACTTTTGACCTCCTCTCCTGATCACAGCTTCAGAATGAGGAAAATTTAAAATTATTTGATCTGAACAAGTTACACGGTTGCCTGTCTTTATTATTATTATTATTGTTTTCTCACAAAAATGATTTCCAGTGCAAGGCATCGCTAGGTCCACGTTCTTCTTTCATGGAATCAGTCTACATGCCCGGTGCGGGGTTGAATCGTCGCTAGTGATAATTGCAGCATAGTAAGCACAGTTCCACCCGCAGGAGCACGCCGTCCAATTTCATCGCAAAGCGAACGCAACCACAACACACACACAGCTTCGGCCGTCTGCTGGGCCTGGGTGCAAAACTTCGTTCTGGCAGGCAGTGCTATGTGAGGGGCCAAAAAAGTTGTTCTATCAGACGCAAGTTACTGTCCACAGAAGAGTGGAACCAGTGGAAGGTCGACGCGCTACTTGCCGCCATGATGTAAACAAGGAGATAACAGAATGACTTCGCCGAACCTGCAATAACCGTCGCAACCTGCACCGGCGCCGTGGCTTGGCAGCTCGCGAAAGTTCGGCACGGCTTAAATTATACCTGTACATTTATAATTGCTCGAGACTTATGAAAGTGAACCTGCAAAAAAAAGATTTTGTGTGTTTCTTTGAGAGCTTGTGTGCGCGGTTCTCATTCTGTTGTTCGTCACGTGACTTTTGGCAAATCCGCCCAGTCGCCGTTTACGTCATTGCTCCTGGGCGGCTGCTAGCTTCCTTTTTTTATTGATTAGACGATTATTTTCAAAGTACTGACTGAGAGACCGGTATATTTGTTTTCTGCGAATGCCGTTCAGACCAACTTCGGTTTTGCCTTGACTGTCCCTTTAAAGGGGCCGTGCAGACAAAACAAAAGTTTGGTTCCTTCAAAAGATGGCCTCGTTAGAAGAGTCACACTGGCACCACTTTTAACGCACACTTCGCTTAAACAAGCTATGTAATTAAGGAAAAAAAGGAACGACCATGTGACCCTGAACATGGCGTGAGCCGTTCCCGTGATTTTTTGGACTTAATATGCTTATAAACGACTCCAGTGACGACAAACAAACTGCGTGAGACAAGGCAGACGATATCACGCATTCATAGCAAACCCTTTTCAAAACGCGCGCGCACTGACGTCACGGGTCTGGCGCTTTGGCGGAGTGATACACTACATGAGGTGGTGCCGTTCTTGAGTTGTAACCGAGTATAGCTCATTTCGCACAACAGAACCTATGATGTCATAGGTGCCCAGCTGTGCGATTGGCTGAGGCCGGCAAAAGCAAACGCAAATTAGGCAGGGCTTATAAGCTTGCCGAGCGAGGAGCTATTAGCGCTTAAATGTAATGCCTATTCATTTTACAGCAGTAAGAATGGTGGGGTAAACAATGAAAGTTATGAAAATACACTTCAAACATCGAAGTACCGATGCGCACTGCTGTTGGTACTGGGCGCACTATGCTTGTTTTAGGTGCACAGCCCTGCGGCGCTTTAGATTTGTTTTATGCCTGCAATGGACAATTGGACTCTCGCCCACAGGTGCTCATGTATTACAATGTGGCACTCGGTAGACAACCGGTTCAACGACCTTCCGAACGGCCTTTGGAAGACGACTGTGTAGCACAGGTATTACACGACACTGGCTGATTGTTGTAAGCGACGTTATCGCGCGTGAACCTGTTTGTCGAGCATACCCCATGTTTCATGAAACAATTACTACCTACCGTAACAAAAACAAGCCAGGTGCAAATACGGTCAAAAAGCAACGGCAGACAACGGTCTGCGGCTCAGTATGGTAGCGCCATCTGGAGGGACTGGTGGTAAGCGAGGCTGCAGAGCCGAATGACGCAGTAGAAGTTCGTTTGAATGCCCGCCCTTGTGACGTCATTACAGACGTCATAGAAACACACGATGTGGTGGGAGAATTGAAATTTTAACTTAAATTGATTAATTTCTCAGTGAATACGGCGTCGTTTGCTGCCCGACAAGCGCTGGGGCCACTATAAAAACGAAATCTTTCGAATAAAACAAACTTTTATTTTGTTGCATGGCCCCTTTAAGTGTGAACAGGCTGGAGCGTTTCCTGCACGTGAAAACATGCAGCGCATGCGACGGGCGCACCGACGCAGCTGCAGATACCACCCACATGATGCGCGTGGTGTGGCAGGCGGTGGTAACGTGGTGTCAGCACCGACTGTGAAAGGGTGCAGGTAGTTCCAGCAACCGGTTCTAACCACTTGCTAACAGGGTGCATATGAAGTTTCTCATGCAGGAAAGGACCTGTTAATGTGGGCGAAAACTGCACTATAAAACTGCATTGCAAAGCACTTAGGAAAGCACCCTTGAGATATTCGCTTTGGTGGTAAGCCCAGCCGGCTGCCCCAGCACTTCGAAACTCGCATGCTCCCCCATTGAAGCAAGTTGTCAGGCTCCTCCCACTGCCGCGTGTGTCACGCGTCGCGCATCAGTTTTATAACTGAAGCAGAGGTAGCTGCTAGTGCGGAATATCAACGTGGGTGTCAGAAGAACGTGCACGAATCACGTGCAAAAACACTTCATGCAGTTCGCACAATTCCTTACTGATGGGTACCATGACCTTTGCTCCTCAGGATCAGGATATGACTTGTCAGGCTTAGCCCTCATACAAAATGCCACTTCCCCTGTGCCGAAAGGTGGCAGTGAATGCACCGTCAGTTGCCATGTGTGTACTGCTTTCAACATTGCATAGCCGTCTTGGTAGAAAGAGGTTTAAGGGCTTGACAGGTTTATTTTAGAGCGAAAGCTTTCGTAGTGGGACCGATGGCATCCTGTCAAAAAACTGATCCATTTCCCCATAGATTGGTTGGTCTCGACCGAAGAGCTCTGATTACACCTCTGAACACACGGTGCACGCGTGAAACCGGGTTTACATTGTGTCCGAATGGTTACTTGAAAATCGCGAAAAAGGGACAGTTCTAGATAACACAGTGCACGCATCGATCGCGAAGAAGGAGTGCCACATATAGGTGGTATACATTTAGATCGTTCGTAGATGTGCTTGCTTAGTGTGCGAAAAATGGTCGCATGGGTTCGTTCTCTTCATTTGTGATTTGGGTTTTTCAGTGAAGGTTTTGATGCTTTTTTGACGCAGTTTTGATGTCGGAAAGCTTTCGCTCTTCTTTCAACTGCTTTTTCCTGCCTTTCCTGCACTGAGAAGTAGTGGTTATCTCAGGCTGTGGTGGACATGCACCGATCCATTTCGATACGCTTTTTTTTTTTCTTGCTTTCTGGCTCGGGAGGCAGGCAGTGCCCTGATGTGTTCTCCTGCCAAGGTGTACACCACAACAGCTGCAAGCGGCATTCAGTTTTCTTTATGTGTACCAGTACAATTGAGAGTGCTAGCGTTTGCCACGTGCTGCTTACTTCAGCAGGGCCTGTAGCTACAAACCTTCGGTTGTGAAACATCACTTGAATGCAGTATATTTCGGCATAGAACTTTCTCAGTGCTCCTTGTACGCTCCACGTAGCTTTTGCTGTCAGCTCCATGTACCGTATTTTCCCACGTATAACCCGCCCCTGCGTATAACCTGCACACCCATTTTCTGCCGACGAATAAAAAATATATGTATCCCCAGCGTATTGCCACATATTTTACACATAAAAGGATGGACCAAAGCTACTACTGAAGCAATATTACACATTTGTTTATGCAAAAGGGCTTGACCTAGCTGACCACGTAACAGATGACTTGCCGCATACATTTTTTTCAGGTTGGCATATTGTTGAGCTGCCTGTGCAAAATAAGCGCTGTCAATGGGATAACAGTGACTTAGTCGCTATTACTGCTGTAGAGGCATAACGTCCCAACAGCACATTGCGGTGAAGCTGCGTTAAAGGAAATACCTCGCATATAATCTGCACCTCTACTTCACCCTGAAATTTTCGCATTTGTTGGTGCGGGTTACTACGGACGAAAATACGGTAGTTCTTGACCCGGAACTTGGTTATTTTGTGAACTCGCTGCACACGGCATGTATGACTCGTTGTTTTAGCGACTGCTTTAGTGCAAGGAGGAGTTTGGCAGCTTGATACGAGTCCCACCGTGTCTGCGTCGTAAAATTTTCTGAAAAGGGTGTGGGCCTTTTAGAAAGCAACAAAGTGTACTTAGAATTTCCACCTGTGGGCAAATCAATTAATAAAGTGCATCACTAATTTTTTTTGTCAAGCTACGTTGTTTCATTCTCAAATTCTCACTACCAACCAAAAAGACAGTTTCATATCTTGTGGTGCTAGCTGAAAGCCAGTTAAGGGGTCAGACTGGTCTTTAGGTATGTTTTTTTTTATTTACTAACCAATTTTTATAAAACTGCACAGCATTAGGGAGTCGTTTGTGCTGATTTCAAATCTGCAATTAGATTTCTTGCAATTAGATTATTTCTGGAAATAATTAATGGTTAATTGCCACTATTTTGGGTCACAACTACAAAATGACTGCTCCATACAGAATGGTTATTTCCATGTGGCTGGGTGGGCAAATGACTAAAGAATACAACGTTGGAAGAACTTTTTTGATTTAGCTGTTTTTGGCAATTTTACAACACGGTGAACTTGACTGCTCCCGTGCTCTGCCAGAAATGGCTCACAGGTGTCAGTTCAACGCAATAATAATTTTCCAAAGCCTCCACTTGAAGAATTTGTTTCCAACATTGTATTCTCCACATAATTAAATGTCAGAAGAAAAAAAAATTACAGTTGTAGTTGCTCTGGGTGCTGAGATATCCGAGGGCTAAACACTAGCTGCGCGTTGCAAGAAAAGTGACATTTTACTATCGAATTCTGCACAAACTGAGCTGTAGATTGCACTTTTGAAATGCTCTTTACAATAAAATATGTTTCCTTGTGATGAGGAAATTTGCAGACTGATAGAAAAATGGCCGTGGATGCCGAAAGTGCCACTTTTCTGAAAACGATTTTTTGACCGCTTTTCGGCCCCAAAGACCCATCTGCCCCCTTAAGAGCCAAAAACTGGGAATCCCAGTCGAAAAACACGACAGAAAATATGGCAGGATGATCCTGTAATGGAATGGGACATTCTGTTGTTTGTACAACAGAAATATTTGTCGTGCAACAAAAATTCTGTAGTTTTACCAGAGATATTCCTGTCGCGCAACAGAGCATCCTGTAGTCCCAACAGAGATCCCTGTTCTACGACAGATGTTTCTGTTGTACAACAGAAATTTCTGTTGTGCAATAGAAATTTTTGTTGGTTTTTTGGGGGGGGAGAGATTAGTGAAAGTTTCTGGGAAAAGATTGACAGCGGCGATACTTTTTAAATTGGGAGAACTTGTGCAGGTGGTACGAAGTCCGAGTGTGCTGATTCAAAAAGTTAATGTTGAGATTTTGTGACATATGTGGTGTATGGCAGCTAGGGTAATTCTTAATTGCCCAATCTATCAAACTGTTTATTTCAGCAGTTTTTTTTTTAGCACTCCTAGTAACAAAGAGCCTGTGGTACATTGTGAACAAGGCACCTGTGCTATTTGGTGAGCATTTCATGGCATTCACAACAGTCCAGGGGTATGCCAGACCTTTTTAACCCCTGTGTAGAGTAATTTGAAAATGGGGCAACTAGCACGTGGGCTTTTGTGGTGTTGCTGGTAGGTGTTTTTTTTGTCTTTTTATTTATTTCAGTTGCACGGACTGCCCTTGATATTCTGAGTGTTTGGGGTGGCCAGCTGAAATGGGAAAATGACGAGCAGGCCCGAGATGTGGAATGTCAAGTGAACGCATTGCTGTGTTCCTGCAGACGATTGGCTCACGCTTGAAACACTGGCTTTCTTTTTTCTCAGCTGTGCATGATATCAGTGGTGCTCTTTGATTTACAGTTTTAGACTCGCCACGAATAGTCCACAGGTAGTTCAAGGATTTCCCACGCCACAGAAACGTGTGAAAATGGAATTCTGAACTGCTTCTCGGGGAGCCCGTGGCGATTCCGAGACTGATAAATCGAAGAGCCCCAGCGTTCGTGTGGTAGTCTTCACTCGTACGGAAGTTAATTTCCACCTGAAAGCAGCGGCCTCTTTGTTGTCAGCATGACCAATATTGTTGGTGCACGTGATGAGCGATGTACCCAGCTTTCTGAGGAGGCGGAGTAGGAGGAAGCACCTGGGGGAAAATTCTACTGGGTGCGGGAAAGCTTTTTGCGGGGTTGATTTATCGTGCAGATTCACGTGATTGGCTGCGTGTGGCTTCTTGCACTGTGTGGATTGGCTTCCGTGTGGATTGGCTTTCTGCACCGAGTAGAATTTGCCCTTCCTCTGGAACTTGTTCTAGCTTCTAACAAGCGTGCCAGCTTCAAGCCGTGTCGTCGCTTCCTCCCTCCCCCCCCTGGATGGATCCTGGCACGCCTCCCGTTCTCTGTCCTGTGCAGGGACCGTGGGAGTGCACTGCAGCCAGCTGGCGCAGGGCATGCTGGGGCCTGCTGATGCTCGTGCGCCCCCAGGGAGGTGGCCCACCTGCGCAAGGAGGCTGCTCATTGCTGCACGACACATACTGGCCACCGAGCTCGCAACAGCTGAGTGCCCTCCTCCTCCTTCCTCTCTTTGTCTCCCTCTCTTGTTTGGTTGAACCTGAGGCAGAGCACGAGTCGCTCATGCTCTGGATTTGACATCCACCAGCGTGTGGGCGTTCGGAAACTTTCTTGAAGTTTGTTTGAACATTGTATTATCCCTACATTTAGGTATCAGAAGCAAAAAGAATTACAGATCGTACCTGCTCTGAGTGCTAGATGTTCGTTGGCAAAACGCTAGCTTCACGTTGCAAGAGATGTGCCCGCTTTAACCATCGAATTCTGCACAACTGAGCTACAGAGGGCACTTTGAAGTGCTATTTACAATAAAATACAGTGCCCTATGATGAGAAGATTTGCAGACTGATGGAAAAATGGCCGTGGATGCCGAAAATGGCCGTTTTTCAGAAACAATTTTAACTGTTTCTTCTCGGCCCCAAGAGACCCATCTGCCTCCTTTAACTGCACTAAGCTGAAGATGGCGCTTTGAATAGCTGGTGAGAAAAAGTTAATTTTGGGAGGCCACACATTGCACAGTGAGAGGGGGGGCCAAGCTTGTGTCTGTTGAAGGATCGCAGTCCTTGTCGGCTGCCAGGCCCCTTGAACTCTCCCTCTTCTCTCTGTTCCCCTGTGGCAGAGTTTGTTGGGTGCATGGAGCAGCTGTTTGAACGAGAACATCCTCATCGGCTCTGGCTGGACGGCCTACGAATCGCTGCGGTGAGTAGGGGTCGGTGGCTGCCCACCTCTTTGAATGTGTAAATGTTGGCTGCATACTGGTTATTTTGTTCATTCAGGGTCTCCCCTCGATACCTGACCTTTTATTTTAAAAGATACCCTAGTACAATTTTCAGAGTATATTCGTAATACAGAAACCTCTTTGAAAACCGCTCAAGGAACGAGAGAGAAGGCTGTTCAAATCGGGATGGCGGGTGGTGGCTGCCGCCGAATGAAAGTGGAAATCTCGGCGCGGTGGAAGCTTGGTGGGATTTTCGCAATGCGTTGTCATTTTGAAGCCACCCAGGTCTTGTAAATACCTTGCCCTCCGTACTGTTTGTGCAAATGAAGTGCCGATCAGCGCAGAGAAGGCAGTTGGTAACATGCAGCTGCAAAGGAAATTTGACGTCCACCTCAAATGCAGCGTTACGGCTACAAAGGAAAGCTGTTTAGCTTTCTCAGAAACTTCGCAGTCGAAAAGCGCAGTCGAAAAGAAATATGTTCTAGTCCAGGATATATGTATAGCATACACTGCACAGAAACATGGTTTCCTGACAGTAGACTTCCTCATGACTTTAAAAGGTCCGCGTCCTCTGCGTAAGAAAACGATGTGACCGCGAACAACATGGTGCCTTTGCTGGGGAGACAAAAACAAAAGTTTGAACACATGTAGTTAGGAACAGGAAAGTGTATAACTGAAGAGGAAAGTGTATAACGGCTGCATCTTACCGGTACTCACCTATAGGGCAGAAACTTGGAGCTCACTAAGGGGGCTCCATTTAAATTGAGGATGATTCAGCGAGCAATGGAATGGAAGATGGTAGGTGTGACGTTGAGGGACAAGAAGGAGCAGAGTGGTCAGGAACAAACGCGTGTTTTAAGGACATATTAGTAAGAAGAAGAAATGGGCGTGGCAGGGCATATATGCGAAGGCAAGATAACCGTTGTCATTAGGGCACCGAGTGGATCCCTAGAGAAAGCAAGCATGACAGGGGAGTGGCAGAAAGTTAGATGGGGCAGATGAGATGAAGAAGTTTGGGGGTATAAATTGGTTGCAGTTAGCACAGGACCGGGGTAATTGGAGAATAATGGTTGAGGCCTTTGCCCTGCAGTGGCGTAGACAGGCTTGATGATGATGGTGATGAGTTGGGGGCACTCACACGCTGGCCAATACAGGGGTGCAGTATCAAGACAACAACACAGTGGAAATGCCCTAAACCAAGGGTCCAGGGGCACGAGGGTGGTTGTGTGAGCAGGTGTCCACTCTGCTGTGTGTGCTATGGGAGTCGCACCAGAGCAAGAACAATTGGAAGGGAGGTGGTTTGAAGTGCTTTACGACCTTGTGGGTCAGAATGGGATATGGCTGGTGCCATGTGCAAATTTGCAAAGGGTGCTCGGTAGGCCACTCTTCAGAGGGAGGCGTAAAGCGAATATTGCTGTGTGTGTCGAGATTGGGGGGCACGTCAAAAATCTCCGGGAGGTCAAAATTAGTGCGTGGGCGTAGCTTCGGCACATTGCACCCCCACAGTTAATCGGTTGGACCCCCTAGATTGTGCAGCAACGGATCACCTGCTCCCCCCCCTTTGTGCGTGTGCAGGCCCCTGGCGTACAGCACGCTGGCCGACCTGGTGCACCACGTGCGGCAGCACCTGCCCCTGGCGGACCTGTCGTCGGCCGTGGCGGTGTTCTCGCGCAACGTGCACGACGACTCCCTGCCCCCCTCCATCCAGACCATGTCCTGCAAGCTGCTGCTCAACCTGGTCGAGTGCATCCGCGCGCGCTCCGACCAGCAGGACAGCAGCGGGGGCGGCGGCACCGGCAACGTGCGTGCTGCCTCACTTTCTCCTCACCCTGTTTTTTTTTTTGTTTTTTTTCGTTGAGGGCAGTTGCTCAGTTGATGCATGCAGGCACCCACGCACTGACAGTGTCCACACTTTGAGGCAGGTGGTGACTGGTCCTGCATAGTGTCAGCAAATTTACCTTTCTTTCCCAGAATGTCCATAGGCACACCGTGAAAGGGACATGCGTGTCTAAGAAATGGCACTAGCTTGACAATTTTTTGCCAAATTCATACTTTCGATGCTTTGTCACTGCGAAAGCAAGGATCTTTAAAGGCGATAAACAGGAGGAGCAAGTCCCCTGCCTCCATTTGAGTCGGTACCAGCCGCAGGTTGCTCTTCTTTGATCGGGCGTTCGCTTTGTTTTCTCGGATGACACCTTGTGCCCTGAGGTCATAATTTCAGAACGGGCCTTTTCCTTGTTCAGTTGCCATTATCAAAATGACTCTCTGTAACGGGAGTGCAACATTTTGTGTGGGCAAAGCGGGGTCTGATGGTAATTCAACTTCATAAGTTCAGTGCTTGCTTTGTGTACAATGTGTACAAGTGTACAAGTGTACAATGAGCCAAAGAAAGAGGCAAAAGTGCAGGCAGAACTTATTTCCTTTGTAGTGACCACAATTGAGCGTAATGATGTCACTTGCCAAAGTTTGCGATGGCATTGTTGTTTAGCCCTGTAGTAGAGCAGCACACGTCTGGCCTTACCTTGTCTCTCTCTCAAAGAGAAGGAAGAGGTTCTTTCTCTGCCCCCTTTGCGGTTTAGCCTGCTGTGGCAGGTGTGGACACGCGTGTTGTGGTCGTTGGCGGGGGCCATGCAGGTGGGCAACCTTGTGCAGGGGCGGGAGCTGCTCATCCGCATGCTCGAGGTGTTTGTGCTCAAGTTCAAGACCATCGCCAAGCTGCAGCTGCCCATGCTCATGCAGAAGAGGTGAGTGAGCAGGGGGGCCGCCGCTCTACTACCACCAAGGTCTCCCGGCACTCTTAAAGGGGGGTGGGGGGAGGTAAAAAAGGGTAGTAGTAGCAGACATTTGCGACTACGCAACGCGTTTGCAACTGGGCAAGCGAAATTGTGCCCTCGATCTCAGCATCCATGTTGCGGATGCCAAATTATATACAGTCAAACCCAATTATATTGAACTTGCAAAAAAAATCTACCGGTTTGATGATATAGGGCATAATTTGATATAAGGAGGCTATGGAGTTGGACGTCACAAAAGCATGTCGGAAGCCCAAAAAAGGAAAAGGAAGCGTGGCAGGTGGGCCAGGGTCATTTTTTCCATGGGGGGCATCAACAGCTCATCCTACACGGCGCAGTGGCGCAGCCACGATTAGGAGAGCAAGGGGTTGGAGGGGAGAGAGCCATCCGCTGCAAATGAGCAGCCAGGCTTAACCGCTTCATGTGCCAGTGGAATTTATCCTCTGCCCCGAGGGAAAGCCAACTTGGGGGGGGGGGGGGCACTTCTGGAGCATTTGGCATTTGATATATCAGGAGTTGCTGGAATTTTTGTTTGATATAGGCGTAATTTTTGCAATATATTTTCACTGCAAATATAGCATGAAAAGAAATAGTTTGATATACATTATATTTCATGTAAACGGGTTCAATATAGTCGGATTTCACTGTGCCTCTGTCACACGGCAAATATTATGATAGAGTGAATGACATTCTATTGGTTTGGCACTGTGTGTGAATACTAAATGACATTTGCACAAATGGAATTCAGTGGTCGAATGATTTTGGGGAACACATTATCTTCCAAACCTAATAAGTAGCCTCGACAGCATGGTCCATCGCTTGACATGAAAATTTATTAACAAGCTGTAGGGCACTTTGTTTAAAACCTGCCAGTAAATCAAGCAACGTTCTCCACTGCATATTGTTTCATATACAGGGATGAGACAGCTGCGCATTTTGCGCACTTTTGATACAAATTTGCTTTCCTGCGCCAGGCTGCTCCAAAAGCTTGAAAATTGCAAAAATTGCGCCAAACTGCTCCAAAGCAGTCTGAGAGCCAAGGATTTTAACGCTCCCGCCAGTTTCAGTTGGAAAAAATTCTTACTGACGGCATAATTTTCCAGCACCCCCAAGGTGATCCTGTTTGTAAAGGTTTAATTGATTGATCATTCAACAAAAACAACCCGCATAAAATTGTCCCCAAGATAGTTTTTTCGGAGGTCACCATGTCGGGTTGCACATGTTATATTCTGTAAGTTTTTTAAAGTTTTCCCATGGGAAACTTAAAATTGCAAAGTCCTGTAGAAAAAATACGTATGTGTACTCAGGCGATAAACTACTGGTGAAAATTGATGAAAAAACGTGAATTTTCGGAGTGCCGTATCTCCGGAACGACATTACTGGGCGCCGCCATCTTGATGTGGTGAATATTGGAAAACATGGCCGTCAGGCGAAGCAGTTGCTCGTGGTTCAGGCAGAGTGCTCTTTCCCGATTTCTACTGTGGTTTTGGTTATGGGGGTGGCTGGGTTTACATTTAGTCATTTGATTTGTTGAGGGAAGTTGCGTGACTCGAAGAACGAGATTTCGGAATTCTAAGAACGGGAACGGAAATGGGCCCGTGATTTCGCCGTGTTTCGGCCTCGAGTGCGAGGCGCGGTGCGTGCTTGAAGTGAAATTTCGGACTCATTGCGGTGTTATAATAAAATGCTGAGTTATTGCTGCCTTTGACAGCGAGCTTGCGAGTGGCGGAAATGGGACGATCGACACTGCAGAAATGGCGGCGCAGGCTACATCGCCGCAAAATGTTCAAGCAGTGGCTGATAGTGGGATGGGCTATTATTGCACGCTAGTAATAATGGTTTATCTATCTGAAGTGAAATTCAAATTGTGATCGTAGTGAATGCCTTGGGGATTGAAATGGGAGGGCTGGTGGGGTGCGAAGATTGTCACTTCGCTTTGCGCAACTTTTGCCATGCCTCTACAATTGTGTGTAAAGCCGAGTCTGGGATTACAAAAATAATAATTTCGGCATTCACATGATAATGAAAATGCCTTACGATTGCTTAGCTTTTCGATTCGATGTTTTCAACGGCACTCCATGCTATCTATGCATAGAGCCTAAGAATTTATAAATGGCTTGTAAAAAGGTAGTGCAGTTCATGCCTTGTGATACTCTAGTAGAAAAAACTTAATTGAAAGGCTGTTTCAGTGTTACGTACGTTCAAACCCATTAAAAAGTGCCCCCCCCCCCGAGTTGCCAAAAATTTGGTTTTTAGGCTCCTAAGGTGACGCAAAAAATGTCATCATTCTGCTCCAAATCAAGGTTCTTCTGCTCCAAAATCGAGATTTCGCTGCTCCAAAAACTGCTCCCAAATCTGATTCAGCTGTCTCACCCCTGCATATAGAACGAAGAGAGCAACCAACATCTTTTCAAAGCTTTGCCATGTTTGCTGCTTCATAGATACAATTTCTTACTTACTTGGCTCGGCTTGTGATGTGAATGTCACCTAGAACAGAGCTGCACTTATTTAATTTCGAAAGCAAATTCATTTTATTTTAAAAAAGTAGAAGGTTTTAAAACATTATGGATGCATTTAGATTATTATCTTGCCGTTCTGCGAGTTTCCCGATTTTCACTGGTATCACTATCAAATGACATTTTCTTCGCTGGGTAGACCCACTATGCCAAACCGAATGTCACTTATAGCTAACGTCACTCGCTTTGAGTGACATTAGACTTGCCGTGTGACAAAGGTATGAAACTCTGGAAAGTGACGTATTCTCCAATGCTCTGCCTTGTACTCTGGTCATGTGCTCCCATGGACTGGGCTGTGCGATTGGGGTGTTCTGTGCAGCAAGCAGCAGGGTCCCCCATCGGAGCCCAGCCGAGACGACAGTGCCCGTGCCAGCCTACAGTTCTCCGCGTCTCTGGCCGATCTCAAGGAGGAGAAGGTGGGCTTCTTTTCCCCCGTTAAATGCTGACTTGGTATGAAGCCCCAGCGTTCGTGTGGTAGTCTTCACTCGTACGGAAGTTAATTTCCACCTGAAAGCAGCGGCCTCTTTGTTGTCAGCATGACCAATATTGTTGGGTGCACGTGATGAGCGATGTACCCAGCTTTCTGAGGAGGCGGAGTAGGAGGAAGCACCTGGGGGAAAATTCTACTGGGTGCGGGAAAGCTTTTTGCGGGGTTGATTTATCGTGCAGATTCACGTGATTGGCTGCGTGTGGCTTCTTGCACTGTGTGGATTGGCTTCCGTGTGGATTGGCTTTCTGCACCGAGTAGAATTTGCCCTTCCTCTGGAACTTGTTCTAGCTTCTAACAAGCGTGCCAGCTTCAGCCGTGTCGCGCTTCCTCCCTCCCCCCCTGGATGGATCCTGGCACGCCTCCCGTTCTCTGTCTGTGCAGGAGACCGTGGGAGTGCACTGCAGCCAGCTGGCGCAGGGCATGCTGGGCCTGCTGATGCTCTGCCCCCAGGAGGTGGCCCACCTGCGCAAGGAGCTGCTCATTGCTGCACGACACATCCTGGCCACCGAGCTGCGCAACAGCTGAGTGCCCTCCTCCTCCTTCCTCTCTTTGTCTCCCTCTCTTGTTTGGTTGAACCTGAGGCAGAGCACGAGTCGCTCATGCTCTGGATTTGACATCCACCAGCTGTGTGGGCGTTCGGAAACTTTCTTGAAGTTTGTTTGAACATTGTATTATCCCTACATTTAGGTATCAGAAGCAAAAAGAATTACGATCGTACCTGCTCTGAGTGCCTAGATGTTCGTTGGCAAAACGCTAGCTTCACGTTGCAAGAGATGTGCCGCTTTACCATCGAATTCTGCACGAACTGAGCTACAGAGGGCACGTTGAAGTGCTATTTACAATAAAATACAGTGCCCTATGATGAGAAGATTTGCAGACTGATGGAAAAATGGCCGTGGATGCCGAAAATGCCGTTTTTCAGAAAACAATTTTAACTGTTTCTCGGCCCCAAAGACCCATCTGCCTCCTTTAACTGCACTAAGCTGAAGATGGCGCTTTGATAGCTGGTGAGAAAAAGTTAATTTTGGAGGCCACACATTGCACAGTGAGAGGGGGGGCCAAGCTTGTGTCTGTTGAAGGATCCAGTCCTTGTCGGCTGCCAGGCCCCTTGAACTCTCCTCTCTCTCTGTTCCCCTGTGCAGAGTTTGTTGGGTGCATGGAGCAGCTGTTTGACGAGAACATCCTCATCGGCTCTGGCTGGACGGCCTACGAATCGCTGCGGTGAGTAGGGGTCGGTGGCTGCCCCACCTCTTTGCAATGTGTAAATGTTGGCTGCATACTGGTTATTTTGTTCATTCAGGGTCTCCCCTCGATACCTGACCTTTTATTTTAAAAGATACCCTAGTACAATTTTCAGAGTATATTCGTAATACAGAAACCTCTTTTGAAAACCGCTCAAGGAACGAGAGAGAATGCGTGTTCAAATCGGGATGCGGGTGGTGGCTGCCGGCCGCATGAAAGTGGAAATCTCGGCGCGGTGGAGCTTGGTGGGATTTTCGCAATGCGTTGTCATTTTGAAGCCACCCAGGTCTTGTAAATACCTTGCCCTCCGTACTGTTTGTGCAAATGAAGTGCCGATCAGCTCAGAGAAGGCAGTTGGTAACATGCACTGCAAAGGAAATTTGACGTCCACCTCAAATGCAGCGTTACGGCTACAAAGGAAAGCTGTTTAGCTTTCTCAGAAACTTCGCAGTCGAAAAGCGCAGTCGAAAAGAAATATGTTCTAGTCCAGGATATATGTATAGCATACACTGCACAGAAACATGGTTTCCTGACAGTAGACTTCCTCATGACTTTAAAAGGTCCGCGTCCTCTGCGTAAGAAAACGATGTGACCGCGAACAACATGGTGCCTTTGCTGGGGAGACAAAAACAAAAGTTTGAACACATGTAGTTAGGAACAGGAAAGTGTATAACTGAAGAGGAAAGTGTATAACGGCTGCATCTTACCGGTACTCACCTATAGGGCAGAAACTTGGAGGCTCACTAAGGGGGCTCCATTTAAATTGAGGATGATTCAGCGAGCAATGGAATGGAAGATGGTAGGTGTGACGTTGAGGGACAAGAAGAGAGCAGAGTGGGTCAGGAACAAACGCGTGTTTTAAGGACATATTAGTAAGAAGAAGAAATGGGCGTGGGCAGGGCATATAATGCGAAGGCAAGATAACCGTTGGTCATTAAGGGCAACCGAGTGGATCCCTAGAGAAAGCAAGCATGACAGGGAGTGGCAGAAAGTTAGATGGGCAGATGAGATGAAGAAGTTTGTGGGGATAAATTGGTTGCAGTTAGCACAGGACCGGGGTAATTGGAGAATAATGGTTGAGGCCTTTGCCCTGCAGTGGGCGTAGACAGGCTGATGATGATGATGGTGATGAGTTGGGGGCACTCACACGCTGGCCAATACAGGGGTGCAGTATCAAGACAACAACACAGTGGAATGCCCTAAACCAAGGGTCCAGGGGCACGAGGGTGGTTGTGTGAGCAGGTGTCCACTCTGCTGTGTGTGCTATGGGAGTCGCACCAGAGCAAGAACAATTGGAAGGGAGGTGGTTTGAAGTGCTTGACGACCTTGTGGGTCAGAATGGGATATGGCTGGTGCCATGTGCAAATTTGCAAAGGGTGCTCGGTAGGCCACTCTTCAGAGGGAGGCGTAAAGCGAATATTGCTGTGTGTGTCGAGATTGGGGGGCACGTCAAAAATCTCCGGGAGGTCAAAATTAGTGCATGGGCGTAGCTTCGGCACATTGCACCCCCACAGTTAATCGGTTGGACCCCCTAGATTGTGCAGCAACGGATCACCTGCTCCCCCCCCTTTGTGCGTGTGCAGGCCCCTGGCGTACAGCACGCTGGCCGACCTGGTGCACCACGTGCGGCAGCACCTGCCCCTGGCGGACCTGTCGTCGGCCGTGGCGGTGTTCTCGCGCAACGTGCACGACGACTCCCTGCCCCCCTCCATCCAGACCATGTCCTGCAAGCTGCTGCTCAACCTGGTCGAGTGCATCCGCGCGCGCTCCGACCAGCAGGACAGCAGCGGGGGCGGCGGCACCGGCAACGTGCGTGCTGCCTCACTTTCTCCTCACCCTGTTTTTTTTTTTTGTTTTTTTTCGTTGAGGGCAGTTGCTCAGTTGATGCATGCAGGCACCCACGCACTGACAGTGTCCACACTTTGAGGCAGGTGGTGACTGGTCCTGCATAGTGTCAGCAAATTTACCTTTCTTTCCCAGAATGTCCATAGGCACACCGTGAAAGGGACATGCGTGTCTAAGAAATGGCACTAGCTTGACAATTTTTTGCCAAATTCATACTTTCGATGCTTTGTCACTGCGAAAGCAAGGATCTTTAAAGGCGATAAACAGGAGGAGCAAGTCCCCTGCCTCCATTTGAGTCGGTACCAGCCGCAGGTTGCTCTTCTTTGATCGGGCGTTCGCTTTGTTTTCTCGGATGACACCTTGTGCCCTGAGGTCATAATTTCAGAACGGGCCTTTTCCTTGTTCAGTTGCCATTATCAAAATGACTCTCTGTAACGGGAGTGCAACATTTTGTGTGGGCAAAGCGGGGTCTGATGGTAATTCAACTTCATAAGTTCAGTGCTTGCTTTGTGTACAATGTGTACAAGTGTACAAGTGTACAATGAGCCAAAGAAAGAGGCAAAAGTGCAGGCAGAACTTATTTCCTTTGTAGTGACCACAATTGAGCGTAATGATGTCACTTGCCAAAGTTTGCGATGGCATTGTTGTTTAGCCCTGTAGTAGAGCAGCACACGTCTGGCCTTACCTTGTCTCTCTCTCAAAGAGAAGGAAGAGGTTCTTTCTCTGCCCCCTTTGCGGTTTAGCCTGCTGTGGCAGGTGTGGACACGCGTGTTGTGGTCGTTGGCGGGGGCCATGCAGGTGGGCAACCTTGTGCAGGGGCGGGAGCTGCTCATCCGCATGCTCGAGGTGTTTGTGCTCAAGTTCAAGACCATCGCCAAGCTGCAGCTGCCCATGCTCATGCAGAAGAGGTGAGTGAGCAGGGGGGCCGCCGCTCTACTACCACCAAGGTCTCCCGGCACTCTTAAAGGGGGGTGGGGGGAGGTAAAAAAGGGTAGTAGTAGCAGACATTTGCGACTACGCAACGCGTTTGCAACTGGGCAAGCGAAATTGTGCCCTCGATCTCAGCATCCATGTTGCGGATGCCAAATTATATACAGTCAAACCCAATTATATTGAACTTGCAAAAAAAATCTACCGGTTTGATGATATAGGGCATAATTTGATATAAGGAGGCTATGGAGTTGGACGTCACAAAAGCATGTCGGAAGCCCAAAAAAGGAAAAGGAAGCGTGGCAGGTGGGCCAGGGTCATTTTTTCCATGGGGGGCATCAACAGCTCATCCTACACGGCGCAGTGGCGCAGCCACGATTAGGAGAGCAAGGGGTTGGAGGGGAGAGAGCCATCCGCTGCAAATGAGCAGCCAGGCTTAACCGCTTCATGTGCCAGTGGAATTTATCCTCTGCCCCGAGGGAAAGCCAACTTGGGGGGGGGGGGGGGCACTTCTGGAGCATTTGGCATTTGATATATCAGGAGTTGCTGGAATTTTTGTTTGATATAGGCGTAATTTTTGCAATATATTTTCACTGCAAATATAGCATGAAAAGAAATAGTTTGATATACATTATATTTCATGTAAACGGGTTCAATATAGTCGGATTTCACTGTGCCTCTGTCACACGGCAAATATTATGATAGAGTGAATGACATTCTATTGGTTTGGCACTGTGTGTGAATACTAAATGACATTTGCACAAATGGAATTCAGTGGTCGAATGATTTTGGGGAACACATTATCTTCCAAACCTAATAAGTAGCCTCGACAGCATGGTCCATCGCTTGACATGAAAATTTATTAACAAGCTGTAGGGCACTTTGTTTAAAACCTGCCAGTAAATTAAGCAACGTTCTCCACTGCATATTGTTTCATATACAGGGATGAGACAGCTGCGCATTTTGCGCACTTTTGATACAAATTTGCTTTCCTGCGCCAGGCTGCTCCAAAAGCTTGAAAATTGCAAAAATTGCGCCAAACTGCTCCAAAGCAGTCTGAGAGCCAAGGATTTTAACGCTCCCGCCAGTTTCAGTTGGAAAAAATTCTTACTGACGGCATAATTTTCCAGCACCCCCAAGGTGATCCTGTTTGTAAAGGTTTAATTGATTGATCATTCAACAAAAACAACCCGCATAAAATTGTCCCCAAGATAGTTTTTTCGGAGGTCACCATGTCGGGTTGCACATGTTATATTCTGTAAGTTTTTTTAAAATTTTCCCATGGGAAACTTAAAATTGCAAAGTCCTGTAGAAAAAATACGTATGTGTACTCAGGCGATAAACTACTGGTGAAAATTGATGAAAAAACGTGAATTTTCGGAGTGCCGTATCTCCGGAACGACATTACTGGGCGCCGCCATCTTGGTGTGGTGAATATTGGAAAACATGGCCGTCAGGCAAAGCAGTTGCTCGTGGTTCAGGCAGAGTGCTCTTTCCCGATTTCTACTGTGGTTTTGGTTATGGGGGTGGCTGGGTTTACATTTAGTCATTTGATTTGTTGAGGGAAGTTGCGTGACTCGAAGAACGAGATTTCGGAATTCTAAGAACGGGAACGGAAATGGGCCCGTGATTTCGCCGTGTTTCGGCCTCGAGTGCGAGGCGCGGTGCGTGCTTGAAGTGAAATTTCGGACTCATTGCGGTGTTATAATAAAATGCTGAGTTATTTCTTCCTTTGATAGCGAGCTTGCGAGTGGCGGAAATGGGACGATCGACACTGCAGAATGGCGGCGCAGGCTACATCGCCGCAAAATGTTCAAGCAGTGGCTGATAGTGGGATGGGCTATTATTGCACGCTAGTAATAATGGTTTATCTATCTGAAGTGAAATTCAAATTGTGATCGTAGTGAATGCCTTGGGGATTGAAATGGGAGGGCTGGTGGGGTGCGAAGATTGTCACTTCGCTTTGTGCAACTTTTGCCATGCCTCTACAATTGTGTGTAAAGCCGAGTCTGGGATTACAAAAATAATAATTTCGGCATTCACATGATAATGAAAATGCCTTACGATTGCTTAGCTTTTCGATTCGATGTTTTCAACGGCACTCCATGCTATCTATGCATAGAGCCTAAGAATTTATAAATGGCTTGTAAAAAGGTAGTGCAGTTCATGCCTTGTGATACTCTAGTAGAAAAAACTTAATTGAAAGGCTGTTTCAGTGTTACGTACGTTCAAACCCATTAAAAAGTGCCCCCCCCCCCCCCCCCCCCCCGAGTTGCCAAAAATTTGGTTTTTAGGCTCCTAAGGTGACGCAAAAAATGTCATCATTCTGCTCCAAATCAAGGTTCTTCTGCTCCAAAATCGAGATTTCGCTGCTCCAAAAACTGCTCCCAAATCTGATTCAGCTGTCTCACCCCTGCATATAGAACGAAGAGAGCAACCAACATCTTTTCAAAGCTTGCCAGTGTTTGCTGCTTCATAGATACAATTTCTTACTTACTTGGCTCGGCTTGTGATGGTGAATGTCACCTAGACAGACTGCACTTATTTAATTTCGAAAGCAAATTCTTTTATTTTAAAAAAGTAGAAGGTTTTAAAACATTATGGATGCTTAGATTATTATCTTGCCGTTCTGCGAGTTCCCGATTTTCACTGGTATCACTATCAAATGAGACATTTTCTTTCGCTGGGTAGACCCCTATGCCAAACCGAATGTCACTTATAGCTAAACGTCACTCGCTTTGAGTGACATTAGACTTGCCGTGTGACAAAGGTTGTAAACTCTGGAAGTGACGTATTCTCCAATGCTCTGCCTTGTACTCTGGTCATGTGCTCGCCATGGACTGGGCTGTGCGATTGGGGTGTTCTGTGCAGCAAGCAGCATGGGTCCACCCATCGGAGCCCAGCCGAGACGACAGTGCCCGTGCCAGCCTACAGTTCTCCGCGTCTCTGGCCGATCTCAAGGAGGAGAAGGTGGGCTTCTTTTCCCCCGTTAAATGCTGACTTGGTATGAAGGATTAGTTGCACGCAAATACAGGGAGGGGCGCAGTCCCCTCCCCTCCAGTCCCCCAGTCCCCCCAGGGAGGGGGAGGACTGTGGACAGGAGCGATGGTTCTTCTGCTCCGCCCCCTCCTTCTTCTCCCCCAGCAACGAAGGGTGGGCGCGGTCGCTCCGTACTCCTCAATATGCCGGTGTTGAGAGCTAGTGAGTGAAAATAACAGCTACTAGAAAGATTCTACAGATGGTGCGAACAGTCCAGGTGCACCAGCTTTGCGCTATAGCACGAATTTTTGAACGCACAATGGAGAACGTACCTGTACGTCAGTGACACTGTGGAGGGCAAATGCGAAAACATGTACGTCAGTGACAGCAAAAGGGTTAATGTAGGGGTGGCTGGGCTGAAAATCAAAACAACTTTCTACAAGAAGACTCTCATACAACACTGCCAATGCCCCCGGCACTTGCTACAGATGCTTCTGCTACCCCACACTTCCCTATCGACAGCACAAGTGCACATCCTTTGGGCAGTCCAGCGGAACACCTTTATAGTTCAGCTGGATGGCCATCACAGCTCAGACTGCCTCTCCATGCGCAAATGTGAACCGCATCCTTTTCTTCTGTCCTGTCGCCCTAAGTCCCCTCATTAGTGAACCCTAACCCTCCTCCTCCCCACTGGGGGGGGGTGATTAAGTCAGCTGCCTTGGCCTTTTTTGTGGAAGAATACCAATGGGTCTTAGTCTACTGCAAATAAAGTCTCTCTCTCGCCCTCGTTTCGAGAAGAGGAGAAGGAGAGTAAGTATTCGCACAGGCAGTGATGTGATAGCTGCGCCAATTGTGCCTAACTGCGCCGAGAGGCAAATCCTGCTACATCCTGCTACAAGGACTCTGATTTCAAGCTATCTGCGCCAATCTTGCGCCGAAGCTTCGTTTCACCGAGCTTCCTTGATGTGGCGTGCTCTTTATGCCATGAGCATTGAAGAGCAATAGATCTTGGAGTGTTTTCTGCTCGCGAAAACGCACCGCGCATGCCACAGGCGCACTGACGCTGCCGCGGAACACCCGCACCATGGAGGAAAAAATTCCCGCATGCTGCGCGCGGCGCAGTTGGCGGCGGCAACATGGCCGTGGCTTCAGCCGCGAAGTGGTGTGGGGATCTCGGGCGACTGCGTCTAACAGCTCTCCAAAATGCTGCTCAAGGCACACACGAGGTTGCTTGTGCGGTAAAGGAGCTTATAATGGGGGAGAAAACGGTATTGTAAACCATCATCCGCGCCGCTAGTGAAAGCGCCCATGCAATATCTGCCGGGGTATAGTAAGCCTAAGCATCTCTGTCTGAGCCAGCTGGCTGTCTTGAGCACTTCGAAACTTCCGTCATGAGGCGTGCGCCTTCCCATTGGGGCAAGTCGGCAAGCTCCTCCCAGTTTTGCGCGCGTCACGCGTCAGTTTCTGATCGAGGTAGAAGGTGCCGCGGGCGCGATATCGTCGATGCGGGCGTGAAAATATCGCACTCACAATGCCGACGCACACAAATCGCATGTAAAAACGCGCCATGCAGTTCATGCTTTACTATCTACTTTGCAATAAAGCTTGGCGAGTTAGCACAGGACAGGGATAATTGGAGATTAATGGGAGAGGCCTTTGCCCTGTGTAGATAGGCAGTTGATGATGATGATGATGAAAGCTTGGCAGGAGTTCACGTGACTAACTCCGAGGGGTTGAGATGGAAAGGGCATTGCAAGGGTAGCGAGCGGGAAAGGGGAAAGGGACGCAAGTTCAATATGGCTTATTTGGGACTGGCTGTAAGCTGGTTCATTGAACAGTTTTGAGCTTCGAAGAAAGTGATCTTGCCTGACCCAACATGTCGTTCAGAAGGAACACTACAGGAGTGCTTCAGGAAAGAGTTTTAGATGCAGAGCATCTGATTCACTAGCCTTGTCCCTCCGGCGTCGGCGGCGTTGTCCACCCCTCCCCCATTCTCCTCGCCGCGCCAGCTGCGCTCTCCGCCGCTCACCCCTCTCCTCTCCGATAGCGAACACTCTCTCGCGAGGGGCATTGGATTGGCTTGGCTTGAATTGGATTGGATTAAAGTGGATTGTGTTGGATTGTGTTGCGTCATAGCTGCGGCACGTTGCGTCATAGCCGCGGCAGACGCGCTGGGGCCGGCGCATGTGCAGTACTCTCTCTTCCGCGGTTTCCTCTCCTTCGGGCGCGCTGCGCATATACACCATTTTCCTTGCTAGAGGTGGGCGCCGCCATTTGCTTTTTCTGACCAGACGCTAGCGCCGTCTATGAAGCGACCGCCGGAACCTCCGCGCTGGGCTGTTAAGTGCGCCGTTCTTGGCGTGCGTCTGCTCGGTATCCGTGCATTACCGAGTGAACCGTAGTGGTTTGGCGTTAAGTTAGCGGTATGCAGTGCTTTGTGTGTGGGCGTTCTGTTTTGTTTTCATCATCTGCGGACGGATTTAGGCCCTAATTTGCTGCCAGAGCGGAAATTCCGACCCCGGCTGTTGCGAGCAGCAGTAGCAGGGTTGGTGGTGGTGCCGGTGGTGCTCCGCAGTTTCCGCGATGCAAACGTATCGGTATGACACCGACTGACATAGAAATCGATATCAGGGGAGTAAATACGTGTTTTCAATGCCAGACCGTGCTGTTATGTTCACCGATTAGTCATGTTTACGGAAGCGCGGACGTCGAATGCGGAGGAGCGCACAGCATATGTGGTCACGGTGATCCGTGCTCGCGATTGACTTTCAACGAGGCGATTGCTAATCTGTTGACATTGCAATGCAATATAATCTTCTTAACTAGACTCATGACGGTTTACTGACGAAAACGAAATTACCTGGGCGGAAAAATAACACGACCGCACAACAGTCAAATTACTATGCGAAGGTTGAGCAAAAGGGTTGACGTTCGGGCGAGTTAATATTGGTTGATCATGATCGTGATCATGATTGACCTACTCTGCGCAGCGCATGTGGCCTGTCGCTCGGAAGCCCACCTTTGTGAAACCGCTGCTTGCACCACAAATGCTTTACGTGACCAGCAGTAACTGTTTTGTAATTGTAATACTTTAGATTCCGTGCAACGCAAAAGGATTAGAAGCTTTTCCTTTGACCGCGTTGTGAACAGGTTGAGTTATTTTCCAAATGCAGCGTTCACGCGTATCTCGAGCTGAGTTTTCACATTTGGCTGCCTGCTTATCCTGCTATCGACCAGCAGTGTGCGATGGAGAAAGTTATTCTTTCATATCGTTTGGCAGTGTAATGAGTTGGCCTGAAAAAAAGTAAACAAAACGCCGTGATTTCAAAGGTTAGATTAGATGAAAAGGGGATTGTTTAATGCCAATTGGCTGTAATGACCAAACAATATATGGTATTTAAATTGACTACAAGGAAACCAGAAGTTATTGTAATGTTGTATGGTATCGGCGCTCGTGAAAGATCCCCAAGTGGTCAAAATTAACCCGCAGCCCTCCACTATGGCGCGCCTCATCACCCATGAAGCGTCGGGGCGTTAAACACCATAATGAATGAATGAATCAATCGATCAATCAACCAACCAATCAATGCTATATTGTAAAGGATAAAGTTGCTTCTAACATTTCTGGGGGTTCCGTTCCCTGACGCAGCTTTGCGTATGATAAATGGATTTTGCTCCGTCTGCTTGCCGTCCAAGTGCACACAACAAACCCTGGAGTTGGTCGTTGGTACAAAGTCGTTACGATTTTGATAACGGATTCCACCGATATCTCAACTCGGTGTGCGTTGGGAAGCGATGCCGCAAAAACACGCCGCAACCGCACTGCATTTTCTCCAGGCAGTGCCGTGCACATGCGTGCTGTCAGCGACTGTTTCTCGCTTTCTCTGGTTGTTCAATAACCCACCACCGCGCAGTGCTGACCAAGCGACGTTTGCGCCTTGAACGGCATCGCAGCATTGGCTAAAACAGTTGAAAGTTCCGCAAAAACTAAGCACACGGTGCGAAATACTCCTGAACTACGCAGCGGAGCACACTGCGCCGAGCGATGTTAGCAGCCCAGCGCGCTCAGGCAACGCTGGTCGGCCGCCGAGAGAACTGGTTTGAGAGTATTTTCCTCCTTTCCCGGCTGCTTATGGAAAATGGTGTATAACCGGTGTGCCGTTCTCCGGCGAAGCAACATCCACGCTTGGCTCAAACACCTAGAGTCCATGCCGCTTTACAAGTACGCCAACGTCGTCATCGACTGGGACCGGCTTACGCAGTCCCCTCAGCGTTATGCGCGCTATAAAACACGGTCCCTTCACCGCTCCGCCTATGCGTCGCATCTACACAGGGGTTCCCGCGAGGGGAGGTGGGAGTTTTTATAATAAAACTTTCTGATGGAGGCGAACAGCAAAAACGCCCATGTGTACCAGATCTGGGTGCACTTTAAAGATCCCCAGGTGGTCAAAATTAATCCGGAGCCCTCCACTACGGCGCGCCTCATCGCCTACGTTGCGTCGCTGCGTTAAACCCTACAATCATCATTATGATAAAACTTTCTTTGCGAAGATAGTGATTTTTTTGTCTTCGTTTCAAATAAGTTAGCCGTTGGTCCACCTACTCAATGATCATCATAGGTGACCCTCTTTCACAAGCTAGGTGTGCGCTTCATGAAGACAGAGTCTTACTGCTCAAAAAAGCCAGAGAGTTGTTGTTGTTGCAAACCTAGTCCCCTGCAAATTGGAAAGTGAGTGTAGAAGTTGGAGAGGACATGTAGCATGCGATTTCGTCTTGGGAACCCGGAGAGTAGCAGACATTTTGGCTGGGTGCTAGAAGCTTTTACATAAAATGCATTCAGTACATTCTGTCGCGTGTCACTGTGTTCCGTTCATTATGGTTTTACGAAACCTTCGGTAGCCTACCGTTTGGAATGCTACCCTGATAGTCATTTTTTAAATAAAGCTGGTAGTCATTTTTTAAATAAAGCTTCAAGTTCTTTCATGATCTGTTGGCTCATGCAGTGAATGCATGTACACACTCGCACGAACTCTTTCGGTGCTTGTGTTGAGGGTTTTCATAGTCACTGCTAAAAGACATCTGTGCGGCAGAAACTCGTCTGCACCGAAGGCATTTTACTTGTTTAAACACTTCTGTGTGCCCAGGATGCTGCTTTTGGGACTCCTCTCAGTGGTTTTGCTCCCCTTATAACAATATTTCTCAAATCTTAATGCTCGTTCTGGCTGCTTCAAAAGCCGGTTTTGCTGCTCCAAAACCTACTTATGGCTGCTCCAAAAGCTGCTCCAAAATGACTCGACCCAATCACATCACTGCGCAGGTCACAAAGTAACACTTCATTCTCACGTCATGAGGTCAGCGGAAGTACCCCAGTGTTGCCTGCTCATTATCCTGCCGCGTAGTTCGGGAACTGCCCACGAGACGGTGCTGCTGCACGCTCAGTATAGTGCGATGTTCATGTGCCACATGTTGAGCGTGCCAAGACCAGCCTGCTGAACCCAGCTACTGTGTGGGAGCAGGTGTTTGTTGCCTGCACAACGGATGTCGCCACCAGAATGCTAATGAACTCATTCAGGGGGAAGTTGTTGACTGATGTGTGCACGATTTTCCGAGCTGGTGTGGTGGCTGCTTCCACAGTGCTACGAGGGCTCTTTCGATAAGCGATTGCTCTGTTAGTACCAATTCCATCATTCTCGTGGAAGGAGTGTTAAGCTAAAGCGGCAACAACTGCGTTGCACTCTTTCCTTGCCCGTATCATTTGCAAGCAGCAGGCTGGAAATATCTCTGGGTGCCGTCTCCTCAGCACTTTCCCTCTTCTCCCCTGTGCAGAGCAACAGCTACACAGTGACCGACTGCCGGAGCCTGGTGAAGACACTGGTGTGTGGTGTCAAGACCATCACCTGGGGCATCGGCACCTGCAAGATGCCCGGTGAGCACTACTGCGCTCGGGGGCCGAGGGAGACCCCGACACCAGAGTGCAGTTAACAGAGTGCTCTTCCCCTTTCATTTAACGCCTCCGAGACACCTGCGCGTGTGTCCATTTCTGCTCGGTCGCTTGTTGACTCGCTTGATTTGGGCTCGAACGATTTGGGGGGGGGCTTCCTTTGTGTTCACGAGGTACAGTCTTTGCCTGTCAGGTTGTTGCCAGGTACGTTTCGGTGCTGTAATTAGCAACAGAATGCACTCTTGCTCACACTTGTGGCATGTGCAAGTAAAAGAGCACTTTCCCTAATCACAAATCATGGCATTCAAGGGTATTGGTTTCACTTCTGGCAGCATTGTGCACTTCAAAGGGGTACGGGGGTCCTTGAAACTTTTTTTTTATAAAATATAACGGGACAAGCTTATTGAAACAACTTTTTCTTGTAATTATCAAGTTAGTGGTCCCCACACACTAGAGGGAAGGAAGCTACGCCGACAAAACTTGGCAGAGATTACTGAGGCACTTCCACAGTGAAAAACTTCGCAGGAGATGGAGGCAAAAGAGGGGAAGTGGAGAGATGTGTGTCCACGGCTTGTGTTCAGTTTTTCATTGTCGTGTTAATGTGCCGACTAACCCAAACTTGCGTCGTCACCATCATCATCATCATCACCACCACTACCAACCTGTGTATACCCACTGCAAGGCAAAGGCCTCTCCCATTAATCTCCAATCGCCCCGGTCCTGTGCTAACTGCGACCAATTTATCCCCACAGACTTCTTGATCTCATCTGCCCATCTAACTTTCTGCCGCCCACGGCAACACTTGCCTTCTCTAGGGATCCCAAACTTGCATTGTGCTTAAACGCACACCAATGCAGCCAGGCAGTTTCTGGAAGAAAGAATTCCTGTAAATTTACGACACCGTGTTCCAATTACATTTGGCGGCACCTGTACCTCTTTGTTGACGGTAAGGGCCGTAAACTTTCCGCTCTTGCCCGTGCAGGGCCTCTGGAGGAGAAGCAGTTCCAGCCCAAGGAGACGCTGGTGTTCATCCGGCTGGTGAAGTACGCCCTGCAGGCCCTGGACGTGTACACCCTGCCCCCCACGGTGGGGGGTGCTGGGGGGGCAGCGGGTGGGGTGGCCGGCGGGGGTGCCGGGGGAGTGGGGGCTGCCCACACCCGCAGCGCTGCCATCCAGTCGGCCGTCCGCTCCAAGGAGGAGAAGGAGGTGCTCGACCACTTCGGCGGAGTGGTGAGTTTTGCATCGTTGGTTCCTAAAACAAAAAAAAAAAAATGCATTCGCAGGTTCTAGTAGCGGCTACGAGGTGAGGGCTGTCGGAAAGCCGCGCTTTGGCGCCTAGTGGCCTGAGAATGAGATGCAAACCCAGGCATTCTTATCAGCGAGCCTCTTGTTCCACCAAGCTTACAAAAAGCACAAAAGTGCTACACACGCGTGTATATCGGTACTTCGTCTTCCCTTTATTGCATTACTCATCCGAATCACATGACATCCCACGAGAGGTTCGAAGATATCTTACAACAAGGACTATACGCAGCTTTTTTGTCAAAGTTGTCAAAGCAGGGAATTCACAATCGGAGTGACCAGCCATTATTGGCGGCGGAAGGTCGATTTGTCCATGACCACCAATAGTAGGGAACGCCCGGTCGGTCGAATGCTTCCGAGAAGGGCTTGGAAGTGGCACAATGCAACCGTAAGGCTACATTTGTGTTGATGACATTTTTCTCGTACACCCGTCAGTGGGGCTCTTAGATCATCACTCTCAGACTCGCCAGCGACTTCGTGAGAAACAAGCGGGCATTTCTTTTTTTACGTGTACTTCTACAGCATGGAGAATCCTTGGGCTACCCACGGACACAGTAAGTCCGAGACTGGAAATTGTCTCGTGCGGGATGCCTGGTACCCATGGCACCACCGTCCTTTTGAGCACTGAGAGGGGGTGTCAAGCAGTGTCGAGGGCGAAGGAGTGTGGACAGCTTCCTCGGCTTTTCTGGTGTGGAAGTTCGGTTTCTTTAGGAGTGTTGCATATTGTGGGAAAGATGGCATTTTTGGGATCGTCTGCTTGGAGGAAGTCGTACTAAAATAGGCACCGCATTGTTGATATTCTGTGCCTGGGTACCGGGTGAAAGCGAGGTTGTGTACTCGTCGTAGGCAACACTCTGCCGTGGCGGTTCTGACAGGGCTGCTGATGCATGCTGATGGGCAGAAAAATTGGCACCAGTGAAATGGTTATTGATTCTAAGGCATCTCAGGTGCCAGGAACACGTTCATGAGTCGCACCTAGTACTAAAGTGCATCCACTTCTTAGTAGGGAGGTTGAGTCACGGAGGTTGGCAGTGAAAGAAAGGCACAGCATTGCATTCACTTTAAGGGGGCACATGGGACTTTGGGACCGAAAAATTGCCAAAAAAAAGCATTCTTTTCGGTATAACTTTTCTCTTGATTTGCACAGTTCTGCCTCTGAAAATTTTGTACTTGGAACAGTACCACGTCCTTATAAAAGCCATAGAGGCCCGAAAAATTGCCCAAAAAAAAGCATTCTTTTAGGTATAACTTTTCTCTTGATTTGCACAGTCCTGCCTCTGAAAATTTTGTACTTGGAACAGTACCACGTCCTTATAAAAGCCAAAGAGGCCCGAAAAATTGCCCAAAAAAAAAGCATTCTTTTCGGTATAACTTTTCTCTTGATTTGCACAGTTCTGCCTCTGAAAATTTTGTACTTGGAACAGTACCACGTCCTTATAAAAGCCATAGAGGCCCGAAAAATCGCCCAAAAAAAAGCATTCTTTTAGGTATAACTTTTCTTTTGATTTGCACAGTTCTGCCTCTAAGAATTTCGTACTTGGAACAGTACCACATCCTTATAAAAGCCATAGAGGCCCAATTTCAACACAAAAATAACAAAAAAAATTATAATTCCCCACTTCTTCGCCACAAGTGGTATCTGAGTGATAGGAAATTCTTGAGAGGTACATCCCAGCATGTGGTGAAGCTAGGAAGATAATTTTTATTGCCCTGTGAAGCTGAATGTTTAAGCCATCCAATAACGGAAGTGGACTTTGCATTTTGTGTTTCAGTAGTTGTTTAACTAGCATTATTTTTAATTGTTTAGCAGGAGTACTTCAAACCTAGAAGCTAGAATTGATGTAAACTTGTATGGGATTGTGAAACAGAAAAAAACTTTTGCCCATATTTCATTTTCCACAACTTCTGGTATCTATTCATACCTTGCTGGTAAGTTTTGTTGAATAGATTCTTCCCGATTGTTCTCAAGAAAAATCAAGGAAGAATTTTAATTAATTCGGAAACTAATTACCTTACATTAAAAACTAGTTGTATATTTGAAATCAGCTAAAAAAAAAAAACTGAACAAGCATCAGAATTGGTTGGAAAGAAAAAAAAAAGGTTTCTAAGACAAGTGTGTTTCCTTAATCTGGGCTGACCCCGATTCTAAGCCAACCCTCAGTGATCAGGAAGAGGAGGAGGAATGAACGTTTATTGGCACAGTCAAAGTTGTGTGCCAGCTGGAACTCCTCGTTAGTCCAGGATTCCATGGGTCTGGGCGGCCTGTCTCGCCCGGTCTACCAGGCGTTGTTGGGGATCCGGGTGGAGCAGTGGGAGGGCCATGAGACTCTCCTGCTGCTGCTCAGCTGAATGGTTGGGTTTTGGGACAACACTGGGTGATGTGTGGGGGCGCTTCCACACCATGCGACAGAGAGTGCATGGCTCTAGACAGAATTTACAGTTGTATGTGTGCAGAGTTGGGTGTATGAGCGATATGAGCGATATGTATGAGCGATATGAGACGAACGACCTGTTCGTCTGGAGCTGTCTGTGGATAGGTACGTCCTCGCTTGCGGCAATAATCTTGTGCCGCGCCGTGTGCTCAGAAATGCCGCCGCTTTTTGAAGGCCGCACTACTGGGAGCGCGCGTGCGCAAAAGCAGCGGCGGCGGCGGCCGAGGGAACCGGTCCTAAGCCCTTTCCGACAGGGGAGCAGGGGAGGAACAGGTCTGCACACTCTGCGCCGGCGAGCTTCCCGGGGAGAGCACTGACCTCGCAGCACACGGGAACCGGTCACTGATTGGCTCGTTGAGTTTGGCGCAAAGTGCCTTGCCGCAAAAATGGGCCCCAGACCCATCTTTGCACGGCAGAGGAAGCTAGCCACAAAAGGCCGTTTTGCGGCACGTGGCGCTGCAAGTGAGGACATACCTGATGACCATGCCCTTGCAAGACATCTTGAGACGTAGAGTCAGAAAGCTTCTTTGCCCCAAGCAGTAACCTCTTGCGGATAACTCTGTGTCTTGGGCTCACGGAAGTGCAGGCTGCGGTCCAAGACGCCTGGCACATGTGAGCTCGGGCTGCTGCATGAGCTGCCGCATTCCTTTCCAGGGATGTTGTCAAACGGTGAAGGGAGAAGAGTGCTGCATGCACTCACATTTTGTTCAGCTCATGCACCCACTTTTTGTTTACTCTTTGTTGACTTGTTGACTGATTTTGGGCTTAGGGCTTTCCTCTTTGACTGTAAGGCTGGTGTGGTAGCAGTGTGGGCCGACGGGCACAGTGGGGAACCGTCCTGAACCCGCTTTGTGTGAATGCCCTTGCAGTTCACCATGATGAGCCAGGCCACCTTCCGGGAGGTCTTCTCCACCACCATTGAGGTAGGTGGACACACCTCCTGGGGTGCATTTGCCTTGGATTCTTTGGGGCGTGGTTAGATTGTGCCTTAGCTGGGAACATGTGGGCAGTGGTTAGATTTTTGAGAGCCTCCTTTATAACCACGAAGGGTCATTACTGTTACTTATAAGCGAGGAGTTCAGATTGTGCAGTCGTTTTTGAGGTGATGAGCACATATGAGCACGAAACGCTAGTTCACGTAACGGGAGGTTCCTTCCATTACCAGACCCAGACTCGCCTTGGGCTCCCCAAGAAGCAAAGTGGCATTCGTTCTTCACGTATATTCCTATGGCATGGGGGAATCTTCAGATTACCGTGGACTATACGACTAAATCAGAGAGTCTAAATGTTTTATGCGTAGCGAGGCTACTCTGCCTTATCTAGGAGCATGGAAACACTTTTGAGTGGCTTGGTACAGTCGAACACGGATATATCGAACACGGGTATATTGAATTATTGTTTATATCGAACTCATAAATTATCCCCTTGAAAATTCTGTGTAAAAGTATAGGAATTCGTACGTTTATATCGAACCGTATTTTTCCCGACATTGGGTATATCGAACGCCGCGCGAGTTGGAAGGTGCTCTTCGGCGGTCGCTGCACTCCCGATTGAGGTTGAGGAGGATGTGGAGGAATGCGCGGGCATGGCGAAGACTGACTCACGTAACTAATCCCCCCTACCGGAACGAATTTGCGCTTGCCCAGTCGGGCCCCGCTACCGGCTGCCGTAGCGTTAGCGGACGGAGCCCGGTATGCTAAATCTCTCTAGGCACACAAGCCCGAACGCTCGGAAAATATGACAGCGCGAGGTAGGCATCTGCCCCGACTGCACACGTGCTTTTTTTTTTCGGCTGCGTATGTTCCCCGGCTTGCCGAAAAAGAGTTTTTCTTTCTCTCTCTCTGGGTCTGTCTTCCCCCCATGTCGTCTCGGGAAAGGGAAGAGGGAACGAAGGCGCTGGCGGCCTCCTCCTTCTTTTGCATTTTGCTGCTGTTGCTGCTGTTTGGCGAGTTCTCCCGCACCTTTCGGAGATAACTGTTTCTCTCGGAGATGACCATCGCGAGTGCTTTGTTGGAGTCCGTTCAGAGAGCCTTGGAATTGTTACCTTCAAAGTTATTGTGGTACGTGCGCGCTGTTCTTCTTTTGCGTGCGTGTTGTGCATGGTGTGCGAAGGCGCAGCGTGCTGCTGGAATGTTCTAGTTGTGCAGCCTCGAGAAGATCGAGACCAGCGTCTTTAATTTCATTTCCAGGACGAAGAAGCAGGCCAAGATGAGCAATTTTTTTTTCACGGAAATAAAGAGTGCTGTTGCGTCGTGAGGGCGGAATTAGTTGTCATTCTTGAATGCGACGATCGTCCGCCATAGGTGAGGTCTCAGAGCCCATATTTTTTATATCGAATTTTTCATATATCGAACTAATTCGCGATCCCCTTGGAGTTCGATATATCCGTGTTCGACTGTATTGCTCGTTCAACACTACACTCTGGCTTTGTGCGCTTGAATGGACATGCCTGTTGACGACGAGATCAGTTCTGGACGGGACAATCGTGTTTTTAAGAAAACTACACTCGAGTGAAATATGAAGCTTCCAGCCGGTGATGTCAGTGAAAAGGTCGATCAGCTGCGGCTTGCGTGCCGTGATAGTGATGAAGGAACAGAAGTTTCCTTGTCTGCTACCCTTTGCCAGCTCAACGCTCAAAACTTCGCTTGCCCTAACGGGGCCTGAAGTTGTTTATCAAGAGTGACTTTGAGCACGCTTTGAGAATGCTTGAACAAAGTTTTTTCCCGGTCTCCCTTGTGCAGTATGTGGTCGAGCGGCTGAACAAGAACTCGGCGCTTCAGGTGAGTGGCTTGCCTGGTGTCCTGTCAGGGAACGGCGGAGTTTTAAAATGTGCACCAGTTGTGAAGCTCGCTTGAAAATCCGAGCCATTCGTTGCAGTGGAGGGGCAAGTGCATTGGGCGCAGCATGTAGTGGGCAAAAACTGAACATTGCTGTATATTTACTCGGCAACACAACTTAATAAAATAAAGCTTAATTTTCAGATTACTAAACATTGAATTAGACAATGTTTACTTGTGTCTCTTTTTTTCTTTTATGACCCGTGGCAGCAGCTGCATGCGCTTGTGTTCTACCGTAACTTTCTCTTGCCAGTTGGCAGGCTATCCACATGCCCCTAGAGTTTCTGTATACAGTAGAACCTCGTCACAAGAGACACTCTTACAAGAGACACTTGGTTATAAGAGACATTTGAATGAGGACAGTTTGGTTGATCTTGCTGTGTTTGCCATGTTAGCAACATCGCATACAAGAGACCTTGGTTACGAGGGACATGTTTCTTGGGTCCCTTGAGTGTGTCTTGCAACGAGGTTTTACTGTACTTCTCCCCTAGGGTAGCGTCCATCCACTATCTTGAGTTCCAAAGTCTTGCGGGAAAACCACCCAACGTGCATGTGGGAGCCGCTGTTCCGGTTGCAGCGGTGAACATAGTCCTTTGGGGTGGCCACACAGGTCGTGGAAATGAGATGCGCAACTCTGGCGAAGCTCATACAGGAAGTCTACATGCCCCATGCTTGCCGTGCCTGCTCCCAGGGCAGGGGGGGCCAACCGCAGGCTGTTTTGTGACATGTGGCGCCTGTAATGAGTTTGATCCGAGCATATTGAACCATATTGAATATTGAAGCGAACTGGCTAGCGGCGCCCTCTCCTGACCCGGCCTGCGTGGCGGCGGTGCGTGCAGATTGTGGCCAACTTCTTCCTGGCCAACCGTGCCACGTCGCCCATCTTCGCCACCATCCTGGTGGAGTACCTGCTGGAGCGCATGGAGGAGATGGGAGGTACGGTTAGGGGGAGGAGGAATGCTAGGTGGCACCACGATGGACGGGTTGCTGACCCTTCACCCCCCCATTTCCTTCTCTCTCTGCACTAATGCAGCCAACCCGGACAAGTCCAACCTGTACCTGAAGCTCTTCAAGCTCGTCTTCGGCTCCGTGTCCCTGTTTGCCGCTGAGAACGAGCTCATGCTCAAGGTGGGTGAAAAAAAAAAAACCCACTGGGGTGCAACTGGGAACGGGTCGTTCGTCAGGCCATGTTTTGCATCTGTTAAGCAAGCGGCATTTTCTTTTTCTTCATTTTTTTTATACGGTTGAATGCTGACCCTTCAAGAACCATGCTGTGCTTACCCTTATTTGTGGGGAGTTTGCCTTTGATTAAGACTGGCATGGGCTGTGCATGTCAAATGGATCAACTCAAATGTGGATGACTCTTGTGACTTGAGAGTGGGCTGCAGCAGTTAAGCATAGTCGCTGTGCGTGTTGTTACCTTTTCCTTTGTGAGACACAGTCTTCGTGCGGACATGCATTTATCTTAGCATGTAGCGATCCAGAATAAAACAGAAGGCTCATGGAGTGCAAGAGTGAAGAGAAGGATTAGGCCATCAGTGGAAGAACAGCAGCCGGTGGACATTCTCTGGAGTTCTTCTCGACCATTACAAAGCAATATAACTGGCTGCAACCAATCGTTCTGTCCTCCATTTTTGCATAGCTCCGTGCCCTTGCAAGTTTGTTGTTAGAGGTGAGGTCAGCACGGCACTCGCATTTCGCTGCCCGCACTCATATTTATTTGACGGGAATAGGGAGGCTGAGGAGGTACAGTGGAACCTCGTTCTCCTTTGACGTGTGATAGTGCCTTGGGAGAAAAGGGGCAGGAAAGGATGGTTTTCAGGGCAGAGCCCCTCATTGCACTAATTCTCCTCAAAAACAGTGTTTTATGACATGTTGTACCGACATGACATACCCAGTATGTATTACACGTCCGTTGCAGGCACGAACTCTCTGCCCACTCCTGTCTTTCGCAAACAAGCAAATCGCCGCATAATCTATGTAGGTTTCTATTAATCACACGTAGTGGGGACTATGCTTTGTGGCAGTGTTTAGATTTGAGAAATGCTGGTTAACTTAGAAGAGACAGTAGGCACGGGAAAGCCCTTGGTTGGAAAAAATGGGGGCATGATTTAGATTTGCTGTTTCATTGCGTTGTGTCACAATCATCATAAATAGGCGTTGCGTCAGGTGAGTGGTGTACTATCTGGTAATTTTTACACATGCGGCACCAGGCTTTATGATACAGTGGTAGCTGTAGTATGTGCTTGGCCTGTGCGAGTACTGGCACGAAATATCAAAGCTGTAATAACTATGTAAAATACTTTCTGTGTATGTGGAGATATCTCCCAGAAGGTTTCAACATTAACCATTCAGTATTACATTTTTTTAATCAATTTTAACCTTTGCACGCACCAGAGAGCTCAGGACGGATACCCTTTTGACATTGGCACCGGCATGGCACGTTGAGTGACGTAGCTAAGGTGCTGGCTGCTGTTGGCGCAAGCTGCTCTGCCTTGCGTACCACCTCACATTTTGGGACTGACATCATGCTGCCTGGTGTGTGGGGTCACAGCCGATCTGGGTGCACTTGCTCGCTCTTGTGCGTGCGTCCAGACCGGCTGTGGCGCGATGAGAACAGTGACGTCAAGAGAGCCGCCACGGTTGCTCAGTGTCTATGGCATTGTGCTGCTGAGCCCAGGGGCACAGGTTTGTTTCCCGGCCGTGGTGGCCACTTTTCTGATGGAGGTGAAAAGTAAAATAGCCCGTATGTTTCGAGATTTCGGCGCCCGTTAAAGATCCCCAGGTGGTCAGAATTAATTCCGGAGCCCTCCACTACGACACGCCTCATCGCCTGTGTAGTGTCGGTGCGTTAAACCCCACAATCAATCAGTGACGTCAGTCAAGACGGCCGTCCTGTCATGGCGGCCGCCTCAGTGTTAGTTTAAACGAAGCCGAAACTGACACGAATAAACGAGGCTGTAAATACCGTATTTACTCGCATAATGATCGCACTTGCGTAATGATCGCACCCTTGAAGTTTGTCACCAAAATTTGACTTTTTTAATTTCCCGCACAATGAATGCACCCTGAACTTGCCGCAGCAGTATGTGGTATGTGTGCCAAGTCTAGCTGATAATGATGATCGGGCTTACCTCTGTTTCCTTTCCTTTCAAAGCAGACATGGCTACGTTATTGCCGCAGATTTGCTGATATTAGCGATATCGGCAAGCATGCGTTCAATATTGATGAGGAAGAAACTCTCACTAAATGCACATAATGTACTCACAAGACAAAGAAAAAAATGCACTCTGCTTGCTGCGTCGGCCCCCATGTCTGTTTTGATGTCCCGCACTGCAACAGCAGCAGCTACTTATTGGTTGCCCTGTTATCACCTCGCGGGAAACTCGTTTCTGTGCATTCTGGAATTCATGAAAACACTGCATTTTGCGTCACTTTGCAGAGCGGTTGGGGCGGTGGTATGAGGAGTTTTTGTTATGTTTTTATTATGTTTATTACCGAATTTACTCGCATAATCCTCGCACTCGCGTAATCCTCGCACCCCTAATGTGAGCCACCAAAACTTGGATTTTTTGGTTCCTCGCATAATCCTCGCACCCCCAACTTTGCAGCGGCGAAAGTTGCCTGCTCGCGAAACCCGCATGGTGCACGTGCTCTCCAATGCGCGCCCTCCCCCGCCGCCTCTCCGTTCGGCGGAGAGCACTTTGTATCCAAGGCCATCCAGGCGCCCTAACAACCTGCATGGCTACTCCCTAACAGGCGGCCTAACACGCTACTCACACTGTCCTTGAGCCGGTTTCGCACATGTTTCGCGTGCGCGCAACTAGATGGTGTTCGCGCAGCCCGCTGTCGTGTCGTCATGTCGCCGTCGTGGTCCCGTCGTTGAGCGGCAGCAGTCAGTGAGTCACTCGCGTCAGTGGTGGATAGCTCGCTGCCATTTTGGGAACTTTTTGATCTCTTTGTTTTGTACTTGGTGCCGCTTCGCCATGGGGAGGAACGCCAGCTACACTGCCGCTTTCAAATTGAAAGCGAAAGAGTACGCGATCGAACACGGCAACCGTGCCGCAGGCAGGCACTTCGGCGTCACCGAATTCAGCGTGCGTTACTGGAGTAGGGCACGCACATACGACGACGAGATAGGGCGCGTGCCAGAAAGCAAAGGCGGCAATTTCATGATCGCTGATCGACGGGAGACTGTTTACGTTGTAAACAATAAAATAAAAAGAAAATTTCATGATCGCTGATCGACGGGAGACTGTTTACGTTGTAAACAATAAAATAAAAAGAAATAGCTGCTGTTGGCAACACTGAGCTTACATATACAAAAAACGACCGCTACATTTAGCGGGATTGGCATAAAGCAAATTGGCAACACTGTGCACCGGATTTTTTTTTCCCCGTATAATTCTCGCACCTCTAACTTTGCATTGACTTTTCCGAAAAAAAGTGCGAGGATTATGCGAGTAAATACGGTATGTTCATGAGACCTATCGTAAGAATTCTGACCCGCAACTTGCTTGCGTTTTCTGAGCTGAAAAGTTTTTCGCGAAAAATATACCCCACGTAATGAACGCACCCCTAAATTTGCATCACATTTTTTGGAAAAAAAGTGCGATCATTATACGAGTAAATACGGTAAATATTTGCACTGCGGTTGACCATCTAAAGTGCCATTCTGTGATGACTGGGCTGCTAGGCACCCATGGCAGCGAAAGAAATGTAACACCAGAATTTTGTCAGTACTCCTTTAAGAATTTGAATTCTAGGTATTTAACTGTGAAATCAAATTACTCAGAAGCATGATGCATAATTTGTGCTCCGTATTGCGTGCACATTCTTTTTTACTGAATGTTCATTTTTAGCATTGGGATGTTTAAATTTCTGCGGTTTGAGCACTCTTGTTTTGCCTCTGCGTGCGTGCGTGCGTGCGTGTGTGCGTGCGTGCGTGCGCGCGCGCGTGTGTGTGTGTGTGTGTGTGTGTGTGTGTGTGTGTGTGTGTGTGTGTGTGTGTGTGTGTGTGGCAGCAGTATTGAACGCTCTGTGTGCAAAGGATGTGCGGTTTTGTGGGCATAAAGGACAGGAGAGATCTGTTTCTACGAGGGCATACACTCCGGCAAAATCGATTCACGGTGTCCAGTTTAGGAAGGGACCAAAATGGGCTCACATTGGGTGAAGGCTACCGATGCTCATTGCTGGCACGGAACCGGGGAGCTGTTTTGGTCCACGCGCAGTGTACTGTGCGTGTGTGTGGGTGTAGGCAGTGCTCCCCTCACGGTGCCCCTGGTGCAGCCCCACCTGCACCGCATCGTGAACCGGTCGATGGAGCTGGCGCTGAGCGCCAAGGAGCCGTACAACTACTTCCTGCTGCTGCGGGCCCTGTTCCGCTCCATCGGAGGGGGCAGCCACGACCTGCTGTACCAGGAGTTCCTGCCCCTGCTGCCCACCCTGCTGCAGGGTAGGCTGTCATCACCTCCTCCTCCTCCTCCTCCTCCTCCCGAGCAATGCTGTGCTCAGCTTCCACAGAGTTGTGTGTTTAGGGTTGTAGTCTTACACCTGAATTTCAGAGGGAGGGGCTGAAGCGAGCTGTAAATACTGTCGTACGTGAATATATTCAGCTCCAAAGAGATGGAGTTCAATATGCTGATAATTTGCAATATGCAATATAGTCGAAACTGGATATACAGTGGAACACCGATAATACGACTTTGAAGGGACTGCACAAAAGTGTCGTATGATCTGGGGTTCGTATTATTGGGGCACGGGTCAATGCCGGCCTAGTAGATGGGCTCACGTGACAGGTGGGCTAAGAACATACTTAACGGGGGATGCAGCTTTAAACTTCAGAAAAATGACCAAAGCATCATTTGTTTGAAGGCCACATATTCAGCTTCTTATGCTATTTATAGCAAAAAAAAAAAATTGGCCGTGTATCTGCTCCTTTCATTGCAAATGTCGACACAAGACGATACTCAACTGGTGCCCTGGCAAGTAAATGCATACCTTCTCTTCCCCGTTCACCACTCATGGTATTCCTCTCCCGTCTCGTTCTATCTAAGATAACATTCTAGAGGCTTGCTCAGTCCGTGTTCCGCCGCGGACTGGCCGGAGTTCCGCTGCTGCCAGTCGGGTGCCTTGATGCCAGCACTGCCGTACAGCGGAGACGCGCATGAATCGAGGCACCCGACTACAATGTTTATAGAACCACATTGCCCCACCCCACGAGTGTTCCAAGCGAAACACAGAACCTATCTAATGGAACTTTTCATTGCTGTTACCGTTCGATTTTTTAGGATTCCACCAGGTAGCGCGGGCAACAGCAGGCGACCGTTTTCTGCAGTTGATGTGGTATTTTATTTGCTATCGCAAAAAGCAAGCATCCGTAAATTTTTTAATAAAGGAACACTGCAAATATCACCCATGTATTAATTTTTGGCCTTATATTTGCATAATGTCGTGTTCTTGTTCAACAATGTTGACAAGTATGAACATTAACACCGGACTTAGACGTTTAGATTTGGCTGTGGGTATATTAGACTATTGCGCAGATAACACCTCACTTTAGCCGGCTGCCTGAATCGAGTGACAGACGGACAGACAGACATACAGACAGACAGACCAAAATTTTCCTGTTCAAGTAGCCCAAGAAAGACTATCGTCTTAAAAAAAATGGTGTGCGTTAGAATCGTGCAGATACGGTAGTTGGGCTCACTAGTGCACCCTGTGTCGTCCGGCAACTGATCGGCCACCGGGGGTGAACCGTGCAGGTCTGAACGGCCTGCAGAGCGGCCTGCACAAGCAGCACATGAAGGACCTGTTTGTGGAGCTGTGCCTGACGGTGCCCGTGCGGCTGAGCTCGCTGCTACCCTACCTGCCCATGCTGATGGACCCGCTGGTGTCAGCACTGAACGGCTCGCAGACGCTCATCAGCCAGGGGCTGCGCACCCTGGAGCTGTGCGTGGACAACCTGCAGCCGGACTTCCTCTACGAGCACATCCAGCCCGTGCGCGCCGAGCTGATGCAGGCCCTGTGGCGCACCCTGCGCAACCCCACCGACAGCATCGCCCAGGTGGCCTTCCGCGTGCTGGGCAAGTTCGGCGGCGGCAACCGCAAGATGCTCATGGAGCCCCAGCGGCTGGACCACTGCGACCGGGGGGACGCCCAGGCGGGGCCCTGCATCACGGTCCACTTCCAGGACCACAAGAGCCCCGTGGCGCTGCCCGTGGACCGCCTCGTCGAGACGGCCTTCAACGCCCTCAAGGTGAGCGGCACGGACGTCTTCTACCGCCGCCAGTGCTGGGAGATCATCCGCGGCTTCCTGGTGGCCAACCTGCAGCTGGACGACGACCGCCACTCCCTGCTGCAGCTCTTCTCGCACCCCAGGTGGGCCCCGCTCCCCTTCTCGTACGGGAAGGGGGATGTCTGTTGCCAACGGGCGTCCTCGATTATCAATCCCGGATCGTCCGCGGACTGCCCGAGACGTGATCTGGTGCTCGATTTTCCCATGTGTTCGTACGGGGCTCCCAGTCCGAACGCAATCCTTGGACTGCCCGCGGATCGTCCAGTACTGGTAAATTGAGGATGCCCTACATGTCTGCGCTGGCATCGGCCCTTGATTGGCTGCAATGGGCCTGGTTAAATGCAGCCGTCCGTTACGGGGGTGGCCAAAATGTTTCCCAACTCGATGGTGGGAGGTTTCATTTTGTTCAGCGCCATCTTTGCAGCTCTGGTCTGTGGATAAAAGTTGGCCGAGTCATACTTTTCTCTTGCGAGGCACAAACAACTCCCCCCCTCTTCCCATTGCAGCTTTGCCACGGGTGAGATAGCGCAGGTGCAGAGCTGCCCGTACAAGTGCCCTGATGCGGAGACGCGCAACATCCACCGCATGGCCCTCACCGGCATGTTTGGTGAGCCTCCTCCTCCTCCTCCTCCTCTTCTCCCCCGTCCCTTGTTGCGCCTTCTGATCCTCCCCTTCCCAGGGGTGAGACAGCTGCGCATATTGCGCACTTTTGATACAAATCTGCTTTCCTGCACCAGGCTGCTCCAAAAGCTTGGAAATTGCAAAAATTGCGCCAAACTGCTCCAAAACAGTCTGAGAGCCAAGGATTTTAACGCTCCCGCCAGTTTCAGTGGCGAAAATGCTTACTGACGGCATAATTTTCCAGCACCCCCAAGGTGATCCTGTTTGTAAAGGTTTAATTCATTGATCATACAATGAAACACCCGCATAAAATTGTCCCCAAGATAGTTTTTTCGAAGCTCACCATGTCGGGTTGCACATGTTATATTCTGTGAGTTTAAAATTTTAAAGTTTTCCCATGGAAAACAATTGCAAAGTCTTGTACAAAAAATACGTATGTGTACTCAGGCGACAAACTACTGGTGAAAATTGATGAAAAGACGGCAATTTTCGGAGCGCCGTACATCTCCAGAACGACATTACTGGGTGCTGCCATCTTGGTATGGTGAATATTGGGAAACATGGCCGTCGGGCGAAGCAGTTGCTCGTGGTTCAGGCAGAGTGCTCTTCGCCGATTTCTACTGTGGTTTTGGTTATGGGGGTGGCTGGGTTTTCATTTAGTCGTTTGATTTGTTGAGGGAAGTTGCGTGACTCGAAGAACGGGAGTTCATCAAAAAAAAAAAAAAAAAAAAAAAACAACGTGGGACCCGTGAATTCGCCGTGTTTCGGCCTCGAGTGAGAGGCGCGGTGCATGCTTGAAGCGAAATTTCGGACTCATTGCGGTGTTATAATAAAACGCTGAGTTATTGCTACCTTTGACAGGGAACTTGTGAGTGGCGGAAATGGGACGATCGACACTGCAGAAGTGGCGCCGCAGGCTACATCGCCGCAAAATGTTCAAGCAGTGGCCGATAGCAGGACGGGATATTATTGCATGCTAGTAATAATGCTTTATCTATCTTAAGTGAAATTTATTGCCAAGAGGGAGGTGGCTAAACATACCAACATTATTCAAATTGCGATTGTAGTGAATGCGCACCTTGGGGATTGAAATGGGAGGGGTGGTGGGGTGCGACGACTGTCCCCTCACTTTGCGCAACTTTTGCCATGCCTCTACAATTGTGTGTAAAGCCGAGTCTGGGATTACAAAAATAATAATTTCAGCGTTCACATGATAATAAAAATGCCTTACGATTGCTTAGTTTTTTGATTCGATGTTTTCAACGGCACTCCATGCTATCTATGCATAGAGCCTAAGAATTTATAAATGGCTTGTAAAAAGGTAGTGCAGTTCGTGACTTGTGATACTCTAGTAGAAAAAACTTCATTGAAAGGCTGTTTCAGTGTTATGTACGTTCAAAACCCATTAAAAAGGGCACTCCCCCCCCCCTTCCCCCCGAGTTGCCGAAAGTTTGATTTTTAGGCTCCTAAGGTGACGTAGTAAATGTCATCATTCTGCTCCAAATCAACGTTCCTCTGCTCCAAAATCGAGATTTCGCTGCTCAAAAACTGCTCCCAAATCGGATTCAGCTGTCTCACCCCTGCCTTCCTTATCCAGCGTCGGCGGCCATCAAGGAGCTGCACAGCGAGGTGCTGCCCTTCCTGGTGTCGGTAGTGCACCAGTACACGCTGGTGGCGGTGGCCCAGCAGGCGGGGCCCCTGCGGAGGCCCCCGACCCAGGGCCTGGACCCCGGGGTGCTGGTGGACGCCATCGCCGCCATCATGGCCCACGAGGAGAAGGAGCTCTGCAAGGCACGTGCCGCCCAACACCGAGGGGGGAAGAGGAAATCGGCCGGCTCACGGCTTTACGTCGGCCTGATGTTGGAGGGGTGAAGTGTGTTGAGGATGATAATGAATGAACGAAAGAACAAAGCAGGGCTGCACAGACACGGGGGAGCTAGCAAGCTCAGTTTCGGGGGAGTCGTCTCGTGACCAGTGCAATGATTGGGCAACCGGCTGTATGGCTCCCTTTCTATGTCACTTCTGTGACAGTGATCTCGATGCACAATGCGCCTCACCTAGATGGCCCCTCTGTGGCTTGAGTAGGGGTGGAACAGCTGCGCCAATTGTGCCTTTTTGATACAGTTTCATATTTTTGAGCCAAGCTGCGCCAAAATCATGAAATTCGTTTAAATTGCGCCACGCTGCGCCAAGAGGCCGGGCTAGGTGCAAAATTTGTTTCGCTCACTTCAACGAAGACTAAAGGATGCGTTGTCAGCCTGACGCCTGTACGTCAGCCAGTACAATCCAGTCACGCAGACAACCCTATGGAGGGAAGAAAAGCTTTCTTTCTTCCATGTATGCCGCCTTTGCCTCTTTTCGTTCACTGTACCTATGCCAAAACGGGTCACTCCAAAGTGCATAAAGGGACTCCAGTGCAGGAAAGAGCTTGATGGGCCACCGGTCTATCCGATGAAAACATTCTCCTTTTGGACGTCATTACACTGTGTAGTGGAGTGCTGTTCAACGCACTGCCTCCTTAGTAGTAGCAGAACTTGCTTGAATGAAATGTTGTTAATATGTACCCATTTTGCGTACAAATGGCAGAAGCGCCGATACTGGTTGAATAGTGATTTGACTTCAGAATGAGTGCGGTTACCCCTGTACTGCTGAGTATGGGAAAATGGCAAATACTTGATAACGGGCACTAACGAGCTCACCAATACATCTATCTCCAACTACCTAATCTCGATAAGCATCTTCAGCTATCTGCTCAGAAGCGCCTGTGGCATAGTGCTGTTGGTGCTGCTGTAAACGTACTGGAGGCATCTCATAGGCGACAACATAAATGTTTGTTGACGTGACAGCCAAGTGCACCACAAAGGGACGGAGTGCCTGTTGGTTGCAGTAACGAAAGCCGCTTGCCGTATATGTGCCCATGGTCGTAAGCGGAGCGGGTGCGAATAATTTGCCCGTGCAAATGAGCTGCTACAGCGGCGCGGCACACAGCAAGTGCCCTGGCAGTGACAGCATGAGCTTAGTAGGCGACACATTGCACAAAACTAGCAGGCGATCAAGAAGCCTTGAGCAGGCACTTCCATAGCTTGGTGAACTCTAAAATGCCGAAGGCAAAGCATTTATGTCATACCAATGATGTCTGCAATAGTTGTATCTGCTGCTAGTTAGCTTCCGGTGGTATTGAAGAACAGTTTCGTCTTATCTGTGCCTACTGCAGCCATATGCTGCTCAGGTGGCTATTTGGTATACAATTATGGTAGGGCTGGCGATTTATAAGGGCACTTATGAGTACAAATAGAAATATCATTTGCAGTTTTTATAAAATTCTTTTTTTCTTTCTTTCTTTGATATTGTACATACATGAACCTGCTTTGCCAGTTGGCACAGATACACCACTCCTTCTGGGTTTCTGCAGAATTCATTGGTCACTTTTGCAGTGCCTTGTCCACCGAAGCTAAAGCGTATCTGCACTGACGTTAAATTTTTTTGTGCATCTTTTGCATTGAAGTGCTCCAAATTTGGGATCTGGTGCTCCAAAGTGGAGGTACTTATTTCCCGTAACCCGCTCCAAATTTGTATTTTTCTGCTCCAAAACCAACACTTTCCTGCTCCGAATATTGCTCCAAATGCGATTTGGAGCAATGTTGCACGTTGGGAGCTCACCTCGGGTGGCGGACAAGAAGCCCTCTTCCCAACTGACACGATGATTCTCTCCTCCTCCTCCTCCTCCGACGTGCAGGTGGGCCAGCTGGCGCTGCTGCTGATTGTGGAGAACACGGCGACGGTGGTGCGGTCGCGCGAGCGGGCCTGCCAGCTTCCCTTTGTGGAGTACCTGCAGGAGCGGCTGGTGGCGCTGTGCTACGAGCGGGCCTGGTACGCCAAGTCGGGCGGCTGCTTCGCCATCAAGTGCATGGTGGAGCGGCTGCCCCTGCGCTGGGTGCTGGCCCACCAGTACGTCTTCCTGCGCGCCCTGCTCTTCGTCATGATGGACCTCACTGGCGAGGTCTCCAACGGGGCCGTCGACCAGGCCAAGTGCGTCTCTTCTTCCTCTTCCTCCTCCTCTTCTTCTAACTGCACGCCTTTAGCCTATTTTGTTAGTTTGTGCAATGTGTGCCACTTATTTTCTCTCATTACTGACACTGGTTGGAAAACATTTTGTAGCGCCGACACAGGCAAAAATGAAGCGAGGGAACAGAACCATTCTTTTTTACTTGCACTGTCTGCGCTGATGCAAGCAGTGCAGCATATGTTCCTTTTCTTTTTTCACTAAATTATGGCTCCAGTAGCGCTGTGGGCTGGTCTGCATGACAGTGCACTCATTTGCACCAGTTCAGGTAAAAAATTGCCTGTAACTTCTGGCAGTTTTATCACGAGGAGGTTTCCTAAAACATACTTGTAAAATTTGCCGCACGTGCTCATGCACACTCAAGCGCGTGATATCCAACACAGAAAACCATGCTCTTTCCTTGATGGTGCTACAAAAGCGGTGCTGACGCATTGGCTGTCTATCTGGGCCTCTACTACCTCACGCATGAGTTTCTTTTTTTTGTGTTTGGCCACAATTGTGCACTTATCGCACAGAGGGCCGCAAGTGCATTTTTTGCAGTGTATCACCAGCCATCTTCTTGATCCATTCTTTAGATTGCTGCTGTGCTCCCTGACACCGCCATGAAGGCAATGTAGAAGACAATTGCCTCATCATTGCTTATGTAGCACTATCAAGGAAAGAGGTTGATTTCCTGTGTCGGATATCAAGTGATCGAGTGTGTGTGTGAGCACATGTGTCAGATTGTGCGTGCTTACAGTTTTTTATGAATTTTACGTTGAAATTGTTCTCGTAACATAACTCTTGGAAGTTAGCATCCCCTGTTGGTTCCCTTGCTTCATAGTGACAGGCCCAAACTAGCACTTCAGTTAAGGGATGGATTGAAAGGAAATGAGCTTGACAGTAGGAGGCTAGTTGGTGTACCGTATTTTCACGCGTATAACCCTCCCCTGCATATAATTCGCACACCCACTTTCAGCCTGCCAGAAAAGAAAAGAAAAAATCCTCGCGTATTGCCCAGGATACAGGAAAGGCTGCACCAAAGCTACTGCTCGAGCAACACATCACATACTATGCAGGCAGAAAAAGCATATATATAGCAAGTAGAATACACTGACGGCAAGGTGAAAGTCACAATTCACTTTGTGTCCCTGCTCTCGCTAGAGCTATCACTTGAGCCACAGTCCTCACTGTTGTACACGAGGTCATCTTCTTGGCACAGCGTGCATTGCCGTGAAGCTGCACTAAAGTAAAAACCCTGCATATTATCCGCGCCCCTACTTTGCCACTGAAATTTTCGCATTTTTGGTGCGGGTTATACGCGCGAAAATGCGGTAGCCAATAGGGTTGCCGCCAGGGGCGAGAGGTGTCGCCAGCGGCCGACGACGGCTCTCGCGCAGGGCGCACCTGGAGAAGATGCTGGTGGCGTGCGGGTCCCCGCTGGGCGCGGACGCGGGCGAGGAGCTGCGGGAGGCGCAGCGCAAGTCGCTGCACGAGGTCTCGCTGGAGCTGGTGCGGCAGGTGACCTCGCCCAACAGCTGCGTGCGGCAGCAGGCCATGCGCTCGCTGGAGCAGCTGGCGCGCGTGTCGGGCCAGTCGGTGGCCGCCCTGATGGAGCCCCACCGCGAGGTGCTGGCCGACATGGTGCCCCCCAAGAAGCACCTGCTGCGCCACCAGCCCCTCAACGCCCAGATCGGCCTCATGGAGGGCAACACCTTCTGCACCAGCCTGCAGCCGACGCCTGTTCGCCCTGGACGTCAGCGTGCCTGAGCACAAGACCTTCTTCACCGAGCTGGTGGGTGCAGACTCGGCCGATGCGGACACGTCCCATCGATATTGACCCTGTATTCTCTTCGTTCCTCCCTCCGCTCCTCCCTCAGTCCCAATGGTGATGATAGTGTCGTCATCACGTAGCGTCCTCTATTGGTGCTCACTGGCACCAGCCTCGCAAAAGAAAAACATTTCACAAAAAAGTCTGGCTCCAAGTGAGCCCGAACCACTTGAGCACTTCCTTTGGAAGTCTCATATCTATGATACTTGGCCGTTTTAAAGGCATTTGAACCATTTCTTTGGCAGCCGTTTGCATTCATCATTGGGCAAGGAAAGAAAAACACAAGACCGAAAGTCGAGCTCCAAGTGCACCTGAATAACTTGATGAGCACCTTCAAAAGTATCACATGTGTGCTACTTAGCTGTTTCTTAGGCCTTGAGTGACTTCTTAACTATCTATAAGCTGCACTGTTAACTAAAAGTGCTGTCAATTGAAAGTCAATTAAACGTTGTTGTGTAGCACAGGCATTACTCTCCCATTCCTGGGTGCGCATTATTGGGCGGGACTGCCACCTGCCTCCGTTGCAGCCGCCTAGCTGGTGTGAGTGCGCAGAGGGAGATTTCTATGTGGATGTTTCACAGCCCCGGTGCAAGCTGTGGTCGAGTGGTTTGGGTTGGTATTACACAGAGGGTAAGATTCCTTTGATGCGGGAGGGAAATAAGCCACCCCATGCTTTTCCGCTGCGGTAAAACTCTACTCCTTCCAAGTTTCATTCAGTAAAATTAGCTAGGAAGTATATGCTCGATCGCAGGTTATAAGCGAATGGGTTCTGCTTCGTAAACTCCTTGGACTGTGCCCAGCTTTGGTGGTCATCCTTCTTCAAAGAAGGACGGAATGTAAAGAGCGAGTCTTAATGAGTGAGCACACAATTCCTCGCGAGTGTCGGCATGGTTTGCGACTTCCGTTGGGCAATGTGTGTGCAGGTGAGCATGTGCGAGGCGGAGGACCAGTCGCTGCTGAAGCTGCCCTGCTACAAGGGCTGCAGCCCCGCGGCCCTGACGGCCCTGCGCAAGGCGGCCCTGCGGGCGCTGGCCACGTGCCACTACCTGCCGTGCCGCGAGCGCGTCTTCCACGTGCTGTACCGGGCGCTCAACGCCCGCGACCCCGCGAGCTGCAGGAGGCGGCCTTCCGCTGCAATGGCCGACCTTCGTGGCCGCCTGCACCATCGACATGGACATGGTGCACAAGGCCATCCGCTCGCTGCTCATGCTGCTGGGCGACTTCCGGCAGCTCTCGCTCAGCGTCATCCAGCCGTCCTCAGCTACCTCACCCAGCTCTTCCCCGCACACCTTCAACGAGAAGCTGTGCGACCAGCTGCTGCAGCACCTCGGCTGCTGGCTCGAGGTGGCCGCCCGCACGCGCCCCCGCAGCAGCAGCACCAGCGGGCGGCCGGCGCCTCCACCGAGGTGCGCCAGTGCGCCGCCATCATCGCCATCTTCCCGCAGATCCCCGCCGCGGGGCCGGCCTTCGTCAAGCCCCTGGTGACGCTGGTGCTGCGCCACGAGCAGCAGCTCATGGTGGAGGCCGGCAGCCCCTTCCAGGCGCCGCTGCGCCGCTTCCCTCGAGCGGCACCCGGCCACCGCCCTGGAGCTGCTGCTGGCCGAGCCGCAGGTGCAGGACGAGCAGCTGAACCGCTTCGTGGAGCGCTGCTGCGCGAGGGCGAGCCCTTCCGGGCCGCCCTGGAGCGCAGCCCCGCCCTGGGCGAGCGGCTCGCGCAGCTGCTCGACGAGGGCCCCGAGCCGCTGCAGCGCCTGGCCGTGCGCCTGGTGGCCGCCGTGGCGCGCAAGGAGCCCCAGTTCCTGGCAGAGCGGCCCGCCCTGGTGGCCCGGCTGCGCGCCGTGTGGGTGTCGGAACGCCTTCCAGTCGGGCGGCGGCGGCCTGGCCCAGTGGCGCGAGCCCAAGCTGCTCTGCCGCTGCCTGCTGGGCGTGGTGCGCCAGCGGCCGCACGAGATCGAGCTGCTCTTCCAGGTGGGCCCCGCTGGCCGCTCCCTGGCCGGAGAGTTGCACGAGCAGTTAACAAAATGAGCCCGCGCCTGTTTGTTCCTAGTGATATCTAAATGAAATTTTGGCGGTATGTTTGAGGCTTGTGCAAATATTCGATCAAATAGTAGTGTGATTTTCACACCAGATGAGTCAGCATGCCTGAGCATCCTCAGATTTCTCAAAGCTAAATCACTTTCGGGTTGCCAAAACAATGCTTTAGACTATTTCGGGTGTATTGCTAGCAGGTCTATGGATCCATAACAGCTTCAGCGGGAGCTCTGCCAAGAACCGAAAGCAAATAATCGAAGCAGTCAGTTTTTGGCAACCGGGGCCTCTCATGAACAGAATGTTGACACAAGTCTGAAAAATGTTGCCGGTGTTATATCGCTGTGTCAAAATGCAGAAGTTCTAGTTTGGGAAGGTTTGCTCCAAACTTGCGCTTCATTGTTATGGCCTGACCAGGAGAAATCGCAGCTCTGAGTCTCCACTAGTGTTGTCCAGTGCAGGAGCAGCCTGTAGTTTTGAAGATGATCTAGCACGTCAAATAACACCATGTGCTGTTTTCTGTGTTGTTGTACTCGGTGACTGAAGCGTAGTCTTCGGCTGCTCGTTTATGAGTCCTCAAGCTCGGTGTTGAGTGCGCACAATGCTTGATTACTTGCTCTGAGACGTCCGTGAATGACACGAGGGGCCAAAACGTCAAACTGCTGGGACTGGAGCAGCTGGTCTGCCGCACTGATTTTCTTCATGTTCATAGTCCACTGTGGCACTCACTGGCTCTTGGCTCGATCCATGCTGGTCATAGCTTAAGATCAGCAATCTGCGCCCACTGTGCTGACATGTAACCTATGAAAGTTGGCTGAGCATATGCTAGCATCAAGGCTCACATGGTGGCTTGAGGGCATGGGTTTGTGTCATCCTGCTCAAATAGGCTTTATGCCCAATTTCGGCTCAGAAGATGGCCTGGAAGCATTCTCTGCATCTGTGATCACAGGAGGACACATTTCTCATATTCACTGTATTCTTGCCCTAAGTGTAAAAAAAGTATACGGCAATGTAAGCTATCAAACTATTCTCACTGTCTTGGGGGCCCGACGGTAATGGTGTCTTTTATTGAATCTTTCTTACCACACTGGACATTTTCAGTGAGAATCTCAGGACAGGTGGCAGGCTCCTTTTCTGCATGTTGCGGCATACTGCAAGGCTCTGTCCTGGCACCAATATTATTCACCCTGGCACTTTTCCTGCTTGCTTGGATTGTAAGTGCTTTGGGAGACGTGAAATGCCTGATGTATGTGGACGTTGTCGCTGGTTAACACTTTGAAACATTGGAGACCAAGAGCAAGCTCTTCCGAATGCCATGACTACCGTCACCATGTGGTACAAATGTGTGGGTCTTACCCGCACCACTAGGCTACGTGGGGCAGTCGGCGAGGGAGGCCTCCGAGAGGCGAAGCCGTGGTGTCTGATCTTGGTGCTAATGGTTCTGTGTGGACGTGGCGGCGGCAACATAGATTAACGACCAGCATCTCCCCAGGGCAAACACTATGCTCAAAATGGTGTGATGGAGAAGGCGCTGGGGTGAGAAGAAGCATTTCATGGGGGGGGAAGTGGGAGAGGATCTCCCCACTGTCGCGCCAGCTCGTGTGACATCTATTGCAGGGCAGGTGTGTGTGGGAAGTGATTAAGAGGATCTATTGGATCTCCTCTTAGTAGAAAGCTATGAAGCCCCATTGGGTGTTTTCTATGTGGAAGATGTACCTGTTTCCTTTGTCAGATGTGAAAGGCATAGCACTTTCGTGATAATGCTGATAACGTTTATTTTTCGAAGTGGCAGGAGTGATAGCAGTGAAGGTTGGGAAGGATTGCGTGCCTGGGGGGGCTCAATGAGAGGTAATCCCGTGGCAATACGCTGTTCGTTGCAAGCTTGCTGCGTGCGTTCACGGGGCGCTTCCTGCCGGACTTTGGCTTCCTGCGGGAGTTCCTGGACTCGTGGGCGGCCCGTGGCCAGACGGTGGAGTGGAAGCGGGCCGCCTTCTTCCGCTTCGTGGAGGCCTTTGCCGGGGGCACCTTCCCGCAGCCGCTGCTGGCCAAGGTGCTGCAGCAGCTGCTCATCCCGGCCTTCGCGGCCGCCTTCGAGCGCGGCCAGGGCGAGGCCCTCATCGGGGGTCCCCCGCAGCCCGAGCGCGACTCGCCCGACAACGTCATCTCGGTGTTCATCAACCGCGTCATCGACCCCGAGAACCCCTTCGGCACCTCGGACGCCGTGCGCATCCTGCTGCTGCAGTTCTCCTGCCTGCTGGTGGAGCAGGCCTCGCCGCACATCCACGACGCGGCCAACAAGCGGCAGGGCATCAAGCTGCGCCGCCTCATGACCTTCGCCTGGCCCTGCCTGCTGGGCAAGAACTGCGTGGACCCGGCCACCAAGTACCACGGCCACCTGCTGCTGGCGCACATCATCGCCAAGTTCGCCATCCACAAGCGCATCGTGCTGCAGGTGTTCCACAGCCTGCTCAAGGCGCACGCGGTGGAGGCCCGCTCGGTGGTGCGCCAGGCCCTGGAGATCCTGACGCCGGCCATGCCCGCCCGCATGGAGGACGGCAACACCATGCTCACCCACTGGACCAAGAAGATCATCGTCGAGGAGGGCCACACGCTGGCGCAGCTGGTGCACATGCTGCAGCTGCTGTACCGCCACTACCGCGTCTACTACCCCGTGCGCCACCACCTGGTGCAGCACATGGTGAGCTCGGTGCAGCGCCTCGGCTTCACGCCCAACGCCAACATCGAGCACAAGAAGCTCGCCGTCGACCTGGCCGAGGTGGTCATCCGCTGGGAGATGCAGCGGCACCGCGAGGAGCACCAGGCCTCTGAGGTGGGACGATGCTGTGACTCCCGCTTCTCTTCCTCCTCCACTCTTCTTCACTCATTTGCTCATGCCCCATTTTGCCGTGCAGGAGAGCCGCCGCCTGATGGACCAGAGCGGACGGGCAAGGCAGGCAGCCCCGCCACCACGCCCCGACCGGCCCATTGAGAAGCACCACGCAGACGCCCTGGTCAACTTCCTGCTGCGCATGGCCTGCCAGGTGGGGCCCTTTCCACCTCTTTCTCGGCTGCACGCATGCGAGCATGGCTGGCAGAACGTATGCCGGGCTCTCCAGAGAAAAATTTCTCCATAGTGTACGCGCATGTCGCGATACATCGTCATAAGCATTTTCTATGAAAAGCAGCTGGTTGTTGCTAACATGAATGTGGGGAATAGTGAGTGCGGGGTCCAAGGCAAAGCTTGAAAAAGACAGTGGAGGTCATCCAACTTTCTCCGTTGCATGAGGAGACCAACGGGGGAATGGGACACAGTACTAAAGCTACACGCTACTGAGCCTCTTGAAGAGAGGGACCATCATTCCTCCCCTCACAGAGAAGGAGTCTCAGTGGGAGGACTCATTGGGGAGCACCTTGTGAACACAGATGTCCATCACATTTTCTTTCTTGTTCTTTGGAAAGAGGAATTGACGAGGCCCTCCCTCCCTGCCGGCCATCCCGTCCTGTCCTGCCCGCAGGTGAACGAGTCGTCGACCAACATCGGCTCCCAGGGGGAGGTGCTGTCGCGCCGCTGCGTGGCCCTGCTGAAGACGGCGCTGAAGCCCGACGTGTGGCCCTCGGCGGAGCTCAAGCTGGCCTGGATCGACAAGCTGCTCATGACGGTGGAGGGCTCGCAGCCCAACTACGGCAACATCTGCACCGCCCTGGAGCTGCTGGCCTTCCTGCTGAGCATCCTGCGGCCCGAGGCCATCCTGGCGAGCCTCAAGCCCCTGCAGCGGGGCATCGCCGCCTGCATGACCTGCCCCAACTCCAAGGTGATCCGCGCCGTGCACGCCCTGCTCTCGCGCCTCATGGGCCTCTTCCCCTCGGAGCCGACCACCTCGAGCCTGGCCTCGCGCCACGAGGAGCTCGACTCGCTCTACACGGCCATCAGCAAGGTGGTCTTCGACGGGCTGACGGCCTACGAGAAGTCGGCGGCCGCCTCGCCCTCCTCCCTGTTCGGCTGCCTCATGATCCTCAAGGCGGCCTGCGTCAACCACCCGTGCTACATCGACCGCCTCATCACGCCCTTCATGCACGTGCTGCAGAAGATGGCCCGCGAGCACCTCTCGCCCGTGCTGGCCGGAGGCGGCAGGGGCCGGAGGGGGCGCCGGGCAGGAGGCCACCTCCATGGGCACCGAGCTGCTCATCCTCAGCCTGGACCTGGTCAAGAACCGGGTGGGCGTCATGGGCCAGGAGATGCGCAAGGCCTTCATCGGCGCCATCCTGGTGGGCCTCATCGAGAAGTCGCCCGACGTCAAGGTGGGTGCGGCTCGGCTCTCTCGCACCACCTGCCTACTTGAGCGGGAGCGTTTGTAAGAGAGTGTCATGGAGACTCTTCCGCAAGAAAGAGCTGGCTGGTGAATGTCCCTAGAATACACATTGCTTTCCTGAGAAATAGTGCCACTACGAGACTGTGTTGTGTGAATAGTATTCAGAATGAATGCATTTGAATACAGTGTACAGTGCAGGTGCGAGAAGTGATGTTCATGCTTACTACGGCAGAGATCATCCTTCACCTTGCTTTGAGGGCACATGAGCTATGGCCTATGAGTCACACACATCGTTCATGCCATATGTTGCCCCACACGTCAAGTTTCTTTGTAGAACGTGCGTGAACGTCCGTAAAACGGCCAACTATTGCTTGTGTTTTTCTTTTTTCCTGTTTTCGCAAAGGAATTGCAAGATTGTGTTAATCGGCTTTTCAGGGTAGATGGATGCCCTGACTTGTGACAGGATAACAGAAGACCCTGGCTAGCTAAACTAAATTAAGCAATACTAGCCTTACACTAGCCCCAGTGGAAGACTCACGCACGGTCAAGAGACTCCAACAATAAAAGTTAAGGCTTTATTGCCTGGCAAATATAGGGCACATACCAGACAACATGGCTGTCGCTTGCGGCGAGAAACGCTCCTTTTGCTCACTCAAGCTGCACGGACCCAGACTTGGATATCCGTCCTCATGGCAGTGGAAAGAGTGGCGTCCCGATGAACGGCCGAGACAGAATCTCAGAGCAGAGTGCCTTTGAAATGATCATGCATTCAACTTCTCGGTTTGAATGGAGAGGAGGCCTCCCATGGTGATTGGGTAGGGGGTGGTGCAGCGGGAGGCAACATGCTGGGCCTCCTCCTCCACTCGTGCCGTTACACAAACGCTCACAACATGCCAAGCCTGGCGCTTGGCTGCATGCGGGTCACGCAAGGAGCAAGACACACGTTTAGTGCCAACTGCCAGAATGGCTGCCCCTAGCTCAGTTCATGTTTGCAGACGATGTGTGAAAAAATAAGGGTCCCCACAGACTTCACTGGTACTAAAGCGCTTGTAAGAGAGGTCCCCAGAGGAGATGAAAGTGGCCAGCACTCAGTGTGATGTCATCCAACTCACTATCAGCGGCAGGCGGGCATCTTTCAGGTTTGTTCATGTTTTCTCGTGTTCTGTCACTGTCAGGTGCTGCGTGCCATCACCAAGATGGTGGAGGACTGGGTGAAGAGCAAGTCCCCGTTTGCGGTGAACCAGTCCCCGACGCTCAGGGAGAAGTCGATCCTGCTGGTGAAGATGATGCAGTTCATGGAGAAGCGCTTCCCGGACGAGCTGGAGCTCAACGGCCAGTTCCTGGAGCTGGTGAACCACGTGTACCGGGACGAGGCCCTGAAAGGCACCGAGCTGACGGCCAAGCTGGAGCCGGCCTTCATGGCGGGCCTGCGCTGCGTGCAGCCGGCCGTGCGCGCCAAGTTCTTCGAGGTGTTCGACGGCAGCCTGCGGCGGCGGCTGCACGAGCGCCTCCTCTTCATCGTCTGCTCGCAGAACTGGGAGACCATCGGCCCCCACTTCTGGATCAAGCAGTGCCTCGAGCTGGTGCTGGGCACGGCCGTGGGCAACGCCCCGCTGCGCAGCAACCAGCCGGCCACCATGCTGCCCGCGGCCACGGCGGGCCTCCACTCGCTCGAGGACCTGCCGCAGCCGCCCATCAAGGAGGAGCCCGCCCCCGCCTCAGAGGTGGCCGTGGAGGAGGAGATGGACATGGAGGAGCGGTCGCTGCTCGAGGCCGGCGGAGGGGGCCGCACCCGGCAGAACCTGCAGCAGCTGGTGCAGCGGCAGGGCCGCTTCCTGGAAGGGGTGCGCGACCTCCGGCTGGGGGCCTTCCTGGCGGCCACCGTGCAGCTCTGCCACATGGACACGGCCCTGGCGCAGCACCTCTGGGTGCAGCTCATGCCCCGCCTCTGGAAGGTGCTCAGCGACCGCCAGCAGAGCGTGAGTGCCTGCGCCCATCTGTCCGCTCCTCCTCTTCACCGTTGCTCCCTTCTCCGCCCTCCTGTTTGCCCTCTGCGGCCTCATTTCTTTCCTGTATTCCGGTTATGCAGCCCTCTCCCACTTCTTTTCACCCTCCCTCTTGTATTCCCCATTTGCTTACCTCCCCCTCCAATTCCCGGTGGATGAGTAACTCTCTAGAGAGTAGGGGCACCAGTAACATTTCTGGCCCATGAGAGAAGAGGGTGCTACAGGGCAGGGATGGCAGAAGGCTGTCGTACTTTAACGTTTGCTGCGAAGCAAGCAGATACACGGCCAATTTCTTAATGTTGATTTCAGGTGCCAGTGCACAATGAAACTTCTTGCATAGCAAACTTTCTGGTTGTGGTAAGTTTACTGAAATCACTGCCTCGTGCAGTGTCATGTATGAGCGGCAACAATTTGAGGAATTTGGAGACAGTTGTGAAATAGAGGAGGGATTTTGGTGGTCGATGTGACAAGTGTAATTTTATGGGTGCAGTGACTTGATTGCGTGGGCGACAGCAACGAGACAATACACTGTGTCAGGTTGGATCGATAGTAAATACACTGTGTCAGGCTGGATCGATAGTAATTTTAGTAAGATGCTCATTGAGCAAAACTACGGTATGTCCGAAACCACAAGAAATACGCACAACAGACACAGAAACCAAACAAACAGTAGGGAAATGCGGTCAAGGGGTAGAGAGAATGACGAAACGTAAAAGTAAACGAAAAAAGTCACGGTACGTGTTTGTCACTCACAACGTTCCAACGCGCACCGGTTGTTCTTGGAGCACACTCGAGGCGTGATGGCATCGCATGGCTAGGTCACATCTTGTGGCAGCTGGTTATGCAGCACGGGCCGTGCTTCTGCTTGTGTCGTGAGCGCAGCTCTCTTGGAGGTGCGGTTGCCTTCTTCGGAGACTCTGTTGTCCTCCCTTCCACGATCGCCTGCACCATACGGCTGCTGTCACCGGCACTTCTGTCACCAGTGACAGCGTGCCAGGCGCACGCTCGTGTTCTCACCTTGGGCACAGTAGCCCGAGCTAATGACCCTGGTGCCACGTACCGTGCATCGTTTTCTTTCTTTTTCCTCCGTGTGGTCTTCTGCGGTGGGCGTCTGGCTTGTGTTTTGCATGACACACTCCAGTGAGCCCCTCTGCCCTATGAAAGAAGCTTCTCACAGGCCCAGAGGGAGGAGAATGACACCATTCAAGAAATGTGGCTTTAACTACTGCCAGCACTCATGCGTAGTGTCTTCAATATTTAAAGCAGCAAACAACCTTCGTTATGCTCGAGCTCTCATGGGAGCCTGGGATGTTTTTGTCATGGAGAAAAGCATGGCTTTTCCATTTTAAAGAAGAGAAACTTTGCATGGGGCAGGAAATTTCGGCAGGATTCTGGTGCTGTTTAACATAAAAATTCCCACCACTTCCATCCATGAGCATCCAGAGCAATGCCCCGTGTGTTCTTTTGTCAGGCAGCATGTATGGTGAGTAGTGCGAGCTGCATTGTCACTCGCATAGAGTACAGTTAATAGAAAATGTCAATACATGCGCAGAAGCAGTCTAGGCTTGTTGCAAGTTAGTTTCTTCAGTGCTTCACTGTCACTGCTAGATGCCTCGCGAGACAAGACCGGCTGCATGTGCGTGGGGCTCTCAGACATTTGGCTTGTTTGAATGCTGCGATCTGTCGGATACTTGGAATGCTAAATGAGCACTGGGGATCGAATCAAACTGCAAACACAATTAGCAAAGTATGGTGGCTTTGGAATTTTGCCATTCCTTGCCCCCATGTCATGCAGGTGCTGGCGGGGGAGCTGGTGCCATTCCTGTGCAGCGGGAGCCATGTGGTGCAGAAGGACTGCCACCCCAACGCCATCGGCACCTTTGTGGAGGCCCTGGCCCAGTGCTCACCCCCTGTTCCCATCAAGCCCTCGCTCATCAAGGTACCGTGCCCCCCTCTCTTCTTTGGCTGCTGCTTCTTCTCATTCTCTTTGAGGAACGAGAGTCGAGATATGGCGCACTTGGAGGAGTGACACGCCCCTCTCCTCCTCCCCCTCGCAGTACCTGGGCCGTTCGCACAACCTGTGGCACCGTGCCTGCCTGCTGCTGGAGCAGGCGGCCCTGACGGCCCGCGGGGGCAGCGTCTCCTCCTCCTCCTCCTCGTCGCTGGGCGGGGTGCGCGGGAGCGGAGGCCTGTCGGGGGGCGGAGCGGAGGAAGCGGCGGAGGACGCCCTGGCGGAGCTGTACGCCCTGCTGCGGGAGGAGGACCTGTCGGGGGGCCTGTGGCAGCGGCGGGCCCGCCACCCGGAGACCTCCCTGGCCCTGGCCCTGGAGCAGCAGGGCTGCTTCGAGCAGGCCCAGGCCGCCCTGGAGGCCGCCATGTCCCGGGTGCCCCGGCACGAGGCCGCCTCCATGCTGCAGAGCGAGTGCCGCCTCTGGGAGGAGCACTGGCTCAGGTCAGTCAGGGCAAGGCAGCTAGGGCGCTGCACTGGGGTTTTTAACAGCGGACTGTTGTAGGGCGAGCCTCGTCTGTCTGCCGTAGGTTGTGCGCCGCGCAGGAGTAGGAGCGGGTTCCCAGATCCACCGGCAGCCTAGCAGAAACCGGTTCCCAGACCCACCGATAGAGGGTGTAGCACTGCTCCAAGTAGCCAACTGTCTGTTCCACCGCTGCCCACTGCACTGTATATAAATGGCAGTCACTGGCTTACCTTATTGTTATTTTTCAATAACTAAATATTTTTGAAAACCTCTGACAATGTTCCGTAGTTGCGCCGATCTTGTCGCCATTGCAGTTGTCGACGGTGCCTCGCTTAGGCCTAATGGCTCTCAGGACGTTTTTCATTGTTGTCATATTCTGACGCACTTTACGTCACTTTCCATTATACTTGTGCGAAATTCGGTGCTTCCGGACCTTGTAAGCCCATCTTTCAGGGTGATTCATCGCGCAAATAATCGAAGAAACAGTAGCACAATTTGGTTTGCGATGCAGCCGAGCAGGTGCTGCTTTCGCAAATGGCATGCTCACTTCAGTACCATGTGACGTAGCGCGATTCTAATGGCTGCTACGGTAGTTTAAAAAAAAGGCTTTTTTTTCTTTTTTAATTGTTGCTCTGTTGCACATTGAAAGAGTATGGACTTTCACAATTTTCTGACAACACCACAACTAACTTAGACGCATTTTTTCTAACTTCTAGTCAGAATTCTTGCTTGAATTTTTATAATGGCAAACCTGAACCTTCAAAGATGGTAATACAAGCAAAAACAGAAAAATTTAAATTTCCGACAGGGATCCGCATCACCCCTTAACAAATTGAGAAACGTAGCCAGCGCCGGTCATTCGCCGTGAATGGGCATGTGCCGCACAAGCCACAAGCCGCACTGTCACGCTGATGGAAGAGGCAGCAACTCGTGGCAGCCGCATCACGTTTGCTGGAAAAGAAGAGGAAACAGCAGCTCATTCTTTCTTGCTTGACTGGCTCAGCAGCACGGACTTGGTGATTGAGGGCTAGTCTTCCTGTCTGAGGAGGATTATTTATTCGAGATACCCTCATGGCCCCAGGGGCATAGTTGAGGGGAGTGATTCATGGGCAGCACAACACAATCGAACAATCGAAAATAAAGAAGCCTCATTGGACTTCGCAACACATGTGCAAGGCAAAAAAAAAAAAGAGAGAGAAAGGAGGAAATGCAGCAGATACTTCAAGGCTAGGGATGGGCGAATATTCGGTATTGTCGAATATTCGATCGAATAGCTCTCTATTCGTTATTCGCTTCGATCCGAATGCAGGTATTCGATATTTTCGAATTATTCGATGCTCCCGAATAGGCAGCTAAAAGCCAAGCCTTTCGGTCAAGCTTTCCGAGAGTTACCCCAGGCTTGGCTCAAGACCCACCAATGCGGACATTTCTGTTATCAGTGCCGGCACTGCCGAGTTGCTGCCTTGCCTAGAGGTTCGACGAAGCCCTCGGCCGCCAGCACACTTTAGGTTAAAAAAAAAGGCGGCACTGAAACGACACCGCTCCGAACATAGCGGCACCAAGCCAGCAGACTTGTACAGGCCGCCATTTTGAATAGGCATGCCGCCATTTTGAATAGGCTCGCTCAGTGCGGCAGTACGCCGCACTAAGCGAGCCTATTCAAAATGGCGGCCAGCCACTTGCGGGGTCTATTCGTTTCACCTGCACCACGTGAACCAGTTCAGGCGGTGCGGCACTTCGCCGTTCGTTTCAGTGGTGCAGCTCGCGGCACCTGAACCGCGCCGTTCGATTCACCGGTGGTGCCGACGGGTGCATGACGAGTTCATGGCTTCGCCTGCACTTCCTGCCGAGGAGGTGCAGAAGCAGACGAAAAAAGTGCAGGGCTGGTTCCGCCGATGGCGGAACCCACTTTGCACCGCTGTGAACTGGTTCAAGAGGTGCAGGCTGAATCGAATAGACCCGTGCTTTGCTTGGCTACGGCCGAGGATACTAGTGGCTACAATACTTCTTTTTTTAGCGGAGCTTCTAGGCGGCGCTTAACTCTGCGAGTTTCTAGGTGGTGCTTAAACTTGTGAATGAGCAGCCGGCGGAAACTGCTGCACCTAGAGCATGTGGCGCAACAGGCATTTCTTCATGAAAACTTGTGAATACAGCAAAGGAAAGCTGCTGCACCTAGAGCATGTGGCGCAACAGGCATTTCTTCATGAAAACTTGTGAATACAGCAAAGGAAAGCTGTGTGTAAGATTTTGCAATAAATGTTCAACTGGTAATAGTTTTACACAATGCTGTGCCTACGTGAGTTCTAATTATTAGAAAAAAATGTGTACATTAGTCAGGTCACAAGTTGCTCATTTGTCTTTGTGATTTGCAATGTGTACTATTCGAACTCTTCGATTCGAAATTATTCGACCTAATCACTATTCGCTTCGAATTCGCTTCGAACCTCAAAATCTATATTCGCCCATCCCAAGGCGTGTTCATATGCAAGCTCAAAAAAACACAAAAAAACACATTATGACAGTGCAAGTACCAATGCTACAGTGAACAGATGGCTGCGAAAACAAGTTCTGAGGTGAAGCGCTATACAGACAATATGTGACACATGGTCCTGTGTGTTCTTCGCTTTCGTCCAGTGTCATCCCTTGCCCAGTTGAAACCATGGTGTCTGAGCACCGACTAGCCCAGCAATGCACTTTGAGTGGGGCTTTCCTGCCTGCGGTCCACTCTTGCTGTGCTACCGGCTGTGGGAGTCAAAGGGAGAGCTGAGCAATGCATGCTGGATAGAAGGAGTGTAGAAGTGTGGTTGTGTTTACTGTCGTTGTGGTGGTGGCCAGGCGAGCGGATGTTTTCGATGTTGGGTTGACCTGTTTCACGATTTGGAGTTCGCTTCCGCCCAGTGTTAATACCTGAGCATATTTTTGCTTAAAAAGTGTTGTTGCCATTGAGAAAAACATCTTTTCTTTAGTCCTTGCAAGAAAAATTTGGTGCAAGAACTTATGGGCTGAGAATGTGATGTATGCCATGAAATGAAGCTGCCATAGATGCTGTTTTAATAACTGGAGTGCAGTCCTCTTATCCTCTTATAATGATACCGCGTGTAACTACGTATCGGTTATTACAAAACGTAAACTTAAGAGGAGGTGTGGGGATCAACACTAACCTTTTTATTTCTTGGCCTAGAGCAATGGAATGAGGTAGGTACACTGGAGATGACAATATACAGTTAAACCTCGTTATAACGAAATTGAAGGGGCGCCGCGATTTGCTCGTTATAGCCAATATTTCGTTATAGCCGTTGCCGACATTTACTGCAAATATTATGCATTGTAGTTACCTAAAACCATCCTAAAACAAAAAGCGGGCGAAATAGCATCTTGCCGCACGGCGGTAGTCAGTAAAATAAACACATTCCGGAGGTAAAAAGGAAAAGTCACGAACCTACTTTATTGCAGTTCAAAACTCGTATTTCAAACAGACTTGGCTACGAAGAAGTCCGTAATTGGACGTTGATGTACCTTCCTGATGCGAGCGATGGCTCGCTCAGCTGCGGCCGCTATGTTCACGCCCTCGTGCGCGCCGAAGTAGCGGCGCAGCACGTCCACCGCATCTAGTGCCTCCGACGCCGTCCTTAGCGCTTCCTTTCACGCCACGTGCAACAGCGCTGACGATGGACTCTCGGTTGCTCCCGATGGTAGACAGCGTACTCGTCCACACGTCAAAGTCTCTTGCCACCTTACCACGGAGTGCACCTTACCTTCCATCGCGCCCGATGCGACGGCTTTTATCATAGCCGTCTTCTGTTCAAGCGTGATAGTCTTTCGCTTCCCGCCTGTCGCACTCGCGTTGTAATCACGCGGGCAGTACGACGATAAAGCGACGTCGGCGATACGAACAGGGGAGGAGGGGGGACAGGAAGGCGACGCAACCGCGCGCGCCGTGTGCATTGGGGCTCTTCTCGGACTCACCGCGGATAGTCCGCGGGTAGTCCGAGGATTCCCCGAAGCCATAGGGATACATGGGAAAATCGAACGTCGGACTGCTTCTCGGGGAGCCCGCGGTGAGTGCGAGACTGTAAATCGAAGGGCCCCATTGTCTGCATGCCGTGCGCAGCGAGAGGAGGGTGGGAATGGCTTCGCGGGCGCAGCGTCCGCACGGCACGCCATCCAGCTTCGCGCGCGTGGCGGGAGTTTTGAACTGCTAATACAGTTGCCGCGTCGCGCACTGTCGCAAATCCGCGTTGCGCACTGTTGTAAAATTAGCTCAAAATTTGACTTCTCGACGAAATTTGTTCGTTGTATCCCGTAACGGGCAAATTTTACCTCGTTAAAACGAGGTTTTAAATACATTGGCTTCTATGGGGACTTTCAAGGGGAATTACGATTTGCTCGTTATATCCATTATTTCGTTATAGCCCGTCTCGTTATAACGAGGTTTAACTGTAATAGTGAATTTAAAGTTTTAGTTTATATGTCAAGCAGTCGTCTTTTTACACACGTTTACATGTTACTAGTTCGTGGAAAGTGTAGCATGCCGATGAAACATGTTAGGAAGCTGTGTTTACTTAAAAATATCATGCACGGCAAGACATCCTTCATTTTTTAAAATTTGATTCATTTATTTTATATGGAGTGTAATTTGACGGCTACACATTCTACCAGAACTCGTGGTATGCTATTTTCCTCATCATTAAAAAAACATGAGTCTAAATGAGAAATATGAGACTGTCTTGACCTCAGGGACTCTTTGAGAGTTGAAACGAAACAAAACAAACACCTTCCCTCCCCCCCTTTCTACTCTGCAGGTGCTGTAAGGAGCTGAACCAGTGGGAACTGGTGCTGGAGTACGGCAGCTCCAAGAGCTGCGCCAACCCTCACCTGGTGCTCGAGAGCGCCTGGCGTGTGCCCAACTGGCCTCTCATGAAGGAGGCCCTCTCACAGGTAGTGCGCTGGGTGGGCGTGAGGGGGAACCCTATTTCTGATTACCCTCAAGAGCTGATTGACGCAACTGCGTGTGCAGTCTCTGAACCAATCAGATGGCCTAGAGCCCTGGCAGGTAACCAATGTCCTGCTCCTGATGGTGATTAACAGTTGCATTGGTGTCACGCAAATCCTTGCTGCCGATGGAAGGGCAACCATGTGTTCTTGTAGACACGGTTGGCACTGTTATCGGGCCTAGTCAGCCAGACGTGGTCACTGATGCCCTAGTCTGATAAGTAATCGTAGTAATCTAATTGCCATGCCCTGACAGCAGGACAGCATCTCTTTCTGATTCAGGCCCCTTAGCGGCATGGCCCCTGGCCACGTATTTCTGGTGGGAAAGGAGTGTGCGATTGACAACGTGGATCCCTTCCGAGAAGCATCGCAAGAGCTTCAGCGGTTAGCACCGGGGTGTTTTCAAGATTCTGAGATCTCGGCCCAATGATTCTTGCGGGACCTTCTTCTGAGGGGTGACGAGCCTCCTTTCCCCCTTTCCCCCTCCCACCGCCTTGTTCAGGTGGAGCTGAGCTGCCCGAAGGAGCAGGCGTGGCGGGTGAACCTGTACCGGGGCTACATTGCCATCTGCCACCCGGACGAGCAGCACCTGTCCCTGGTGGAGCGCGTCGTCGAGGTCATCACGGGACAGTGCATCCGCGAGTGGCGGCGCCTGCCGCACGTCGTCTCGCACGTGCACGTGCCCCTGCTGCAGGTACGAGAAGGGGGATAGGCTTAGTGGTTGTTTCAAGATAGAGGGATGGGGGGGGGATCCTAAACTATAGGCTTAGTGGGTCTTCGGGACAAAGGTATGGAGGGGGATTCTTAACTGTACAGTTAGTGGACACTTCGAGAGAAAGGGGCAGCCGTCTGCCCTACGTCATCTCACACGTACACATGTCCTTGCTACAGGTGCAAAGGGGGTGGGGCGGATTTTAAACTAGTAGGGGCACTTTGTAGGGGCACTTTGAGAAGAAAGGACAGCCGAGTGGCCCATGGTGCAAGCAAGCATTGTGCTTGGGAGCACACCAGAAGTTGCATTGCTTCGATTGGTAGGGTAGACGACCCTGATCCAGTGTGAGATAGCACTGAAGGTACGACGGTGGGGACCTAGTGCTCCAGAGTGCCAAGATGGCACAATAGGTGCTGGGAGGCAGGCGGCAGGCGAAACTGGGAAGCGTTGGGCAGAGAGAGTTTGTGAGCGGGTGTGGGAATGAATACTCCTTGTGACAGGGCTGGCATGTGCACACGGTCTTAAATGTGACACGACCATCATTGCCTAGCCATGTTGGTTAGACATGTCGGGACCCACCAGTGTGTTGGGCTACGTCAGTGCTGAAACTGTGTGTGTGTGTGGGGGGGGGGGCTTCATAATTCTTTATTCACTCTTAGTGCCCCTTTCTCCTTCGCTTCATCACTGGGAGGGCTGTTTCAGGTGGATTGTTTAGAGAAGGCAAGGCTTTGAGTTTGACAAAGACGAAAATGGCTGCAATGGTTTATACAAGCAGTGATTGTGCAGCTGGTTAGAGGCAGGTCCTTGCTATGCAGGTGGGGGTTCAGGTGCAGCCTTGTTGGTTGTCCTTGACGAATTCTGTCTCCATTCTTGCCAGTGCCACATACAACATGGTGATGCATTCCTGAGGGTGCGCTGCCATCATTGCATATGCTTCACTAGTTCTCCTTTCACGCGTGTCTTTCCAGACTTTCCAATGATCTGCGTGTTTTTGAAGGTCTTGAGAAGCAATTTTTAAGCCATCAAAGACAATAACTTCGGAGTTTAACGGACTACAGGCAAAGGCGGTGAAAATGTATGCTTAAGGGGGGTGTGGGTTTTAGAATGTCAGAATTTTACCGAAATTTTTTTTTTTTTTTGAAATCGCCATTTTCCGAAAGTAGGAGCTACTTTTCTTTCGACCAACCAAATATCCGGACCCATGAGTACGTATTTGAGCCATAATATCAACTTATAGCACTGACAACTGCTAAAATCGACCAAGATTCAATGCGAAAGTAGCAATTTTTCAACGGCTCGCAGCTCGGGTTCTAGATGCGCTGTGTCGCATCTTGGCCTCATCGAAAGCACATCTTTTTGTTTTCCATTCCCCGCCAGGACCACTTCATTTTGTCAATTGGTTGCAAGTGAAACTGAGGTACAAAAAAGATGAAATGCGCCACCCAATTGGTTACTAACCGCGCATGACCGCAGAGGCGCAATCTGATTGGCTGGGCGTCATGGTCGTCTGCTCAACAGTACGACGACACACGTTCTCTTTCATACGAGGAACTTAAAAAGCCCGGCACAGCGTAAAAAAAAAAAAAAGCAAATGCATTTATCCATAACTGAAAGAAAGAACGGGCAATATTCTAAGGCCCCTAGAATATGTTTTGCTGCATGTCTGGCAGCAACATCGTTAAAATCACGGCACGACAAAGGTAGGCTTAGCGCGCCTGCGGGCTGCCGAGAGTAGCATTAGCAACCTGATTATGCCCAAGGCTGCACTAGGGTGAGTCTATCTTTAAATAAGCAGCAAATAGAAAGAAAATAAATGATAACTTGTCTCCAGCGCAAGAGAAGCATAATCGTTGTGTCATCAGTCACACCAATGTGAGTGGGACAGCATCACAACGTGCTTTCTCGTCGGCAGGTTGCTATCTGTAGGTGAGCGGTTTGAGAATGGTAAATGTTCGTACTGTGCACATTGTGCAGTGGTGATGGAATGTATCAGTAGATTAAATTGAAAACGTGGTTATCTCACCTAGCCAAGCGCTTGCACGTTTCCAGAACACTGTGGGGTATTCCGTTTTAGGAGTTGTGGAGTAAAAAGGAAAAAACAACGTCTGTAAACTGGACCTCGCATCATTTATTACGTTGGTTTCTTTTAAAAAGTTCCCTTAAGACTTTGTCGAATTTAGGTTCAAATATCCGCAATCGTGTTCCCGCAAGCCACAAGCATCCAAGACCACTTCCAATCCAGTTCATAAAGCAGGAGGGAGCATAGAGGGAAGAATACTCTATAAGAAAGAGCTAGTAAAGCGTGAAGCGGCCGTGGCTGAAGGACTGAAGCCTGTTCGCATGTATTCCTGAGCAATATACAGGAAAGTATTTTGCTTGCTCCTTAGTCCTCATGCTGGCAACAAGAGGTGGCGCCAGCAGTCCCAGCACTGAGGTAAAATAATTAAAGTCCTAAATGCAGGCAGGTTAGATAAATTCAACATAACCTGACGACCAATACATACGGCTAACAATTTAGTTCAAGCTGAAACGCTAATTTTTTGAACGGCGTCTGTGTCTGGAAGTCTATGTAAAGTTGACAAAGGTGGCACTGGCTTCCACCCCAAAACCGAACAGGAATCCACGAAAGATCTATCAGCTGCAAAAAGGGAATGGCAGGGATATTTGCAGGCAATTCTTCAGAAGTCTGCGAAAAAAAGTGCTAAAAATCAGGACTTTCTGAACCTAGAAATGGGAATTTCCCTCCCCACACGGAACATCACTGGGCTCCGTTGACAACCCGTGTCCTGTGCATAGAAACACAGCACAGAAAGGGGCTCCACTAAAGCATATGCTGTAGTGGCGCACAAGCGCCTTCTTAGGAATGCGTCAGCGTGCCATGTGTGGCATTGCTGAGAGGGGACGTAACTGGGCTTTTCGAGGTACAGTCTCGACTCGCTGTGGACAGTCTGTGGGTGGGCTGATTCCCCACGCTAAAGAAATATAAGTGAGAATCCAATGCCGGATTGCTTCTTGGGGAGTCCACGGGGAGTCAAGGACTGACGATTGAAGAGCCCCAGTGTTCATCCTAAATAGCCAGCAAAGACACTCCGCTAAACGGACAGAACGGACTTGGAAGAGAGATTGAGAGAGAGAAACGTCTTTAATGGGCAAGTGAGGTCAGCCAGGCTAGGGGCCCAACTTGCTACACTAAATGGGGGTGAAGGTGGGATGAAAATATATGAAAAGAACTCTCACTTACACATGAATGCTCAAACACAGACGCATACTAAAAGCACACACACAATCAGGCGACATACCTAGTCCAAGAGTTCATAGCTAACTGTCAAACATTAAGAGTGCCTTTGTTGTGCGACTTGCCATGCTTGTCGCAGCCAGGGCCCAAGGAGATGATTTGAGGAGATCTGGGCGTACACGGGCACGCCCAGAGAAAGCTTAGCTGTGGTACGCTCAATTTCATAGCGGGGACATGCACAAAGAAAGGACTTGGAAGACCTGCTGTTTGATGTCACTTGCTGCTTGCATACATGTTGTATGAACCATGATAGTAAATGGTCTGGAGTTTGGTGCGCTCTGCTCTGTCCCGTTGACCTGTCTTTGTGAGCCCGCTCTCTTCTTTCCCTCAGGCGGCACAGCAGATAATGGAGCTGCAGGAGGCCTCCCAGATCCACCAGGGCTTGCAGCCCGCAGTGGCAGCCGCGGTGGGTCGGCCCGCAGCCAGCCTGTACGACATGCGGGCCATCGTCAAGACATGGCGCAACCGGCTGCCCGTGCTCAGCGACGACCTCTCCCACTGGAGCGACATCTTCACCTGGCGACAGCACCACTACCAGGTGAGGGCCCCTCCCCCTCCTCTTTCTCTCTCTTCCTTCGCACGTCCTCTTTTGGTGGCAGAGAGAGAGAAAAGATTTTATTGACTAGTAACGGTCTGGTGGCGCCGATGGCGTCATCCGGGCCAGCCCTAGGAGCTTCAGGTCGGCCGTCCAGTGCTCGGCCCCAAGGGGCTCGCGCCGCCTACCCGCTGCCTCTCCAGGGCCTCCCGGATGCACTGGACGACTAATTTCTGGGTGTTGTAGTCTGATGAGGTGATGGCTCTTCGCACTGTCACTGGTAGCTGTCGGATGCTTGAGGGTGCGGGGTCTTGGGGTGCGCACTGTAGTATGTGGGCCAGCGTGCCGCGAGTGGCGCGGCAGACGGTACACGCGGATGTCTCGTAGATTGCGGGGGCTATGTGGCGGCCCAGTACTGGTGTGAGCACAGAGTCTGTCTGTATTTGGCGATAGAGGGTCCCCTCGCTTCGAGTGGGGGTTGGGGTGTGGGGCCCGGGAACCGTCTCCTGGTGTCTCGGTACCACCGTAGTATGGTGCCATAGTCTTCTAATGGTGTAGATAGCGAGTAGGGCGCATCTTGCAGGGTGTCTCTCTTGGACGAGGAGTGCTGATGTCGAAGAAGTGGGTCCAGCACCGTGCCAGAACCAAACTGTATTTCACAGCGAAATGACTCGCAATGGCATGTCCAATGACTCCTTGTTGTCTTCTGGAAGTTGTCCCTGTGACCTTGCCCCGGTACTCGTCTGGATGATATCCGGTGCAACAAACGCAACAGCTCGCCCGTCGGATGTGCAGGCCATCGTGAGCCACTACGACAGCGGAGCGGCCCAGGTTGGGGGTGGCCCCGTGGAGGCCCCCGGCAACCAGGCCATGCTCGGGGTGCACGCCTCGGCCCAGTCCATCATCCACTACGGCAAGGTGGCCCGCAAGCACGGGCTCACCAACGTCTGCCTCGACTCGCTCAGCCGGTGCGTGGTGGTCGGACCCTTGGCCGCTCTGGCGCCACCACTGGGTTACTTGTTGCAGCAGCACACGTTGTTTTCTGTAACGGCAGGACCAGTAGAGGGGCACATGTGCAAAGCATTTACGCATTCATGCACCTCCGGTCGTGGGCTTTTGGTTGCTTGCTCATCCCAGTGGGATGCAATGTCTTCAAAGATAAGAGCACAAAAAAAGACTGGCAGAGACAGGTGAGCAAGGACTGCGATGACTCATCCTGCTGCCTTTTTTTGGGCTGTTTTCCTTGAAGTACATGCCAATATGCCCTTTTTCCATCTTAAGAGGATGAAATGTCTTGTTAGGAACAAGTAGTGTGTCGGGGCACGGAGAGATGGTGCGAGGTGCGCGGGGAAGTGGGCAAAGCGGGACGCAAGAGTGAGGAGTGGGAAAACACGCGGGGGGACGAGGAGCGGTGTGGAATAAGGTGTGGACGGTCGATCAGGATTTGGTGTGTGTGTGCGTTCGCTCCGAATCCTTACAGTCTCTTGCACTGAAATGCTACCTGCCTCCCTACCAAACATCCTTGTAATGAAACCAGTCATGTGGTTCAAAAGAATGCAAGTTCTTTCTCCAAAAGGCGGTCTAGCACGAGCAGTTTAAAGTCGTGAGCCTGCTCTCCTCACCCCACGCGGCTTCTCCAGCCTTCTCAAGGAGCCCAGCTGTTTTGGGTTGAACTGTGCGGGTTTAAGATGTCCCAATCTACAAACATCCCACCTTCAATTCCCACTTCCCCACTTTGACATAGAGTCTTCCTGCCACAATAAAGGCTACCTCCTCCTCCTATTTTTTCACAGCTTCACTGCGTTTAGGGCCATTGCCATGCTTCTACTGTTTGAGCACAGCTTGGTTAGGTGGGCCTTTGTGTCATGGGACATTCATTGTGCACAAAGACCTTTGCCCTTTCAAATTCTTTCCTTTCAGAGACCATGCCTGAACTCTCGAGATGAAAAGGCCATAGCAAATGCATGAAAGGCATTTAGAAAAAACTGGTTTCCCTTGTTCATGGCAACTACAGACCACCTGAGTTGAGTTTCCATTCCTCCTCCTCCTCCCTGTCCAGGATCCACACCATCCCGAGCGTGCCCATCGTGGACTGCTTCCAGAAGATCCGGCAGCAGGTCAAGTGCTACCTGCAGATGTCCAGCGTGGCGGGCAAGAACGAGCTGCAGGAGGGCCTGGACGTGATCGAGTCGACCAACCTCAAGTACTTCGCCAAGGACATGACGGCCGAGTTCTACGCGCTCAAGGGCCTCTTCCTGGCCCAGATGGGCCGCTCGGACGAGGCCAACAAGGCCCTGAGCGCGGCCGTCCAGATGCACGACACGCTGGTCAAGGCGTGGGCCCTGTGGGGCGACTACCTGGAGGGGCTGTTTGGGCGCGACCGCTGGGACGCCCGGCAGCTGCCGCTGGCCGTGTCGGCGCTCACCTGCTTCCTGCACGCCTGCCGGCACCAGAACGAGCCCAAGGCGCGCAAGTACCTGGCCAAGGTGCTCTGGCTGCTCACCTACGACTCGGAGCAGGGCCTGCTGGCCGAGGCGGTGGACAAGTACAACGCGGGTGTGCCCCCGCTCCAGTGGCTGCCCTGGGTGCCCCAGCTGCTCACCTGCCTGGTGCGCCCCGAGGGCCGCCAGCTGCTCAACCTGCTGGTGCAGGTCGGCCGCGTCTTCCCGCAGGCCGTCTACTTCCCCATCCGCACCCTCTACCTCACCCTCAAGATCGAGCAGCGCGAGCGATGTGAGTGACCACCCCCGCTGCTGCTGCTGCTGCTGCTACACCTCCCTCCGAGGGAAGGGGTATTACGTAGGAGGGGGGGGGTCACACATGTGCGACGGTAATGGCTTGATGCGGTGAAAAAAACGACAAAAACAAGAAGACTCAAATTGCAAATCAATATACAGCCTGGGCTGGAAAAGTTTGTTGTTAGTAATGCAAACACTAATTCCTATTGGCAGTGAGAACATAGAGCAAAGTGATCAACATTTATTGGGAACAGTAGGAGACCTAGTTCGCTACCCTAGGGAACTCCGGACATGACATGTTTGAAAGAAGGGGTACAATTGTTTGCAGACGTGAACTGTGTTCGAGATGAAAGGAAGTGGTTTACCCATGACAAAAAGCTAGAATATTACCGTAAAAACCCGCGTATAATACCAAAGGTTTTTTTCCCAAAAATTTCCTGTAAAATTTGTGCCTCGTAATATGTGGATCCCAAAGTTTTTAGCCGAAAATTTTCACTTTCGGGTTTTAGCGGAGGGTGCGCCACCTTGCGGTGGGGTAAGCTGGCTGCTGCTTCTCTCAGCCGGCAACCCCCTTTTATTGTTTTGACCACGCGAAGGATTTGGCACGTTCACCGCAAGTCTATCACGATGTCGGGTGCACGAAAACAGTATTCGGCTGCAATTAAAATTAAAGTTATTTTATGTGCCGAGACCATCAGGAATTGCGCCGCAGGACGGCAGTTCGGTGTCACCGAAGGGAGCATTTGTGGGTGGAGAAAGCAACTGGTGCTTGACTGGTTAAAATCTGTGTGGTGTCGGCGGCCTGGAGCACTGTAGGGGGTTCCCGTCAGTGCTCGTGTTGGACGCCTTTGCTGCCAACTGGCTGATTCCGTGAAGAATTTGTTGCGCAAACCCCGCACCGAACTCACTGTTATGCCAGGAGGAATGAAATCACAGCTGCAACCGCTAGACGTTTCCATCAACAAGCCTTTCAAAGACTCATCAGGTCCCCGCTACCAAACGTGGATGAGGTCAGGAGACCCGTAAGTGCAGCTACCGAATGGCTGACGCGGGTTTCTCCAGCGGGGCTTTGTGGCTGGATCGCGGATGCGTGGGCCAGCATCCCAGAGGAGCTCGTCAGTCGCTCTTTTAAGAAATGCGGCATCTCAAAAGCCCTTGATGGCACTGAGGACCACTTTTTGTGGGAAGACATTTCCGAAAAAGGCGACTTCTGGAGACAGCGGCAGCGAACCTGACGATGACTGAACGGACGTCGGGAGACAGTGCCAGCGAAAACTGACAATGACGAACGGTAACTGCATGCAAATAAATGTTTTCTGGCTCTTTACCCCGCATTATATGCGGATGCAAACTTTTTTTCTGATATTGCTGTCCCCGAAATTTCACCCGTAATAAAGCGGGGTGTATTATACGCGGGTTTTTAAAGGTAAGCCTAGAAAGTTTGTTAGAAGCTAGCAATCCTGGGATCTACCGTTCAGAGATGAATGCATGTCACGAATGAATTCGGCGAGCTTTGTGTCACACGTGTACCAATCCTCTGCAAAAACCGTGCTGGCTTTTATGTGCAACGTTTCAGGAGGTAGCTATTAAGCTTGGGTGTGTATCGTATGTGCCAGGAGTTTGCAAATGTTGGTAGTTAATGATAGGACGTTAGTTGAGTGACAAAGAGCGTTCCCCAGGCTTCAAAATGGTAATTACTTTTTCCATTCTCTGTTCCTGTGGGGTGCAACATTTTTTTTTTTATGTATTTATTTATTTATTTAGATAAATTCCCACAAACAGCATGACGCCTTCAGCGTGGTGCACAGAAGAAACAAGGGAAAGGATAGAAAAAGGGGGATTGTACAATGGGGAAAAAAGAGTATAGTAAAAATAACATCAATGGATCAAAAATTATGAGGCTGACCCCACGATTCTACAACGCAAAAGAAGACAATCAGAACACACTCAGAAGATTGTACCATAGCGAAAAAAAAAGCATGAGAAATGAAAATAACCTCAATGGAACAAACATTACATGGCTGACTCGCCTGATTTTACAACACATAAGTACACACTCAGGCTTTAGATGAATTTTTAACAGCTTGCACAAAAGTGCTGTAACGATCAAAGATACTCAGATCGGGCACTTCAAGTGAGTTGTAAAGGAGTTGCATTCTCTGGACAGGACTTTTATGATTGACGGCAGGATAAAATAGCGGCGAGGAACGGCATCATGTGGGGACATGAAAATTGATGGAAGTTAGCAAATCGGCAGAGTCAACAGCTCCATGAATGAGCTTGTGAAGAAAGCACATATCGAGGAGTGTTCTTCTGTCACTCAGTCTGCTTAATCCAGTGTGGTCGAGTATTCTGTCATACGTGTAATATATTTTCCTGAAAAGGTAACGATCATAATATAGATTCTAACAAATCTCATCTGGACTCGTTCCAGAGACAGTGACAAGTATTGAGGAACAGAGTTCCATACAACCGAGCAGTACTCTAGCCGGGAACGTACAATAGCCTGAAACAGGGACAAATAGCAGGTAGGATCAGTGAACTCTTTTGTGACGCGTGTTACGAGTCCAAGGGATTTCATTGCATCGCTGGCTGTTGTTGGTAATGAATATGAAGAGAGTATAGGGAAAATGCTAGCTCATATATGTTTTAGTATTTTGTTATTAAAGCCAACCTGGTCAGAAGCAGTGGGAATTTTGAGTCTAATTAGTAACGAGTAAGCAATGTTGGCAATTGGTAACCCACTTTCCTTCACATTACTGAATATTATTTCTGGCATTCTCATATCAGGAACGAAGTTGAAGTTAACTTCAGTGCACGATGTGTTGTCCTCACGTGTGACTATTGGTATGAGCGTATTGTTTAAAACCTGTGCGCTCATTCGGCTCATTCGGGGGGCCGCATCATAAAAGGCAAGGAGACTAAAGAAATAAACTGGACACCTGGCGATATAATTAGGGAGGAATCCTTGCCAAGTGTTCTGGCCGTGCTGGAATATGGCAGCCACTGTGCATGTGAAGTTGTCGGGTTATTGGGGTAGGCTTTTGGGTACGCTTGTTCACCTGCTGAACAGATGAAAACTGGTTGGTGGGTGCTGTGCAGACCTGTCCTGTGCTGACAAGAGCAGCGAGGAAGTCAGGACACCCGCCCAGAGTGCCGGAGGAGCCACCCCATCGCAGCCGCCCGCTGAGGCAGCGTCCCCGCAGGCCGGTGAGCAGCACCCCTTCGCCCCTGCCTGCTTGCTCGGTAGTCTGTTGTCACATGCCTTTAGTTCGAGGAGATGGTGGTGAGCTTTGAATAGTGGTAGAGCAAACAATTTCATTTTAACTTTAAGGGGCAGAAGAGACAAAACATGTTTGTTTGTTGTTTGGTTTGAGCATAGTTGCTAGTTAATTAGCGGGACGAAACTTGGAAGGACTCGAGCTTTAGTCTAGTTAACAAACATGGGGCTGTTTGTTTTCCCTCCCGTAGACGACAGCAGATGGGAATTCCACAATATTTACAACTTTTCTTGTGAACTACGTAATTGTATGAAAAGTAGACGAAAACTCAGCGTAATGTCAGAGTCATCTTAGCGTCTAATAGCCACGAAATTTGTTTTGGGATAGTCTTGATTAAATAAGAGTTGCAGGCGCTCTCTGTAGCCGTACTCCCTTTGTATAGACGGGCGTGTATTGGTAGCAGACAATTATTCTCTAACGTTTACAATTTCACTGTGAACAATGACCAGTAAATGAATATTGGTGTAATGACATAACCGTCCTAGTGGCCAATTTCAGTATTTTTTTTCCGGATAGTAAAACGTCGCTACAAGAGACACTCAAGGGACACGGGAAACCTGTCTCTTGTATGCGATGTTGCTAACATAGTGAACATAGGAAAACCAACCAAACCATTTCCATTCAAATGTCTCTCATAACGAGGTTTAACTACCTACATTCGATTGAGACTTACGAAGCATTCACCGGAACGTTGGCTTTACCGCAAGGTTCAGTTTTCCCGACATGGCTTCTTTTTCTTGGCACCCTGTCTGTGCATGCAGTATTGGTGAGAACCTAGCTTATAACAGCTCCTCTGTAAAAAATTAGTGTACCGTATTTACGCGATTGTAAGTCGATTCTCGACCCCCCCAAAATTGCATCTCTCTCTCTCAAAAAAAAGAAAAAAGCGAGCGCAGGAAGCAGCCCGTTCGAATGCTGCTGTGAACGAGCACCGAAAGAGTTCTTCAGGCCCAGGCATCACCTCCGGAAAATCTGAAGGCAAAAAAAAACAGCGCAAAGAAACGACACGTAAGACGAGAAAAAGACAAACACGCCCGTGCTTGTCTTTTTTTCGTCTTGCGTGTCGTTTCTTTGCGCTGTTTTTTTTGCCTTCAGTATGAACCAACTAGCCCGTCTTCACACTTTAGTCCGGAAAATCTTTCCAAAAGATTCCTGGGGTGACGGCCCAGGGCACTCACTACAGATGGGACGATTCAGCACAACACAGAGGTGACACAAGAACACGCTGCAACATGGCCGCCTAGAAAACCGTATCACAAGGAGAAGCTCTTCCGTCAACTACCAATACCCCCCATAGAGTGGCTCTTCCATCAATGATTGATGCTCCCTCAATAGCAGTGCGGTTGGGGTGCACGCAGTAGATGTGAAAAAAGAACAGCTTTTGTAGCATGCGGCATAGCCATGTGATGTGGGTCGAGCGGGAAACTTTATTATTCCCAATCATGAGAACGCATTCGCTGCGAAATGACCCCCATCGAAGCTACCGGCAGCGGCCACTGCCGCACGATATCAAAACAAACAACATGGCGGCTGACACTAGCGGCCGCTCGCGATGTCCTTTGATTCGCGAGTACGTTACTCGCATTCAAGAAGCGTTTTGTTCGTCTCGAATAACGAAATGAGTATTACCGAATCCCTTGAATCAATGCATGGCTCTGACATAGCACAATCATATCACGTTCAGTACACTTTCGAACGCGCTGGTGGAAGGTTAGCTGCTTTAGGTACGGCGGACAAAGCGCACAGATCAGAAACGCCAACTTTCAAAGTCGCCATCAGCTTTATTGACACTAGAACGTCTGCAATGGTAATCGCTACGCTTCGACCGTAACCATGGAAACGAGGGTGTTACGCTATCCCCAGCTCGTAGCACCCCTGATTTCTCATTTCTCTTGCCGTTACAAGCGGCACAAAGTTCGATTTCGGTTCTTAGTCAACCCCTCAACATTGGATTGTCAAACTTGAAAAAAGGGGTCGACCTACAATCGTGTGAATACGGTATGTTATGTTTCACAGCCAAAAGAGCTGGCCTGCAAGTGCTTGGTGCTCGCCCGGGGTGTGAGTGTTGGCTCTAGCACGTCTTATGTGGTGGAGGTTCTTTGTCACCCAGCCTTGCATCCTGGGTCTGAGCGGATCCCGGTTGTTGTGCAGGGGACAGTGCGCAGGCGGACGCGGCGGGGCCGATCCGGGCGACACCCTCCATGTGGCGCTGCTCCAAGATCATGCACCTGCAGCGGGACCTGCACCCCACCGTGCTGTCCTCCCTCGAGGGCATCGTTGACCAGGTCAGTGGGGAGGAGGGGCCATTCAACCACTGCTGGAGGGAACCCTTTTTGCCCCCACACGATGTCGTGGAGTGCGAAAAAGCCCCGTTTTGAATCGATTGCTGCCAACATCATGAAGCCGATGAGAAGGGGAACTATGGAATGTGCTTTTCTTCAGAAATAATGTGCACGAATACGCAGAGGAAGTTGAGGCTATGCCTTTAAAGGGGCCTTGCAGACAAAACAAAAGTTTGGTTCATTCGAAAGATTGCCTCATCAGAATTATACTGACTCCACTTTTAACGCAAACTTCGCTCAAATGAGCTATATACAGTGGAATCTCGATGATACTATTCTGGGTGATACGAATTTCGGGATGATATGAATTTCTGTGAAGTCCCGGTGAAATTGCATTCTTTGCAATGGGAAAAATTTCGGCTCTTACGAACGGACCTGCGCGGCCCGGCGATGATACGAACGAGTCGGCAAGGCGCCCGACTGCCGAGCGAAAAAGTGGCGGTGACATACAGGCTCTCTCTCCCCTCTTTGTCGCTCTTTCTCCAGGGACGGCCGGGCTATTGTTTTCTGCCCGCGAAAACGTGCCGCGCACTCCACAGGCGCGCTGACGCCAACGCAAAACCACTCGCATGCTGTGCGTGGCGCGACCGGCCGCGGCAACAGGGCAGCGGTTTCGGTCACGAAGTGGTGCAAGGCGCTCGAGTGGCCGCTTCTAACCGCTCTTTAAAATGCCGCTGAAAGCACACACGACGTTTCTTGTGTGGTACATGAGCTAAAAAATTCTCTTGCACTTCCCCGAGGGGGAGAGTGTGTAAGTGCGAATGCACGGTTGTTGATTGCGCGATTACGGTGGATATCGTGATCTTAATGAGTAGTCGAGAGATTACACACACGCACACAACTACAAAGAAAGATATTTCACTCGTTATTGCTGGTACCGTTGCCCGGTCCGCCATCATCGTTATCGAGATGCAGGACCAGCGACCGCTCTCGACGACGGCGCGCGCTCGACTAATACCCTCCCGCGCCACGCGGCCGCTACACGAGCGCCCTCACGCGTCGCAATGCGGAGCGCCCGCTACGCGAGCGAGAGCTCCCCCGCCCGGAGTGGAGAGGAGGCGCCCAACACCCGCAGTCACTGAGCGGAGAGAGGAGGAGGAGAGTAGCGCGCGCCCATCTCCCCCCGTTGCTAGGGAAGACGAGGAGCGCGCGCACCCGCAGCTGTTGCTATGCGGACGACGGCGGCGGACGATTCAGGCTCGCTTAAGAAGTGCATTCGCACTTAATAATGTGGCCGAAAATGGTGCTATAAAACGTCATCCGCGCTGCTAGTGAGAGCGCCCATGAAATATCTGTTGGGGTGCTAAGCCTAAACATCTCCGGCAGAGCCAGCCAGATGTCTCGAGCGCTTTGAAGCTGCCGCCATGAAGCGCACGCCTTCCCATTGGAGCAAGTTGTCAGGCTCCTTCCACTGCCACGCGCGTCGTGGGTCATTTTCTGACCGTGGCCACAGTGTAAGAATATTCTAGTTCACTGTAGTGACTGTAGTGTAAGAATATATTGACGGAGGCACACGCGGCCGCAGGTGTGGAATCGCCGACGCGGGTGTGGAATCGCCGATGCGGGTGTGAAAATATCGCGCACGCAACGCCGACGCGCACGAATTGCGTGCAAAAATGCTCCTGTCATGTGGAGAAAACTGGGGATGGCTGCTTGGCAGTGTGCAAAGGGTGGTATCGAATCGTTTTCTGGGGAGGAGTGGCAGAGTGGACACTGGTCGGACAAAGCTCTCCACGTTCTTGTGCAGATGGTGTGGTTCCGGGAGAACTGGTACGAGGAGGTTCTTCGCCAGCTGCGCCAGGGGCTGGCCAAGTGCTATGCGGTAGCCTTTGAGAACCGGGGCGCCGTGGCCGACGCCACCGTGACCCCGCACACGCTCAACTTCCTCAAGAAGCTTGTCTCCACCTTTGGGGTGGGCATCGAGAACGTCTCCTCCGTCACCACCACCTTCTCGAGCGCCGCCTCCGAGTCGCTGGCGCGCCGTGCCCAGGCCACCGCCCAGGACCCGGTCTTCCAGAAGATGAAGGGCCAGTTCACCACCGACTTCGACTTCACGTGAGTTCTGAGGCTACGTATGCAGTGCAACGCCTCCTGTACTGGAGGAAGGTTAGCCCTCATTAGGGTTAAGATGAAATCGTGTGACTTGGAGCTGTACACGTTATTTGCTCATTGCGCGGTCACAGTTACAACTTCGGGGAGCAGGACTTTTAAAGTGTTTGCATGACGATCCCCTTGCTTGCATCCTTGTTCTACTTCGCCACATTTGTTGCGGTCACTCTCTCCATAAGCGTTCCCGATGACCAAAGCAACCACACGATTGACATCGCAGGCCTGCGTTCTTTTAATCCCTTGCGTACTGGCTCTGGTCTGCCTATTCTGCACTTGTTTGCAGGGAATGCTTGCGATCAGTCAGCTTGGATTGAGCTGACTTACTGTTGCAGCAGGAGCATGCTGCCGGGGGTCATAAAACAGATGGGTGTTTTTTGACGATACAGCTGAGTATAGAAATCACACCAGGCGCGGTGTGTCAACCTTTTGGTGCTCTGCACAAGTGTATCAGCAGGGCTCGCATCTTATTGCTCCTAGGTTTATCTGTGTCTGTTGATGCTCAAGCATAGCCTTATCAAAAGTTTCCCCTGGTGTTGGGCCATTCGTCGTTCGTCGTGTGATTTCATTCAGATCAGTTTGCAAAGCTTTACGGTGATTGTCATAGGAAATTAATGGATAAATCACACAGTCATCACCAAAATTTTAATTTGGGACAAGAAACAGTAGGTGACCTAGCATGCTACCCTGGGGAACTCCAGACTTGACAAGTTTGAAAGCAGAGGTACAATTGTTAGTGAATGTGAACTGTGTTCAAGGTAAAAGGAAGTCCTTAACCCATGGCAAAATGTTAAAAAATTAGCCTGAAGAGTTTAGTTAGAAGCTGGTGGTAACATGGGTGTCAGCTTTGGAGAAGTCGAGGAAAATAGTGCCGACCTGGGATCTACCATTAAGGGGGGGGACTGGTCTTAGACCCATTTCGTTTATTTCTTAACCAATCTTAATAAAACATGGTGGTCTTACTGAGTTTTCTGAGCTGATTTCAAATATGCAATTATTTTTCAGCTCCGGCAATTAGTTCCTGAGATAATTAATGATAATTGTTCATTGTTTAAGGCCCTAATGCAAAAAAATTGACTTGATAAAAAACAATTCTGAATGCAGGGCTATATAGTCCAGTAAATGAACTATGAAATGTGAGAAGCATTTTGTAATTCTCGCCTCAGTAATGATTTTATAGTGCATTGAATTTCACATTGAAAGTATGGTCATCAAGCATTGATGAACTTGGCAATATAATTAATTTTTTGAAAGCTAAATAAACAAATCTACATGGAAGGTTGCATTCTCTTAACATTCCGGTTCCTGTTGCCAAAAGAATTACATTTGTATCTGTACTAGAGGCAAAGATATCGAGGCCTCAAATAACCAATAGCCAAAATTTTGTACTTCGAGAAAAAGAGCATTGATGAACTTAGCAATATAATTAATTTTTGAAGGCTAAATAAACAAATCCAAATTGAAGGTTGCGTTCTCATAACATTCAGGTTCCTGTTGCCAAAAGATTTACATTTTTATCTGTCCCAGAGGAAAAGATATCGAGGACCCAAATAACCAACAGTCAGAAATTTGTGTTTCGAGAAACAACAAAAACAAACACGGTGCTATTTACTGAAAACTTGAGGTGGGGATACACATATTTGCACTGTACAAGTGCTAGTAGGCTCCAGGCATGTAGTCCGATTGCCTTTTGTGCATGTGGCGTTTCCGCAGTGCTCGTTGCACGCTGTCGTTAGAGGCCCGCTTGCGGGCAGATTCTGCTGCTCGGTGCCGGTCCTTCTCGGCCATTCGCTTGGCATTGCAGAGGCCAGGATTCAGGGTAAGCTCGCTCAGAATGCCTGACGAAGTTCGCAAGTTCCCGGCATTGAACCTCATGACTGCTTCCGCTACGGCTGCTTCAATGGAAAACAGTGATGCGTGGCGGTGTTTTGGCGCAAGGGACCATATCACGGAATGCAGGCTCTCATTGCTATTCTGTGTTTTCCCACGTTGGCAACGCTGCAGAAGCTTTCTGTCTGCCAAGCGCTCATAGATGGGAAGCAAGGCTTCGCAGACGTGTGGCGGCAAATGGTGCCTATGCTTGGGGGCAGGCTCTCCTTTGGCTGCGGCGGCATTCTGCCGGCACCAGGAGTCGGGGCCCGTGGGACACAGGCTGTGATTGGCCTCACTGTCATTTGATGTTATGTGGTGGTACGTTGCCATCACAGCATTGTGTGTTGCCTCAACATCCCCTTTGTGTGACTTCAGCGCCCACCCATAGTAGGACGTCAGCTTCGTCACAAGGTCACCTGTGAGTTTGCCTTTGCCACCAAGGCTCTCTGATCTGCTGCCTCTGTGATTCCCAATCGCAGTGCGCAAAGATGTGCCCATGCGTTTCTCAACATGGTTTACACAGTCCTCCTTTTGAATCTTTATGTAGCCATACACATTGGACTCCAGCAGTGCAAGGTACATGCGGCTGTCGCCATCCGAAAGCACGGTCGTGTACCGAAGGCCGTGCTTCTCGAGGGACCTTTGGAAGAGAGTTAGTCCAGCCAGCACTTCCATCTCGCCAGCCTTCTTGTCCGTGTTCTTCTGGCAGCGGTGGCTCTCTTTCCATGACGGATACGACGGATCGTCATCCTTTGGCCCTCGCTCGCATCCAGCGCAGAAGTTGCTGTACACAACATAATCAAGGACGAGCCCCGAAAAAAGCTCAATTACGGCGCCCACGCCGATGTGCGAACGATGACCGCGTGTCATCCACGATCCGTCGAAAGAAACAGCAATGTTGTTGGGGTTATCGATGTTCAGTTCGCGGTACAACTGCCGAACCGAATCCGCACTCCGTTTCAACACTTTTTCGGCTGCGCGAGTCGCCGCGGGCGTCAGCTTTTCTTTCACGTAGCACTGCCACGTTTTCTTGTGCATACCTCGATGAGAGATATTCATCGCCGCGAAGATGTCGTTCAACGCGGCTTGACGGTTCCCTGTGCTCTGCATCGCGCGCGCGGCAAGGACGTTCACGGCGAAAGGGTTGATCTTCTGGGAGCCGCTCGCGCGCGGCGAGCTCCACGTTGACGCGATGTCACCACAGTTCGCGCACTCGATCGTCAGTTTGACGGCAAGGCCATATTCCCGATCGCCTTTGGCAATCTGAACGTTGCCTCCGCACGTTTTACACTTCACTGCTAGCAATAGTTCGTTCACGGACTCCAAACTCACAACAGTGAAGGTAGTGTCAGCAGGCGGGCGAGCTGCGTCCTCACTTCCGCCTAAAAAGTCACTCTTTCTTTTCGTTGCTGCAGTAGTCTCGAGCTCCCGGATCTTTTCTTCTGCACGTTTTTTGTTCGTGAGCAACTCCGAGGGCTGCAGCATCCTCGTATCACGGCGGATGCGTCCGCTGCACGACGCCGTCGACTCCGTCGCCGAGCTGGTTAGGCCTATTCCGCCGCCGTCGGCTCCGTCGCTTGCCGCTGGCTCCCGCTCGTCGTTGGGGCATTCATTTGGCGCCGGCTTCCTCTTGAAGCTGTTATGCCGCCAATTCTTCTTCTTTTGGCCGAATTTGTGGCGCGAATGAAACTTTTTGGCCGAGCCTGGCATTGTCGCGCATTTGACCAAAATGGCGACCTCGTCGTTTCGGGCGCGTCTCCCCGGCCGCCGCCGTGCCAAGCAGACGACGCGAGGCCAGTTCCGCCAATGGGGTGGCTCCTTCTAGTCACGTGCGTGCCGCGGCCAATAGCATCGCGTATTTCGGGTTCTGTTCGGGGGTTGTTTTTTTCGTGACCAATGAGCAAACGCAAATGGCAGTGGCGGCAATTTGAAGCCAGAAAAGTGCTCTTTGAAATGAGCCCAAGATGGCTGCAATCGGAGCAGAGGAACGGCAGCTGCACGCTGCAGAAAACACCCAATTTTTGCATATTTTCCTGCGCGAATTCACCCTGCACGCATTATAAAACGTGAAATTACCGTATATTTACTCATTTTCGGCACGCGAAACTTTGCACACGCAGAAAATGATAGTTGTAGATACGAAAAACACCATTTTCAAAAAAGTGATTTTTTGGCATTTTTTCGGCCCAAAGACCCGTCTGCCCCCTTAAGAGGTGAATGTATGTCATGGATGAATTTGGCGAGCTTTAAGAAGCACTGTAAGCAGCAGCTCTGTGTGTGCGCTGCCCAGCAGTGCTGAGTGCACTTTGCCCCGTTTCAGTGTGCCGGGGGCCATGAAGCTGCACAACCTGATCAACAAGCTGAAGAAGTGGATCAAGATCCTCGAGGCCAAGACCAAGCTGCTGCCCAAGTGAGCACTAGTGAATGGCGGGGTTTGGCAAAGGGGCACCCTCACGTTCTTGTGCCTCAGTGTGAACCCAGTGCGAGCCCAGTGTGAGCCCAGTGTTGTCCTTGGCAGGTCGCTGCTGATCGAGGAGAAGTGCCGCTTCCTGAGCAACTTCTCCCAGCAGACAGCCGATGTGGCCCTGCCCGGGGAATTCCTCCTGCCCAAGGTGAGTGTACAGTGCGGCTGCCCATTGAGGTCGTCATCCCCTGTGGTGCACGTGAGTGTGTGACACAGCCCCCCCCCTTTCTTCTGTGCAGCACAACCACTACTACGTGCGCATTGCCCGCTTCATGCCTCGGGTGGAGATTGTGCAGAAGCACAACACGGCCGCCAGGAGGCTCTACATCCGCGGACAGAATGGAAAGGTAGGGAGAGGGAGGATGTGCTCGCTTTGTGGCTGCAGCTGCTGCTACCCAGTCGGGGACTGGGGGTGAGGGGGCAACGGGAGACAGACCACGCAGTTACCGAGTCACCCCTGTAACTTGCCTCAAAGCCAAGCTGAACTTAAATGTGGGTAGCAGGTTCAGCAGTGCTGTCCTTTGCTTCCGCTCAGACTGCACTGAGCTCGCCAACAGGCCCAGTTGGTAAAGACAAATGACGAGTGGTTGGGTTGAGCGGCAAATTTCGCGCTTGTGTGCAGTTAGCACAATAAGAGAGCGAGTGGTTGTGCCCACCCTGGGCTGCCATGAGCTCGTTTGTGTCCAAACTGTGGTGGGCGTTACTGAAACTCGAGTGCAAACTGGAAGCGTGGACATGCACGGAAACACCACCAGCATTGGTGTCACTGAATGTCAGACACGTGTCTGTAGTTTGCACTTTTGTTCTAGTGATGCCTTGCAACTAACTGAGCTCTTCCCTGCCTTGTACAGTAAAACATCAATGTGACGGAGTGGGTAAAATTTGTGAGTTAATACTTCATTACATTAAAATTTTTCTACATTAGAGTTTCCAGCGTTTCTTAAGTGTGAACATCTTGAGGTGTTTACTGAATGAAAAAATGTACTGCACATATAGCAGGTGCGCTTAAACCCTTATCGATACACCCTGCTCAGGCAGCAGTGGAAATGCAGCGCTGGCTGCAACCGTGAAGTGAAGCGCAAACTTCCAGCTACAGCTTATTATTTCCTGCCAGAACGGAGCTGAAGATGAGGTTGCAAACGGCTCTGTAAGTTAATTCATCCACACCATTAGCAAAATTGGAATGTGTGCAGTAATAGTCAGCTTGAACTTCTCCAGGATCGGCTGGTCTGGAGGTAATGAGAATGCCGCTGTAGGTGTGCCCCTCCCTATTAGCGCAAGTTGTCAGGCCCTGCCTGCACAGCGTACTCTATCTTCCCTTACTAGTGCACCACTGTCGATGCGGGCATGTCGTTTTAGGCCCAAGCTGATTGCCTTGAGGCAATGCTAAAACAGCATGAATTGAAGCGCGCTAAGACAGAGGGAGGAGTAAAAGCCCGTTCGCACTTGCGGCGAAGTGACACGATTTCTGTCACGGCGACAAATATTGGTCCAGACCAAACGTCAGAAACGATCGCCATGTGACAAGGTGACCGAATTCCTGTCGCTTGGGCTTGCTTTTGTCGCAAGTGAGAACGGGCCTTAACAGACATGAGCACCCAAGTTTGTTACTCTCCTGTCTCAGTGCTATTCAATTTATGCAGCGCACCAGCTCGCCCAGATACAAACTCACCCAGGCAGCCAGGAGGACATTGTCTGTGGGGGCATCAAAAGAGAATGGATTGCAGTGTCAACTTGCCATGTTGCATGCACGAAGCGAAAGCAGGACTGCGCAGATTCCTTTGGTGGTGGTTCCGTGCACCACACTTGTCATACCCTCGCTGCGGGCTCTTCGTTCCTCAATCTTGGACTCGCCATGGACCCCCATGAGAAGCAATCAGGCATTTGCTTTTCACGAGTGCAAGACTAAATCAAAGAGCCCACTGATTACCCGCACCTTGGGGGTGCTTGTTTTGCCACTCGTGTGTTAGTGTGGGGGGCCTGTTTCAGTTCTCCCCACAGACCACTCTGAGATCGGCTTACCGAGGGCCCCCCTCCCCTGCTCCTCGCAGATCTACCCGTACCTGGTGGTGAACGACGCGTGCCTGAGCGACGCCCGGCGGGAGGAGCGGGTGCTGCAGCTGCTGCGCATGCTCAACCACCAGCTGGACAAGCAGAAGGAGACGGCCCGCCGCCTGCTGCACCTGGCCGTGCCGCGCGTGGTGGCCGTCAGCCCCCAGATGCGCCTGGTCGAGGACAACCCGGCCTCGGTGTCGCTGCTGCAGGTTGTACCAGCCGGCGCTGCCGCCCAGCGGGGGCGTCGAGCATGAGGCCCCCGTGGTGGCGTTACTACGAGCGCTGGCCGCCGTGCAGGCGCGCGGCTCGCAAGGCCAGCCACCAGGTGCTGCGCGACGTGCTGCGCGACGTCCAGGCCTCCATGGTGCCCCGGCAGCTGCTGCGCGACTGGGCCCTGGCCACCTTCCAGGCGCCCACCCACTACTGGACCTTCCGCAAGCAGGTACTCCCGCTCTGGGGGGGGGGGGGAGGCCTTGCTGCACGACAGGAGAACGCAGTGGCTGAGCCCAAAGACGTACGGTTCAGATTCCTGGCTGCCGTGGCTCCTTTTCAGATGGAGGCGTAGAGCAAAAAATGCCCGTGTGTCGAGGTTTAGGCGCTTGTTAGAGACCTCAGGTTGTCAAAACTATCCGGAGTCCTACTCTGTGCACCTCATAGCCCAGGTGTAAAGTTAAACCCCTGAACTTCAAGGAAGTGTAGTTCACGTGCTCATCAAGTTTTGTGGGCATGTTTTACCCTAGCAAGGATTTGCTGGGCACTGAAACTTTGCCCCTTGAGGCACGTGGTTGTTCTCCGCTCGGCACGACAGCCAACATGCTTGATGGAACTGTGTCACTTCTCCTTCCCTCTTCGGGCCTCGCTAGGGTGACGACAGCTGTCCTTCCATGCTGTCTGACATTCGGTGCGTTCTCTGAAAACAGGTTGCCGCACCACAGGCAATGGAATTTGTTAAGAGAACCCAAGGTGGACACTCCCAAGGTGTACACAGTAGCAACAAAAGGCAGAGCTTGTTAGAAACAGTGTATCCCTCCCTAGTCTGCACACAAACGGTGCTACCCGAGAGCGAAATTTAGTGCTTGTGGCTGTTGTCTGGACTTCTTATGCCCACTGTCTTTTCCGAAAAGCAGGTTGTATTAAAAGTTTACATGCTCCCTCTGGAAACCTCGGTGCTAGTCCGCAAGGGGACGACCCCTGCCAGCATTCATTTCTCCAGTGCAAGTGCCTTTTGTACAGCTCAAAGAACGGAAGGGACTTACATTGCGTGCCATTGTTTGCATGTATGCTTCCACCCAGAGTTCGTCGTCTCCCCGACTGGATGACTCCGGTGCAAGCCACCAATACCATACTTACCCTGATTCTAACGCGCACCCGATTTTCCAGGCAAAAAACCTAGAAAAACTTGCACCTCCGATTGTAACGCGCACGGAACTTTCTGAGCAAGAAAAACGAATGCGAGAGGAAAGGGTGATTTATTTCCCAAAGTAATCTCACTCACCTCACTTCTCGTTGCTCTCCGAGAGCTCCTTGTCGCCTTCCGCTGACCACAACATCTCGTCATCGGTGCCGTCAAGAGCGTTCGCGATGCCACACTTCTGAACGAACGTTCAACCATGGTCGATGGGATCGTGGCCCACGCCTTGCATGCCCATCCTGTGAGCTTCTCCAGAGGCGCATGCTTCAGCCAACCGCTCGTTGTGAATACGTGGGAGCCGCTCGTAAGCCGTGGAAGTGGCGCAGCTTCGTTGCCGCTGCTGCCATTGCTGTTATCAAGCGCGCAAGTGGAACAATTTGGCAATTTGTGTGAACGCTGATAGAAAAGCCTAGGCGCCTAGGTCCAAGAAATCGTTGCTAAAAGCTTTGACGCCATCTTGAGATGACGATGGCAATGGGTGGGATGAAATTTCAGCTGTTTTGGCAGTTTCGGTTTCGTATCCGATTCTAATGCGCATGCGATTTTTCGGCCCATTTTTCCGCGAAAAAAGTGCCCGTTAGAATCAGGTAAGTACGGTACACGGCAGAGGCTGCTTTCTTTCGAGTGCTAATCACCAAACCTTAACCCCTGCCTTGGTTTCCCTTCTCCCTTGCAGACGAGCATGTCATCCATCTCCTGAAAAAGCCCTGTTGTGTTGTTTATAAGCCTTAGGAGTAGGCCGGCAGCAGCGGTGGCAACTCCTGTGCTCTCTCCCCCTGTTTGTGTGCAGTTCACGCTGCAGCTGTCACTGGCGGGCTTTGCGGAGTTTGTGATGCACCTGACGAGGCTGAACCCGGACATGATGTACCTGCACCAGGACTCGGGGCTCATGAACCTCTCCTACTTCAAGTTCGACGTGGACGACATCTCCGGTGAGCAATCAGTGGGGCAGAAGGGAGGGAACGGAAGGGCATTACCCGCTCTTCCCCAGCCTCCTCCCATGCACCTCAGACCTGTCCTAATCGTTTGGAGGCTGCCAAGCATGGTATTTGGCACTTCGAGCACTTGCCCCCCTCATCCTGACCAGAAAACCGAACGATCCAGTGTGGCCTGCTTGTGCGCAGTCGCAGTCAAAGCAAGCAAGCAGTCTAGACCTTGCTTTGATGAGTCGCGGTCACAAGACACAGTCTAGACTTTAAATGTGGCTTGTAGTTTAGATAACTTAGGTACAGTGGAACTTTCGTGATACGACTTTCAAGGGGCCTCGTGAAAGCTCAATTTGATCGGAGTACAGGTATATGCCACCCTAGCAGACGGTCACGCATGATAGGTGGTCCAAGAACCTATTTAAATAACTACAAAAGTAGACTGCTTATAATGTATGTTCCAGGAGCTGCAGAACTCCGTAATATTAGCGATACCGCACTATAGGCAAAACATGCGCGAATCCTATTATATCGCAGCCTACCTTTCAATCATTCTTTGTTTATCATCACTCAAATGAAAAGCTCTTAAAAACCAAGGCACGGTCTTTATTTCGTCTTTTTTTTTTTTTTTTTCACATCAGCCGCTGACAAAGTGTGAGTGCATGTGTAACTTCCTTTGCTTGTGTTTTGAGGGAGCATAGCTGATTTTTTGGCATCTATGAACGGATGCTGTGGGACAATGTGATGAGAACGCAAGCGGGATTTTTTTTTTTTTTTTCACCTCACCTCTCGTTTGCGATGCCAAAGGCGGTTGTTTATCAGCCCAACGCACAGGAAGTGGAAACTTCCTGTGTCACAGTTCACTATCTCCACATGTTCTGAAAGGGAAAGTTCGGTAGCTTATCTGCACAATGTTCTAATGGAAACAACTTCGCACGCGGAGGGGGGGAAGGGGGATTACTATCAAGGACAGTTGTGGTTATCATTTGAGTGCAAACAGAACGCTGGGAAATAAAGGGTGCTTTTTTTTTTTCTTTTGTGTGTCAAAGATAGAGGAGAGCAGAGAGCGCGCGCTGCGTCGGATGGCTAATTCCATCTTCTTTTTATTTCTCGTGACCCTGAAATGATGCCCTAGCTGCGTCGGTCAATCAGCTGACTCTACAAAAAAATTGCGCTATAAAGGGTATTGCGCTTCAGCCTACTGAGTTTCAAACGACATGCTTATGCATTGAATGCCATGTGAGGCAAACTGGTGGTCACAAGAACCCCTGCTATATCCAGTCCCGTTGTATAAGCAGTTATGTCATAAATGCATATGTAGCGCATTCTCGTAGAATTTGAAAACCCCTAACTGAAATCCCTCGTTCGTATTAAAAAAAAAAGCAAATTTTGCAGCACCTGCACTAGTCGCCAGCTGTGTGCCTGTCCACCCGGTGCTAACCCACCAGCCCTGTGCCTGTGTGTGCGAGATAAACTGGGAAGGCTGACACAGCTGAGCAAATTGAAAGGGGAAAAGGTGAGAATGTGGCAACAGGAAGGGGAAGCGAAACGAATGGTAGTATGAGGCGGCAATAAAGAAAAGGCGGGAAGGAGAACAAAGCAACAATGTGGCTTTGAAAGACTGGTAGGTAAGAGCAGTAAAGGCCATCAAGAAATGACATTGGGGTGATGCGGAGGTTGATAAAGCAAGAAACAGTTGATAAAGAAATTGATAAAGCAGTAAAGAATGAAGCACTCTCTGCGTGTAAAAATGATCCGCGCACCCCCCTGCCGCCCGGACGCGGCCGTGTTTACACCTGCACACTGGCGCGGCCGGCGAGTGATGTGCCAGCGTTGGCACCATGGCGCTGCCTCTGCGCGTAGAATGATGCCGGTAGGTGCGGCTACAGTTTGCCGCCACTTTCCAGGATGCAACCAATTGGGCAAACCAAGTTACACATACGAGAAAGGGGATGATACTGTGGTGAAAATTTACGCAAAGGATAGACATACGCGGCCGCAGTGTAAGCAAGGATCAAATATCGGCTGCGATGTTAAGTTCTCTACGCGGACTGGCCACCGACGGAGCTGGCTGATCTGAGTGCTTTGAAGCTGGCACCACGGGAGCGTCCTTTCCTATTGGTGCAAGAGTCAAGTCGCAGCCACACTCCGTATGCGGATTGGCGCGTCGCGTGCTGGCCTTGTTCGCAGGAGCGTAGCGAGCTCCAAACAGGGCGCCTTTCATAAAGGGACCTCAAGGAAGGTTTCTAAAATGTGCGGACGCCTTTTCTTATTCTGATCCTTTCCGGGCACTCACGAAAGGCACTTTTAATTACGGCATAAGATGTTTGCTTTCTGAATACGGGGTTAAGGGCTATTGCAGGAGTGGTTAAAATACAAGGTTTCATGAAGATGTTCCCAACGGCCTGGTTTGCTTGTCTTATGTATCACTTCTGTACTGAAATAAAAAACTGACGCACTCGCTTGCTGCACAGATAGCGCCATCTGGTGCAAAGTAACTAAACTAAAATGTGTTTCTTGTTTATTTTTTATTTCAGTGCAGAAGCAGTATAATACTAAAACAAGCAAACTAGGCCATTAGGAACATCTTCACAGATCTGTAAAACTTTTCGTATCGGAGCAAAATGGTTTCTAAGCCCGCGGGTTATGTCATCAGGTGAGTCCCCCTAAAATGGTTGTTCCCCCACCTTGTCATGTGTGAGCAAACGATGTGTGATGTCGATCATCTGTCCCCCCCTACCATGATGCCTAGTGGGCGAAGTGGGCGTGTAAATGAAGGAAAACGTAAACTCTGGCTGCACTCCTCTGTAGTCCTGTCACCGTCCCTCCCGTCGGCTGACCTCCTGCCCTCCTGCTCGTCTGCAGGGGACCTGGACGCGAACCGGCCCGTGCCCTTCCGGCTGACGCCCAACCTGTCCGAGTTCATGACCAGCATCGGGGTGGCGGGCCCCATGACGGCCGGCATGATCGCCACCGCCCGCTGCATCGCCCAGCCCAGCTTCAAGGTGCAGGCCCTGCTGCGGGCCGTGCTGCGCGACGAGATGATCGCCTGGCACAAGAAGGTACTGCTGCGGTGGCCGCCTGCTGCCGGGCATCTGGGGGCATCGTCCCCCTGTGCGCGTGTGTGTGTAGGCAGGGGAGCTGAAGCAGTGCCACTCTCTCCCTCCCTCATGCAGAAGCAAGACGACAGCCTGGCCCCCGGGTCGACGCCACAGGACATGGAGGGCGAGCTCCTCATCGGCATGGTCTCCAAGGCCGTCAGTGCGGTCATGACGCGGCTACAGAGTGAGTGGCTCCGCCTTCTGGAGGGAGGAAGAAGCTCTCCTTCCCCCTTGGGTGCATGGCTGCAGCACAGCATTTGCGCTGTCTTTAGCACTTGTGTTTGTCCTTGCTGTGTGACCTCTGCTGGGTTCTAAAAGAGCCCCAGCGCAATGCCGAAGCCAATCCACTTTTTTTTTTTTTGCACTGCTCTGAAGCAGTGCCTTGAAATGTCAGTCAACTGTGAGATGACATCCAGTGCCGGCCACATTGTGCAGGGAGCAGAAGGGACACTTACCGTATTTTCGCGCTTATAGCCTGCACCAAAAATGCGAAAATTTCAGTGGCAAAGTCGGGTGCGGATAATACGTGAGGTCTTTCCTTTAGTGCAGCTTCATGGCAATGCACATTGTGCCGTGAAGTTGCACTGCTTGTTGTACCGTGAAGTTGACCTTGTGTACAACAGCGAGGACTGCGGCTCAAGTGATAGCTCCAGCGAGAGCAGCGGTACTGAGTGAATTGTGACTTTCGCTTTGCAGTCAGTGTATACTCTACTTGCTAGATACACTCTTATTCTGTCTGCACAGTATGTGATGTGTTGCTTGAGCAGTGGCTTTAGTGCAGCCTTTCCTGTATCAAATGTGCGGGCAATACGCGAGGATTTTTTTTTCTTTCCCGCGGCTGCAAGTGGGGGTGCGGATTATATGCAAGGGCGGGTTATACGCACAAAATACTTTATTTATTGCCCTGTCACTCACAGCGTGGCACGACGCGGTGGACCCCCTAAAGGACTAACGCTCGGGTCACTTGTTACAATTTCCTGGTCTCGCTGAGGTGGCATGGTTTCACAGGTCTTGGGAGTGGATCTGGGCTGCGGCAACGCGCAAAACTTTGCCTCGAAATGCAGCTTTAGTGCACTGCGCGGGGATGCATGCGCCTGTCACCTAGCTCTCATTGTCATTGCAATCTTTCTTCATAGTGTCAAACAAAAAAAATGAAATAGTTTTACTGTTCGGTCGGGCCCTTGCCATTTTATGTTAATGCAAGTGCGCTTGCCTGCCTTTCCAAAGGTGGCATGCCGTCACGTGCGGTGTTCAACAGGATGAGATAAAAGGTGCAGCCCTGCCACAAGCCAGAAGGGAGCGTTTAAGCTAGCAGCTATCTGTAATAGATGTGGCTTGCCATACAGCAATGAATTTCTTTTTTGGTTCCACCTTGGGCAACTAGTTTAGGGTTGAGTATCTTGCACCACAGCTTGCTTGTTCCTGATACATGGAGTGATGAATATCTTCCCTCTCCCTCCTTCTCTCTCACCCCATCAGCGCTGGCCACATTTGACGGTGCCGACAGCAAGTCTGCACACTGGTTGCCGGCTGCCAACAGCCACGACAACCTCTGTCGGATGGACCCCAGCCTGGCACCCGTGGCTGTGATCTGCCCCCTCTGCTGGGCGCCCCCTCATCACACTCGCTCACCTCCGTTGCATGGCTGCCTGCCCGTGCTGTGCGGCACCGTGTCTCATCATGTGCTCATCCCTGTTACTAATGTTATTTTTCCTGACATTAAAGCAAGGCTGCCCTTGTTGTTTTGTACAGTACGGTTGGCTCACAGTGCATCCTTGCTACACAACTTCCAGTGTGACAGTAGCAAAAGTGGGTAATGGACGTGTCGACTTCGACAGCATTGTGTTGGCAGCCATTTGGCGCTTGCCTAACTTCGACATGGTACCAGCACGAAGTGAAGGACAAACGGCGAGGTGACCAGATGGCATGCCATTTTTCCGATCAGAACATGGCATTTACTGGTACCTGGATGCGTGCACAATTTGTTAGCCTGACTAACGTATTCACCTTTTGTGGGACAAAACCAGGTAGCAGTAAAGCTTTGTTAGTGCAAATGCAGGCACGAAAGTCGCTGTTAGGTAAGCTTGTTAAAAGACATGCACACATGCACAGAGGTTTTTGTTGGAGAGATTGCAGCATTCTTTTCTATTTGTTTTGTTTGATAGTCTGAGCTCTTGTGTTGATGCTGGGCATCAGAAACAGAAGTGCCAATCCTGCACACCTGCCAAGTCTTGCTAATTACAGCGGTTTATTCTTAATTCTGATCTCACCTTAAAGGCGGCTACAATTGAGCACAACTGTCTACAAGTCAAGTTAGCCTTACCTTGTTTGGCAATGGTTTCTGCCAAATTTCCGAAGTTGACTTCCCAACTTGGTGACTCCAGCAGAGCTAATTAGTACAAGGAAGTCTGGGAGTCGCTAGTGTATTCGATGACCATCAATAATCTTGGAAGGTGTGAAAACATATTAGAAAGTTCGAATACTTTGCAAGTAGTGTTGGTATTCAACTCGATTCGCATCACAGCTTAAGAAATATTTGCAGTTCGAATATTTGGAATTTATGAACAATAGAGCAATGCAAGCTCGCTCTGCCACTAACGCAAACGTTTAGCTTCACGCAACAAGCGCCTTGTGGCCGGCTTTCTCACACGACACTAAACCTGTGCAAAAAAGCCTGACTTGTACGAGCATTGCAGGAACTGATGTTGGCTGCAGTGGAATGTGACTTGTGTAAAATATATAAGCCGAAAAGAAGTATGTAATGGTTGTTGTAAGTAAAGTTGTACAAGCCAGTAGCACGCCTAGCTTATCTGCATTCACTGGAGTGACCATTCAAATATACTTTCCGCATTTATAGCATGTTGAGCAATCCCTATTTCTTCGTGGAGTGCAATGCGTGCCAAATTTTTAAGTTAAAATTACGAGGTTTAACATGCCGACACTACATCTGGGCTACAAGGTGTGCCGTAGTGGAGGGGGGCTCCGGATTAATGTTGACCACCTGGGGCTCTATAACCATGTAAAATTTTTGTTCCACTGCTTGACCCTGTTTGGAAACTCCATGAGGCACTAGCACATTTTGAGACAAACCGACTGTGGGGCGTGCACTGTGGGGGACCAGAGTTGCACACAGAGGATGGCTGTGTAGAATGATACATAATGTAGTTGCACAATCAAGGATCGCAGCCAGTTGCCTCCAGCCCTGGTGGGACTGTCCATCACGAGTGACTTCAAATGCTTTGCCTAGATCTACCAATTTTTTTTCTGTACTTAATGATCGGTTGATTAAGGCCATCTGTCTTTAACAGGGGCCTTCGGAGCCTTTGTATTTTGTGAGGTACAAATCCTCAGCAAGCTTCCAGTTGTGTATCGATATATACTGAGATACAAAGTCTGTCTCTTTCCTAGCAATGGCAGGGTGAATCACGACCTGAGTGCATTCTGAGGTATGGTGCATTGTTTTAAGTAATATATGCATATTCTTAAAAGCACATCTCAAATTCCCAATATGCAGGCTACAGTCCCCTACTTGATCAATACTGTGATGCGGAAGATGTGTGGATTCATCCAGGTCACAATGAAAGGCATGAGCTGCCCTGAGAATGGAGCGCAAGCCAGTGGGTGACCTGGTTGGTCGCCAGACGTGAATAAGTTTCGTGCGTAGTTTGCTGTAATACTGGTTATGACCATGAAGACCCAGAACCATTGCCAAGGGCACTTCTGCAAAGTTTGGTTGGGAGTGGTGCCTTGTTCAACCAAGTTGGTACCTCCTCTCGTAGTTACGGGAAAGTGGCTTTGAAAGGCGAAAATCATTCTGGATGAACAAGGTTGTCAAGTCACCGGGCATGCAAGTACTGTAACTACAGGAGGCACGCTTCTGCATTAGAGCCCCCAGCAGTTGGCCCCCAAGAGTATGGTGTTTACACTGCAACAAGTGGTGTACCTCAAGGTTCTGTGCTGGGTCCACTATTGTTTTCTATTTTTATCAACGATGTGTGGGCACACGAGCCTGGTTGTGGGAGTATAAAATCGCAGTCACTGACGAAGTGAAAATGAAAAGTTGAAAATTTTGGAGCCCATACGGGAGCTTGTGGGCTCCGCCCATTCAGGGGGGCAGAGCCCATACGGAATGTTTGTTTACCGTTGCCCAGTATGCAACAAGCCAAGCTGATGCTGTCCAGCCTGTCGTTGGGTGTCCTAAATCGGTTTGCATGATCATGGAAGGTGCCACATCAAACAGTTGCACATTACTGAATGTCATTGCACAAGGGCTTGCACCTGGAAACTGAATTTAAAAGGGGGCAAAAAAACCAGTGGATCTCGCACACAGGTAGGAATTTACATAAGGCGAAGCATTGGTGAATACATCGAGAAATGCCAGATGCAATGAGAAGCGTTCAGCGTCTCTATCCCCGTGGTGAAAACGTGATAAATTGCACCACCAGCACTGGACATGGGCAGTGATGAGTGGGAAGGGGAATGACAGCTGGGAAGACGCATGTCGTAGCCATACTGACACCACTTTCAACGAAAAACTGCTAAAATAAGCTATATAATTAGGAAAAAAAACTGGCTCCAATCCACGCTGTGAAGGTGATTGGAAAGCAAAGCTTTCAATGACACCCACAACAATTTCCCATGCGACGACACTTGAATTCACACACGTGGCTCTACAAAGAGTTCAAACCACAGATTTTGCCAGCTGTTACCTGGAATTCGTGGGGGTGGCAGCGTGGACGCTGCCGCTGTAGCCCGGATGTGCGTCGGCAGAAAGAAAACAGAGTGGAGCGTCTTTCAAAGGGTAAGACAGCGTAACCTAGCCATCCTTCGGGGCTACACCACCACGTGACACAAGTGCAGACACCGAAACAATTCGGCATGTGAGCTTGGTGATTCCCATTTATGCTGATTAAAACTAGTTAGTTTAGTAAGTTTGAGAATTGCGAGAAAGCTGAGGGAACTTTTATAAACCACTGTTTATCAGAACCAGTTGCTCCTTTCGCCTTTTGTAATACGTGTTAAAACACAACCGAATTGGTATTCACCAATTTATAAAACGGAGTCCCATTCATAGCAAGTAGTGCGCAAAAGGTAGCGTTCTTCTAGCAGCCAAATGTCCATATCTGGTCTCTATATTTTGTTTTCCAGCCCTGCAAACCAATCCTTAGCGTATCTTTGCCGTACGACCACTCAATTGCGTCGGGTTCGGGTTACCCAGGAGGTGCTGTCGAACAAGTTAATCAAGCCGTGCGAAGGAAGCGCGCAATGGATGCTGAAGCTGTGCCAAAAGAGGCCCAAAACAGCTGTCGCTAAAGCAGAAGACAAAGCCGTACCACCGTTGCGCCTGCCGGCGCACGGAAACGCTGGGTAAATTCGCCGCGCCATCTACAGTGTGCTCCGTGAGTGAACCCCCACCCCCCTCCCTCCCCCCACCATTGCCTCCACCACGATGGGAGTTTATTGTCCCGCACGCCGCAAAAGAAGCGTTGGCTGGTAGAGGTAGAAAGCTTTGCTTTAAAAAGGGAATGGCCATGCAACCCACTAGCTCATTTCCTGCAACCGAAACTATGATGTCATATTCCCAGCTGTGCATTGGCTGAGGGCGGCAAAAGCCAACGCAAATTGTACAGGGCTTATAAGCTTGCAGAATGAGCTGCACATTATTTTTATAGCAGTAAGAATAATGGGGTGAACAGTGGAAGTTATGAAAGTACAGTGGAATCTTGTTAAACCATACCCGCATAAGCTGCAGTTTCTTTTTAGCCGAATCCCTGACTCTGTTTCTCTTTGAGCTAATGCATTTCGTAAACTGTAGTGACAGTAAGTACTTTCTTTGCGTCCTGTCATGACGGTTTACCGAGGTTTCACTGTACATGGTAACAGTACTGAAGTGCATACTGCTGGTTGGTACGGGGCCTTATGCTGGTTTAAGCTGCACAACAGCCGTGGCTGTTTGGGGGTTGCCTAAGACGACACTGGCCGATTTGGCGTAGGCAACGGTGTCTTACATGGCCTTGTTTGTCGAGCGAACACTATGTTTAGCCGAAATTATTACTACCTACCGTAACAAAAACAAGCCAGGTGCACATATGTGTCAAAAACAAAGCAAAGGGAGAAAACGGCCCAACCGCAGCATGGTGGCGCCATCTAAGGAAGACTGATGGTTAACAAGGTTCCTGAAGTCGGCAGCCGAGACTAATGGCGCACTCAGTTGGCTTGAAGACCTGCTCTTGTGACATCGTTGGAGACGTCTTGAAAACACACGATTTGGTAAGAAAATCAAAGTTTTAACAAATTTCTTAGTGAATATAGCATTGTCCTGCTTTCGGATGAGTGCTGGGGGCACTATAAAAACACAAATCTTTCAAATAAAGCGAACTTGTTTTTTTGTCTGCATGGCTCCTGTAAGGAATAGCAACTACATGAGAGAGAGCTGCTGCACTGGATGCACAGAACGTAACATGCAGCAGCAGGAACTGTTGCTTGCAGTACGTGCAGGCATGAAGATTGCAGTTAATACAGTGAAATCTTGTTGATACGATTCAGCATAGCATGTTCTTTGGTCTAATGTTTTTCTTTTCCATCCCCAGCCGACATCTCAGAAATAAGGCATTTTCGTTGTGTTTAGTACGATCCCTTTTTTTGCCAAAAAATTGAGTGCTAAAACTGGAAAAGTTGATGTTGACTCCACATTTTTAGAAATCTTTTTATTCTTTGCTATAGTAGTAGCCCAAATCGCATCCCAACAAGCCACGATCTGCACGTGGCACAGCTGCTCAGGACACGAGAGCGCCGATTTTGCGGTGAAAACATCGCTACCAGGCACGTCCAATGATGATAGTACGTCAGGTGATACACCACGCCATCTAGCGAAACGTATCATAATCAAGGAAGGTAGGTACGCACTGCTGTTGGCAGGCAGCGACTTCCCTTGCCGTGCTCTGTGCTTCCCACACTGTTTTGTTCTCTTTATGCCTAGTTGCTGTGTTCAGTGCTGCTGGTATGGTTCTGAGGCTATATTTTGATAGTGGAGTTTGTCGTACAAGCCGTAAGTACACTGTTGAAGGAAAAAATGCCGAGAAAATGCGCAGCGACCGCTGAGTGTCCCCAGCACGTGCAGTGGCTCTAGCAAAAAAAAAAAAAAAAAGAGAGAGAGAGAGAGAGAGAGAGAAGTGGGCGGTGGGGGGGGGGGGGGGCAAAAACCCCTGAGGTGTGAGAAAATCGCGAGTGCTTGTGAGCACCAGCCTCACGGCGACGGCGGTGTCACTGGCTCGCACAGTAACCCTAGCAAAAAAAGAAAACTCTAGCAGTGTTGTCAAGCATTACTGCGCATGTAAAAAAAACTTCATTGCTAATTCAAAAGATGAAAAGGCACCCTGTTGAGAGTGGTCACCGCGGCGGCCACACTCTCCAAAAGCCATTATGGATAATTGGAGACATGGCTACGAGTGTGCCAATCCTTCCCGAGACGACTTGCAGATCCCACCACCGCTGCTTCGAGTCGATGACGAAGAGCTGGTGGAAGACTACAATGCTGAGGATGACTTTGCATCCACCATTCGCCGCGAAGACGACGACCTCTTTGATGCATACGACGATTACTAGCACCGAACTATGCAAATAAACAATGATAATGAAACTTAACTCTGTCCCACAATGCTCACCTACAACAGCTTCGCCATTCAAGTCTTTCGCGGGAGTGCAAGCTTCCCTGAAATTTTAGATGCGAAGCATCTCACGCTCGGGGCTGTGTCCCATCCTCCCTTGTTGTTGTCCGCCGTCCGCACTCTACTGCGCATGCGCGTCTCTTGTGACCCATCAGCTTTTGGGCTGACACCAGTGCAGTCCACTATAAAAAGAAATAGTTAGGCGGCGCCTGGTTTCGGTCCCACGACTCTCTGACCGCAACGAGAGGTACGTGGCGCTCTTCCCACTGCGCTACAAACCGAGATGGGAGCATGTGCTACGAACGTGCCTTATGTCTTTCACTCATTCAAACTTCCGTCAAGAAGCTACTGATACAACGAAGGCACGCGAAGCTGAACGTCAACGGAAACGACGAACTGAAAACTTTAGAGGAGGATGTGGAATTTCCAGCGGGAAAGCTGTGGCAGGAGGCGCCACGCACCTTGCAGCTCAACCAGAGAAGAGGACGAAAAGGGCGGGCAGCGGGGTAGGAGCGTGAGCACACAATAAAGAAAGACGAGAACCAAGAGGTGTTCGATCAGGTAACACGGGTGTCGGTCTCTTCGCTGTATCTACATTGGGGGTTCACACTATGTTCCCATTCATGCTCCGATAAATGAAACGACATAACGGCAACACAATGGAACCTACACGGAACCCCCATGATGCTTCGCATCCTCCTCATGGTTCCCCATGGGAAGATGGTGCAATTTCTTTTATTCTCCTGTGGCTGTCTTGTTGCTGTGTGCAATGGTGCTGCCATGCTTGTGACAATGTCGAGGAAATGCAAGGCGCTCAGTTTATGAGAAAACATAAAAATTGTACGCAAATTCGAAGAGTACCCAAAGAGGAAGTGCACGGACTTGGCATGCAAGCTCAATTTGCCAGTGCCGACGCCCAACACCAGCGCTTATCAGCAAGAGGAGCTTCGAAAGAAGCTGCAAGTTTTCGGCCCTGGTGTAAAACAAACGCGAGGTGCGAAGCATCGGCAAATGGAAGACGTCCTGCTTACATGGTAAAAGGAAGTTGGAGCAGTGGGAGTGAATGTCGACGGCTCAGACCTATGCGAAAAAATTGACTATATCGCACTCTTCTTGCACACTGAAGACTTCCGAGCACTTGACTTCACAGACTTAAGGGCACGATACGGATTGTCCTACAAAGCACTGTGCAGCAAAGCAAAAATACCAGTTTTTTTTTACGTTTCAGAAGACCTTACTCATGGACACTGAAAAGAAGGAAGTGCCGCACTTATTGATCAGCTACTTGAATGTTGCTCAATAAAAGCGAGTTGCTGATGGAGCATGCAATCTTCCTCCTTGTTTATAAGATTTTCGCATGAAACGTTTTATTTTCCGGTTCCCATGAAAAACACATTGAGATTCTGCTGTACTTGTCTAGGAAGGGGAACTTGCAACAGAGCGACAGATAGCTTTGCTACAACACAGTTAAGCGTGTCCTTGTAAACGGAAACGCTTCAGAATTTCCAAACAAAAGGCAAAGATTCAAAAGAAGCGATTTATTCGAAACTTCAATGGGTAAAAGTTGTACTACACTAGGGTCACCACAAAAAAACTAAGAACCACTCTCTGGTGCAACAACAACAAACAGGACATAAAAGAACAGGGCTTTACACAAGGACAATGAATTTCAGAAAGAACACGAAACTGACTAAAGCCCCGCGTGCGCCACATAAAACCTCGGCTACCTAGCTGGCCGCATTGCCGACAAGTGTCGTAAACAAACATCACGAAACTGAATAACGCACGATCTACGTATAGGAAAAACGTGTTTCGGCACTTGCGCGCCACGTGCCGAGGAGGTGTGCCACACTATGCAATAAATAAAAACAACCCCGAGGAAGAAAGGCCGGCAGAAACGAACTCAGTTCACAGAAAAAGAGTGGCCACACCTTGTATGAGCAACGGTCGCAGGCATGGGTCAACAAATTTCTGGCACCACTAATACGCAAGTCCATTGACACCAGGTAAGAGCCCGTTTCTACACGTTTTCCTATGCTCACTTACTAAATAACAGAAGAGTAAACGTACGTTAAGTAATTTAAAATGGCAAACGATGATGAAATGCATAGGCTTAGGTGTGTCAAGCAATCAGATGTGACAATAGCCAATAGACAGGCCAGTAAAAGATTTAAGTGAAAGTTGAGGTGGCTGAAGCAAAAATTGAGAAACACGCTTTTTGCTCTGTATTGACAGTGCTTGAGCTTTATGTCAATGTTAGTCACGCCACAATGTGCTTGTGAGGAAACGGTCGAACGACAAGTCGACAACCACGTCATTCACGGTGCCAAAGGTCCTTGTCAAAAAGCAAATGTTGTGGAGTTTCTAGACCACACATGAGAAGTGAGTAGACCGATTGACAAGCTGACCCTCAGGTTGTCACACATTACAGCTGACTCAATGTGTCACCATTCACAGCACTAGGAACGTATCGCTTATTGCGTGCAGACTGTGCGGTGCCAACACAAAATGTGCCTGGGAAGGCGAGAAGCTTGTCTGTACACTGGCAGTTTCAAAGAAGAAGAAGAAAAAAAAAGATCACCAGGAGGACAAAAAAAGAAGGCTGCACACATCACACAGAACTCTTACGGGGCCACGAGTAAGTGCAGAGAAAAAAAGGACTGATGGCACCAAACGTCAGGACTGGAGCCACCGCAGTGAGTTCTTCCTCAGCACTGCACGCATGCTTGACAAAGCGAGTGATACACACAGGGCATGAGCAGCCAATGAAATCTCTCTCACGATGTGACCCCTTGTAGGACACCACTGACAACATCATCACAGTCTTGTGCTTCCCCACAAACCCCGTGTACGAGCAGACATGTACTAGCAACGGCAGTGCACAGTCAATTAGCTGCCCCCCTGGGGGGAAGAGTCAGAGGAAGCCAGCCGTCGTCTGGCGGTCGGCTGCCACCACGGTGGCAATGGTGGCCAGGATCCGTCCCAGGTCGACCCTCTCCAGGCTGGCAAAGAAGTCTGATGTGAGCAGCTGGCAGACCTCCTCCTTGGACAGCACCACAGGCCCAGTCTGGCTGGCCACCACTGCAGCATCGAGTACAAAGGGACACAATGTCACGCCCACTGCTGCGCGACATTGCTCAGCAACTCGCTTCAAATCTCCCCTTGCTGCACACTCTGCAACACCTCATCTGCCTTCTAACCCTACACCACCTGCACAGCTCTCCCCCTCTTACGAGACAAAGTGCAGTGGAAGCCACCTGAGCTGCCTTTTTTTCTTTTTTGTCAGAATAAAATTTGTCATCTCGAGCCGGGCCTGCACCCCACTGGTGCGGGTAGGCTGGACAGGATTCAAAACAAATGTGCCAGAAGAACATTTGAGCATGCACTACTCTCCGACTCCCACCTGTCACTCAGGGTGACAACGGTGACCAAAAAATTCTCTTCCAGAAAACGAAGAGATGCACGGCCTAGAATACAGCACCAGTCTTCATTCCATCTATTTTTCAGGATATTTCTCTAGTTCGCATCAAAGTGCATAACCTTATCCACTTCCACTGCAAGAACTACGTTTCACTTTGTGTGAATTTTTTTTTGCCCTTCTTTACCCCGAGTTTACTGACCACACATTAAAAGACTTGGAGTGCACAGTGATCTCTGGTAAACACATTTTGCTGCACACATTAGGTCCTCCTTTACACAATTTTTCCATCCATAATAATGACCGAACTCACATTATTGGGGTCCCTACATGCACAGTTCCACTATCTTGTCACAAATCGCTCTCTAAGTTCACACTCAGCTGCCAAAAGCATCAGGTAACGGATAATTCACTGACAAAAGGACTAAGATGAACATGCGACCATAACAAGCAAAAAGGAATGGTCCTTAAACAGGTCTTTTGACAGCATTTTTCTGGTTGAAATACAAAATATGTTCATCATTGAGCAGTAGAACAATGAAATATCGAGATCTTGCTCAGGTTACCGCTTCACCCCAAAGACATTACATACCGTAAAGGGTTCAAATAAATTGCATCACCAACTTCTACAGCTTTTCTCGCATAACCTTTGAGGCATGGCTCGTTTTAAATCTCCTGGTAGTTAGGAAACTAAACCTGTTGTGGTCATAAAGCTGCCCCCACATTCCACATGGTATAATAATTTGTGACCGAATACATTCCCTACAGCGCAAGTCTGATCCACTCTCAGAGAACCATACAACTGTGCGGAGAAGCCCCCGACATTTCATACCTTCTACTACAGCGGCGCAAAAATGAAGTCACAAAAACAAAAAAATTGACTACCTGCGTATCGACGCAATTCCGACAGGAAATTTGCAGAGCTCAGTGTCATCCTAAATTGCATCAGCTGTATCGCACTGCGCATCTACATTCGATTCCAAGCTAAAATTCCAACGCTTCGCACACTGCTGTGATTCAGAATCAGTTTTGTGAAGATGGGGACACAAACGGGTGGCTGCATGCACCGACGCTCTGCACGCCTAACAACTTCGTTTCTCGCACCTGTGGTGGAAGGCTTGCATTGCACCGCGGTGGAGTGCAAGCGTCTTCGGCTCTGCAGTTCTGCGGCGAAGGGCCACTGAACACCAGGGAAGCAGCCACGCTTTCTACCGCAGTGACCGCTGCGCTCTCCTCTGCCACGTCGCCTTCCTGTCGGGTGTGGAACAAGGAGGCAAACTCAGTTTTTCTCCCAGCACAGACCTGTTCCAAGCAGTTATGGCAGGTGGAACAATACTGTTGTATTCCAATTGACAGAGCCCCTCAATCCTACTGCACAGGTGTGGCGCTGAAAACTAAGGAGTAGCAAAAATGCACTTGCTGCAACCAAAAGCAGACAATGGGCACCTGAAAAGCTTAAAGAGGCCATGAAGACGCCACTCGGACGACTGTGTTTACATTCAAAAGACCCAATAGCAATGACGCCTAATTTTAAGGCAAACTTTCAAACAGAAAAGGTGAAGCCGTGGCAGCTCGCCAAGCCACTTCCTCACAGAGTCCTCATGACATCACAGAAACTTGTTTGGACCATTGGCAGCTGCCGACCAATGCCAACGACAACAAGCACACCTGCACAATTGTAGCGGGGCCCCCCCAGTTTCGTTTAACCACATCAGGTCAATGCTTGCACGCAGTTACACACACAAAACTGTCTTGCATACTCCCCCTATTATGGGGGAGTATGCAAATTACAAGCAAGGCATGAATAGATACTAGAAGTTGTGTAGAAGGTTGTATGGGAAGCAGTTTTTTTGTTTTACAATCACATACAAGTTTCCATCAATTCTTACTTTTAGGTTCGAAGTACTGCTGCTAACCAATTAAAAATAATGCTAATTAAACAATTACTGAAACACAAAATGCAAAATCTGCTTGCCATACCACATGGTTTAAACATTCAGCTTCCTGCTGAAAAGAAAAATTATCATTCTAGCTGCACTACGTGCTGAGGTATGCCTCTCGAGAAGTTCCTATACGTCAAAAATGTGCATTTTGAGAAAATGGCAAAAAACGTAGCGGTGCTATGTTTAATGCAAACAGTAGAAGGTGGAGTACTTTTTTTGCACGAAACAACTTAAGTAGGCCCCCGCAGCACATTTTCTGCGGATTGTCCTGCCTTAGGAAGAGTCCATGGTTCGCCGGCGGTCCTTTTCGGCCATGCGTGTGCTATGGCTTAGTGCGACCAACGGTCATGTGAGCTCCTGGCAGGATCTTTGATAATGCCAACTGGCTTCCGGCCATTGAACTTGAATGCATCACAGGCTCTCTGCGACCGCAGCTTCCACACTGTGACAGCGATGCGTGGCGCTCCTTGGGAGCCAGCGATCCATATCACCTGAGTGAAGACTCTCAGTTGCTGTTCTGGTCTTGCCGCGCTGGCACCGCTCCAAGCAGCTTGTGGTCCGCCAGCCGTTCATACACAGGAAGCAAGGCCTCGCAGACTGTGGGGGAGGCAGGTTGTAGCAGGTGCTTGGGGGCTGGCTCCCCTTTGGCCGTTGGCAGCGTTCTGGCGGCACCACGAGTCAGGACCAGTGGGGCAGAGGCTGTGGTTCGACACTGCATCATTGGATGTCACGTGATAGTACGTGGCCATCACAGCCTTGTGCATGGCTGGCACGTCCCCTTTGTGGGACTTGATAGCCCAGCCATAGTAGGAGGTCAGTTTGTTGATCAGGTCGCCAGTCAGCCGCCCCCTACCACTGAGGCTCTCTGAGCCAGCTGGCCTCTGCTTTGGGAGGTTGCGCAGTTGAGTGCCCATTCTCTTCTGCACATGGTTCACGCACTCCTCTTTGAGGATCTTAATGAAGCCATAAACATCTGCATCCCTCAAAGCGAGGTAGGTGCGGCAGTCACCATCCGAAACCACTGTGGTGTACCTGAGCTTATGACGCTCCCACGACCTCTGAAAGAGAATGAGGGCAGCCTCCACTTCCATTTCCCCAGCTTTTTTGGTGGTGTTTCTCTGGCAGAGGTGCTTCGCCTTCCACTCTTCGTAGGCAGGGTCACTCTCTTTGGGCGCCCGCTCGCAGCCGGCACAAAAATTGGAGAGCACGACATAATCGAGCACGAGCCCCGTGAATAACTCGATGACCGTGCCGACTCCGATGTGCGACGAGTGTCCCCCTCGTCATCCAGGAGCCGTCGTACGACACGGCGATGTTGCCCGGGTTTGCAAGGTCGAGCTCAGCGTACAGTTGCCGAACTGATCGTGCGCAATCTGCAGTCACCTTCTGCGATGCGCGAACAGCTGCGGGCGTCAGTTTAGTCTTCACGTAGCTCTGCCACGTTTTGTTGTGCAGGCCGCGCGAAGAAATGTTCATCGACGAAAACACGTCGTTGAATGCCGTTTTGCTGCTTTCCAGTCGACTGCATGGTGCGCGCGCCCAAAACATTGATGGCAAACGGCTTCCGCCTTGCTCTCGCCGTCAACGCGCGGGCGAGCTCCACGCCGTCGACACGTCGCCGCAGTTGCCGCACTTGAGCACTAGCTTTACGGCGAGGCTCCGTACTCCCTGTCCTCCTTGCCGATTTCCACATCACCGGAGCACAACTTGCATTTCACTGCGCGCATCAGTTCGTTCAGCTGGGTCAAACTGACGATCACGAACCTTGTTTCGTCCAGCGGCGTGGCTGCGGCGTTGTCAGGGTCGCCCAACAGGCTGCACTTCCGTTGTGTAGCTCCAGTTGAAGAAAGCTCGTGCAGCTTGTTTTCCGACATTTGAGCACCTTCTGCCACTTGTAACGGGTGCAACATTGCTGTATCGAGACGGATGCGGCCGCTTGCCGGAGGCGTTATGAGCGGTCGGCGGAGGCGCTAGGCCTACGTTGACAAGCGCGCCGCCGCCAACCACGGAAGGTCGGTCGCTATCTCCTTCATCGCTCCTCGCTGGTGTGAGCGGCCTCTGAGATTCTCGAGGTTGGATTTCTTTCTCTTTTTGCCATACGGGTTCTTCGTGCGGGATTTTTCTTCCGGCCTTCCACATCGCAAACGTCGTAGTCAGAGCCCGAGCAATATGGCACCTGATTTGCACCGACAACGGCATGGAGCAGACGACAGACGCTGCCTTCGGCCAATCGCATCGCGCTGTCTAGTCACGTGCGCTCGCCGGCGAATAGGAACGCGATTTTGCTTTTTTTGGCGCGTTTTCCCACTCTACGACTGAGCGGGCAGGAACGCAGTGGCGGGAAATTGAAGACCGAAGTTCGCTCTTTCAAACGAGGCACGAGATCCGCTGCGATACCGCCCGTTGCGCAGCAGTGAGGAATTATAGAAAAATAGTTATTTTGGCATCGGAATCTCGAAGAATCGGCCTTGTAGGGGCTTTTATAAGTGCTGTTACTGCTCAAGTACCGACTTTTCGGATGGAAAAACTTTCAGCCAAACCGGGCGAGAGAAAAGACCCTGAACATTTCAAAAATGATGCTTATGAAAAGTGCATTTTTTGGCACTTTTTCGGTCCCAAAGACCGTGTGCCCCCTCTTAAGTCGCCGCCGCTTCATGCTTGCCTTAGCACCTAGATTAGTTTTGGAATGTGGGCCAAAGCAGTCTTCTGGATAAATCAAACTTGTACTTCACGGTCCCTTTAACGCAAGGCTGGGCCCAAAGGAATCACGAGGCTGAATAGCATAAGTGATGGTGGGGGGAGTGAGTAAGAGCCCCTCCCTGGGTGCGGGTCAGATCTTATCAGCTGACAGAGCGTCACGGGAGCTCGACCGCGGTGCGTGCCACCCCATGGTGGGGCGGCAGCAGTGCGGGAGCCTCCTCTGCAGCACTTTTCTCATCACCCCGCACTCAGGGCGCACTCACCAGCCCCACACGTGCCCTGTTGGGCCTCCACTCTATAGCAGGGGCCACCTCGACACCTGGGACACGTTCCAGTCGCTTGCTTTCCTCAAGTCAGGCCTGGCGCTTAAAACAAAACCTTGCGACGGAATACTGAGCAGACCACACGGACCCTTCATTCCACTAGCCCGTCATACAATTTCTCGTCCCCCTGCAAGGTTAGTGCTGCGCAACTAGAATCTAGACAACGGCCTGTGCCATATTTCAAGCACCGCCCTTACAGGTTTCCCTAATGGACAGAAAGGTGTGTCACACCAACTTGCCCGCTCCCTGCCCACTTCCCAGAACCCCTTGCCCGTCCCTTGCCACAACTGGCACTCTTTCCACTGGAAGAAAGGGCGTTACCTGGCCGGTGGCTTGTCCGCAGGGCAGCGCCTCGTCTTCCTCCAAGTCCAGGCTTGGCGTTGCTGCCACAGAAGGCGCTGCTGCTGGGCCCTCAGTCAGGTCGCACAATTCCACTTCGGGGCTGTCGGCCAGGCCATTGCAGACCTCCGCTGCCTGCACGGGCAGAACCACGGGGCGTTCGCAAAGGAGGAGGCAAGCACGCACATGCACCAGCAGAAAAACCCAGCTCTGGGCCATTCCCAACAGCTCTTGAATGAGGGAAACAAAATCACAAAGGAGATGCCACAGCACCCCTGCAGCCATTAGAAAGAAAGAAAGAAGAAGCTAAAGAAGGCTGTGGTGTCAGCATTACTATTTTGGTTACGAGATTTGCTCCGACACTGGCACATGCTCCAGATTTTCTCAACCTTAGTTACTTCATTGTCAAAACTCCCCGAACCCGCAGCGCTCAGAGACATTGATCAATCCCTGATGCCAACTCTCCTCAAGCTCTACTTTGCCACAAACAGCAGATGTGACCGGCTCAAAGTGCTGTTGATGCCACTTGCACTGTAGGTGTTTGGACTGAGGACGCCTCCCACAAGCTTCAAACCATGCCAATCTCTCGCCCATCGAGGAGAACCACCCCCTTAGTCCTGCTTCAGCCACCCTTGTTGGTCCTGGAGGTTGGGGCATGGGGTCCAACAGGGGGCCCAACCCTTTTGTGCCGGGGGGCCCTTCCCCTTCCCAAAATAAACACCCCCCGGGCCCCCCTTTTTTAAAGGAAACCCCTTTTGGGGGGGTTATTACCAAAACCCAGGGTTTCCCCAAAAAAAGGCCTCTCTTTGGGTTGGCTCCCAAGGGTTTCGCCGGCCACAAAGGAACAAGGGTTTTTAAGGGTTTTAAGGACCGGCCATTTTAGGTCCCCCGAATTTATCGGGTTTTTTAAAACTTTCCCCCCAAAAGGGGAAAAGGGGTTTCCCTCCCTTTGACTAGTGAACGGGGATGGTCCCAACGGGGGGCCCCGTTTTTTTCTGGCAAATTTGGGTTTTCCCCTTTTTTTTCCCTTCCACGGATCAAATTTATGGCCTTCTCCCCACCCTTCTTTTTAAAATTAAACGACCCCTTTTTTAAAGGGGGAAATAGGTACAGACTTTGAAAGAAAGCCGAGAGGGAGCTTTTAAAAGGGGACACAAACCATCATTGAAGCTCCACAAACAATGCAAAGAGAAAAAACGGGTTTACTTTTTTTCGTGACATTTTGGGTTTAAAAGGGTAATTTCCTGTTAACCAAAAACAGCAAACAGGAAATTGTTGCTGCTTTTTGTAAAGCAAAACCCCCCTACAACCAAATTTTTAAAAAGGGGTTTTATTTCCCGGAAAAAAAGGTTTTGGACCGGAAAAATTCCGGGTTGGGATTGCATTTTCAAATTTAAAGGGTCTAATTTTCACTTGCCCTTTGCATCCCACTTTTCAAATTAAGCCGTTCCCACTCATTTGAATTTTTTCTCAGAGGTACTCGCCCATAATGGCTGTAGCCCCGTTACCCCTCACTGCTACCACCCAATGCAATTAAAATTTTCCCCCGCCTTCGCAGTGCTCCCGGCCCCCTGCCGAAACTGGCCAGGGGGAGTTCTTCTTTTGTGCTTGCTTTTCCTCCCACACGTGCCGGCGTTGCACCGCCATTTTTTTTTTGCTTACTATGTAAAAACCAACCCAACAATTCCTAAAAAATGAAGCGGGTGCTGCCGTTTTATTAATCTTGCCCAAATTTACCAAAGTTTTTTTGGGCTAAACAACAGGGAATTATAACGAGGCCAGCGGATCACGAGTTTCCAACGCTTATGACTATATAACTGCTTGGCTTTCAAATCCTCTGGGTTACGCCGCGACGACAGCCGCTACGACGGAATGCCGTGTGGCTCTACTTGAGTCCAGCGAGCGAGCTACGACAACAAGACGAGCCCCTAAAGTGCTCTGCACTTAAAAAAAAAATCAGTGGGCGTGCATACCCCAATGGTACTGCCACTTGACCAAACACCACTGGTCCCCAACACTGCTCAAGTTGTAGCGTGCCCTAGAAGGAAGCTCGAAAAATGGACCCATGCACCCAGGGGGTTGTAGCGTGCAAATGCTGGCATTGGGCCTTAGCTTGAGTAGGCAGCAACATAAAAGTTGTCCACACACACACACAGACAGACAGACAGAGAAAGAGATAGAGAGAGGAAAGTGTTAATTGAAACCATTTACAGAAGAGCAGCTAACCCTTGTAATGAGATGAACTATAATGCAGTAACGAATATAACGAACAACTCGCAATTCCCCCTGAAGGTCCCGATAAAAACCCATGCATTCATCACCTCGCTTTAACAAAGAAGAATCAGCTGATCATGGGCTGTCACAAACAATTTTACTTCCGAAAATTCCTCAATAGCACCCGTGTTTCTGGGTGCCGCAAATGCATATGACACACATCCCAAATCTTGGATACAATGAGTGAATTCAGGGCACCAATCAAGTCTGTCATAAGTGGGCTGCATTGTACCAGTTACTCAATATGCAACAGTTGCAAAACTCCCCATAGGCCCCATGTATCAAAATCCAGCCTGTGGTTGGCCCCTTGCCTTAGGAACAAGCATGGGGAAAGTGGATAACCCTGCCATCTGTTGACGGAAAGTTAAAGTTGTACCAAAGCTCTTCTTATTACAACTGCTGCCTAAGCCGCAAAGAAAAACCATGGAAACGTAAGTAAACACAACCTCACACAATGTTTCCTCGCTTGAAAAGCAAGCTTGATTGGCAAAGTTCAGTTCTTGTCCCCGAGGTGTCGTGCCAATACACTTATACTTGCCCACCACCAGGGGTGCTCGCACGGCCAAGATTCCACAGCGGAGTTTCGCAACTGGTGGATATTGAAGAACTTTGGTATCGTATCATGCATACCAAGTGATGCGACAAACAGGTGTGCCAGCAAGAAACAGCCAGCCACTCGCGCACGGCAACAAAGCTGAATACGTGCTGTGAACACCACCCACTTAAAACACCCAGGGTCCTCCACCTCTCCCTGCCCCTTGCTAGATAGACTTGCAGTACCTGCTGTGGTTGGGGTGGTGGCCGGTGGCAGGGGGCTCTCCTCTGCCTCCCCCGGCTGTCCGCGTACTGCTGCAGGGCCGCTCGGAGAGAGGCCACCTTGGGCGTGCGCAGGGGCAACTGCAGCACCTGTGCGGCCGTCAGGGAGGCCAGCTGGCCCACCGTGCACAGGCCCTGCTGGCGCAGCCTCCGACCCAGGGTGCTCTGCCTGCAAGCAGGGAGGCAGGGGCTCGTCATCGCCCGGTCGGGAATCTCCAATCGTTGTACCGACAGGTACTTGTGACGACGGATGCAACTTCAAAGGCTCACCACATGCTCAGCGTTACCAAGGGGCCCCGAAACACCTCCCAAACACCGACTAGTCAGCCAATCCAACTAACCAACCAAATTTCCTCACTTCCCACAACACTGTTGCAAGTCCCCGAAACAAAAAGCAGTTCTTGAAAAGTGTCCCACTGACATCGCCCATGAAAGCCAACAAGCTCTTGCAATGATGCTACACGCCTCGCGATGACTGTGCCGCCTGCGTCGCTTCTCTGCGGCTTTCGCGGGGTGAGCGCTGCGTGGCTAATAATGGCTCATGCAGTGGTTTGGTTCTCTTTCACTTCTTTTTGCCTTTCCGCACCCGAAACAACTTGTCGTGGTCACGTCTGTAAGAAAATAGTACATTCAGGGCACTTCAAAAAACATCTGTGGCTTGGCAGAGTGCTTGAACGCTAACAAAAGCTGTCCGAGGGTGCGCTTCAGCGCCGTTCCTGATCCTTCTTATAGGCGTCAGCGATGGCAGCAGCACATCACCACTGTCACCTCAGAATACGTCCCTTGCCTCAGAATCAGGCAAGGGAATTCCATCCTTGCATCGCTCAGACTTGATACCGGCATAGTGAGAGATTGGTTTTGTCTTGCAGCGCGTACAACGATATCAGCTTCATTTCGAATATGTACGGTCGCAGAAAAATATGTTTCGGGATGTGGTTACCCAATATCTGACAAGCACTTGTGCCTTTTTCGAATATTAGTCGCCGAAAAAAAAAATAATATATTCGATTATAGGTCACCCATACTTTTAAAAAAAAAAACTTGAGGAAACTTTTTAAAACTCCCATTTATTTACAACGCGGTCACCTCACTGGTCGGAGCCACACATGCGTCGTCGTCGGAACTTGCGCCGCATGCGCCGCAGTTCATTACCCCCCCCCGCGCCCCCGACTGGCTTTGAAGGCTGAACGGCCAACCCGCCTCGCAGCGCTAACTGTTGAGCTTTGGTCTGAATATCTTCGCAGGACACTCGGTGTCCTTTCGCACGCTCCTCTTCCACGTGCAGCCGGAGTTTTTTCTCGAGAGCATCGTGCCTCCCACCACGAAACGCACGACGCAGTCCCCTACAAGCAAAAAGTTCGTCCCGCTGTTTCCGCCATCCCCTGATCAGCTTTTCATTAACGTCTAACTCTCGCTGAGCGGCGCAGTTTTCAAGTTCTCAGCAAACAGGATCACCCGCCGCTTAAAGTCCGACGTAACATCGCGAAATGCGCACGAGAAAAACGTTGTGTGCGGAAATCACAACGAAGCAAAACAAAGAAAGCGCATGAAACGGAGAACGGGAGATAGTAGAGACAGCGAGCGAAGCAGGCAACGCCGTTCCGTTCACGAGGTGGCTACGCTAGGTGGCGAAAGTCACCTAGCCAAGCCAAAGACACCAAGCCAACCAATCTGGCTCTCTAGCCAGTACGTAAGCTCGCTCGTGTCCGGCAGTGACTGTGGGTGGTTTTCTTACGCTGATTGTTTGTTATTTTTTCCTTTATTTTCTTGCCTGTCTTTGTTCTAGACGCTCCGCGCTGCCGCCTCAAATTGAGGAGCGCCGGGCGCGACGGAGAAACGGATCGCTCGGTGCGCCCGCCATTTTTGATCACGACTATAGGTCGAGGTTCTTCGGTCACGATTATAGGTCGACCCTCAATTTTTAAGCACATTTTCCCAAAAAAAAAGGGCGACCTATATTTGAATAAAAACGGTAAGCCATGCAAAAATGTTAAGAATAGTGCAAGGCTCTGCATCCCTGTATGTGCAGGCTCATGTTTTCTAGCAAGAACCGAGGAAGATAATGAAACCACGAAATAATAAATGGTCGGCAAGTTAAGAATAAGCAGAAAGCTCGTATGGAAATGAAGAAAACCCAGTGCAGCTTAGAAAATGCTAACAGGACGTTCCGTCTAAACTTAAGCCGGGTAGGACTCACCAGACCCACCTAGATGAGAAATGCACTGCTACTTCACAGGACATGGGGGGAGGGGGCCGCTTAAATATCGTTGTATCCGAATACAGAATGCAATCAACAAATGAACGTTGCAGTAATCACACATACAAGCTGACTTCCCTTTTGTTTTTCGACTTCAACAAATAGCTGATCACTGGGCAAAAGCATTTTTTGAAATGCAGGATAGGCAGTTCATGAACAATAAAAGGTTGTCCTTGGAAGAGTGTAGTATCCTGACGAGGCTCTCTGACTTTAGTTTGTGCTAGTTTCTGCAGGCTCTTTGAGTCATATGGCAGTGTTTCCAAGAAGCATTCAGCCGCGTATGTGACTTACTCTATTAACCCGTGCTTGCACTGCTCGCGGGCACCTCAGGACAAGATGACCCAGCATTAAGTTTTATGTCGTGTGCTAGCCCCAATTTAATTTTGTATTACCCCACCGCAGTTCATTCGTAAAATGTTTGTGAAATTTATGCCACACTGGTTTGTCCAGGGATGTGATCAATACCCGAGATGTGATATTGGCAAGCGTAACTAACGTGCTGTCCGGTATGAGTGCTGTGCTACATTTTATACAAGCGCACAAAACTGATTTACATCATAATGTACACCCGTAGCATGACCATTTGAGGAAACGCTGCTTACGGGGACACTGTTAGTAAATTTCAGGGAGTGGAATTACAATTAGCTCAGGCATATGCTGGCTTTGCAAGCTGGCCTGTTCACACGCCTGGTGCTTATACAGAAACAATGTGACTCGCTGGGATCAGGTTACCGGAAACGTTTACACTCTCGTAAATACCCCACATTTGCGAACAGAGTGACTGCTCCACAAAACATGATTTCCAAACACGTACAAATGTTACATCTCGGCCGCGTAAATGTGCCGCAAAACCAGCGGCACCAATGGGGGAGCGGCCCGAGGCGACCCGCTGCTGCTTTCGAACAGGCTGCACGCCCATACAGGCAGCGCTTATGCCATATATGCCCAAGGACGTTTTTCCAATTGCGGTTCCACAAATGGCAGAAAGCTTCCGAGTAGGCTGCAGAAGGTTGCTGCGCTTCCTGCCACCATTTTTACGACATCACCGCGTCTAGGGTGTCATGGAGCTAGACTTGCTCCTGGTCACCTTTTTTCACACAAATCAGGAACACTAAGTGCCATCTTTGCATCTGCCTGTTAACAAATACGACCTGCAGCACACTTGCATATCAGCGTCCTTCCGTTTTAAGTAATTCATCCTCCTTTTGTTGAGGAAGCTGAGCACGACACACACGCTAGCCAAAAGGAGCTGTGCGCCCAATCATGCACACCAATTCATCGAGCAGCGCAACATAGCCTATGCGTTCGATGAAACCAAATTTCCATCCCCTTGAACGCTTTCGAATTGACGGGAAAAGGCACAACTGTGGCAAGAACAATCAGCTGCCCTTTGCCACCTTGGCTTTCCCTCTGCATGTGCACACCACATTTCAGAAAGCCAAAACCTATCTAAAACAGATAAAAAACATCCTCGGTGAAACGCTAACAGGCAAAGCAACAAAAACGGGAAAAACAAACCACAACTAAAAAAAAAAAGAGAAGAAAAAGAAAGGCAAACAGCGCACATGCTTATTGCAACTGCCTTCAATTAGCTAGCTGCAGGGCAGTTGAAACTGACCTGAACGGGACAAAACCAGCCAACTTAAAACAAGAAGTACTGGGGCCTGCAGGATTTGAACCTGATTCATATGATATCTATACCATGACCTCAGCCAGGACGCACTCGTTTAGACACAGCATAAAAAAAAATCACGTGGCTAATGTTCAAACAGGTCCATAGATTTCGCAATGCATCACAGGCCCCCATGGGATGTGGAACGTGAACGCCCCACTCCGGACACTCTCTGCGGGAGCAGCCACTCACCAGAGGGAGCTGGCCAGGAAGGGCAGGACGGCGTTCACGGATTCAGTGCAGCCCTCCAGCGCCGGGAACACGGCCAGCTGGCTGTCCACCAGCTCCCCCTCATCCATCGCCTCGGGTTCCTGCACGCATCAGTAGCCGGATTGTACAATGGAGGTCCGGGCTACGATGTGTGCCGTGCTGGGGAGGCCTCAGCGCACACCGAAATATTCACCCAAGTGCTGCAGGGCCCGGTACTCAGTAGCGCAACATCTGCCGCCCGAAAAGATACAGCAGAAGTAGGCCACACAGGAAGACAAAAAAAATGTTCGGCCTGCTTTCCTCCTCTTCTCTCTTCCTCACTCCTTACTGCCCTCTTACAGAAGCCCGCACGATCAAAGCAGTTCCAAGTGCTTCCCTAACGCACAGCGCACATTGGTAGGACCCTTAATGCCCGTTCTCCCAAACCCTCATGTTTTGACCCTGCTTTTGTTCCCTCAGTTGTGATTACTGCCAGAAGCATTACAATGGCACTCATCAGAGAATTCCAGTCTGCATCTGCCTCTACAGTCTTGTAACAGGAGAATAGCAGGCTCGGTGCAGCAGTTCCTGATGATATCCCTCAGTTTGCAATGCAGAGGAATGACATTCTGCATGCACCAAAGTGGGTCCTCTCTTCCACCAGACATCCTACTTGACATTTCCACCATTGCTTACCCATAATTATCTATACAATTACAGTAGAGTTAAAACCTCAACATAACTAAAGCCATTAAAAAAATTACCACTTCAGCAGCCAATCGGCATTTGTCCCCGAGAAATTGCAGACAATGGCATGAACACTGGTTTCAATGCGAAGCTGCTGGATTTTACCAAATTCTACTTTTTGAACGGATGCTTCAATTGTAACCTGCAAATTTTGCCTCAGCTTTGGTCGTCATCACCATCATCAGGCGACTTGTGTACACTGTAGAACAAATGCTTCACCCCTAAATTTTCAGCACCTTCTCTCGCAAGTTTGCCAAGTCCATTCTTGCCCCCCCCCCCCCCCCCCCAATTTCTTAGTTCACCACCCTGCCACTGAATCCTCTGGTTTTCCCTTATTTTGTTTACAATCTCATGGTAGCTACCTACAACCAAATTTTGTCCACGCACCAGAGTAATAAAGAAGCCGCCCAGCTACAAGTTCATGGACCTCAAATGCTACCCTCTGCTGGTCACTCCGCAACTTGACACACAAACTGAGCGCCATTTCTGAAACAAGTCCACACAGCAAGACAAGACACAGCAAGACGCAGCAAGACACAAGACGCAATAGTCTGTGCTTCCCTTCCCACAAGCTTGCTGCAGGAGGCAAGACAAGCAACACGTACAGTGCTGTGTGCTTGTAACACCACCACATGCAACAATACATCGGTTATTGCGATAAGTGGGCTTGAAGGGCATCAATTTATGCGTTGACGTTATAGCAAGGAAAACCATGTACAGTCAAGCCTCGACGTAACGAACTGCAATGTAACGAACCACGTAATTTTTTTTGAAGTTCAAGTTTATGCACACCATGTATTTTTGACTTCTGTGTAACGAAGTCCCATTTGCCGAAATTTCAATGTAATGAAGTTTCATGGACAACTAGGCACGAAATTTTGGTTGTAGAAGTATATTTGGGAGACGCAAGTGCCAAAACGTGGTCTCAATAACTGCGAATGGCGACACGGGCCGCCAATGCCACGAGCGCGAAGTCCGTAAGCGAAGCGTAGTGCCCTGCAGGCTCCTTGCCTACAAAATGCGCCGCCGCGATGCCCACCGCTTTGTCTCTTCGTTCGGTTCGCTCGCGTTGTTGGGCATCATTGTTCCAGCAAGTTTTCGCCCACATTATCAGCTTCTTTTCCGCATGAACAACTTCGTTTCCCCCTCTTATTGCGTTTTAGTGAGCGGTTAGAAGCGGTCGCTGGAGCTACCCGCACCGCGTAGGTAGTTTCTGCGGCTGCGTCAGTGCGCCGGTGGCTTGCGCGGAGTGTTTTTGCGTGCAGAAAACGCCCCATGCGGTTCATGCCGATGACCACGTAGACGATTAAGCTCCGACGACGCGTTGCCCTTTTATCTAAAGCGCAGAGTTCCATTCTGGCAATCGTAAGTAGCTTGAGTTACCTGCTTCGCTCGCGGGCTGCCGCATTGTCCGGGTGGTACCCGTGGCGATGTCAGTGCGCCAGATGTGTACGCACACCACATTTTCGTTTGCAGGAACCGCTTCACACGGTTAGCACTTCATTTTAACCGCCAATTTCAATGTAGCGAAGTAAATTACGAATTTTACCGACTTCGTTACGTCGAGGTTTAACTGTATATAGATATGTTGACGACCACATATTATTGGATACAACAATCGGAATTTAGCCTCCCAGAGAGTGTTTTTCATTCTGAGCATGATCATCGCAGGCCCAAGTTCCTTTGGACGGAGTCAAGACGGGTGACAAGTTTGCGTACGCCAGTTTGTGTTGACGAAAGGAATGATTTGCCCGAACCGACGGGGTGATCCCTGAGAATGAGTTGCCCCAACGGAGTGTCACGTTGTGCCTTGACGACGGCAGAAGCGAAGGCGACGAAGAAATTGACATTGGCTCGCCTACGACCCTGCAAAGTGCGAGGTCTAAATTTAAATTACACGTCAATTTTATGCATGCGAAAGTTTACACCAGTGCGCGCGCGCTCAGAGGCTTGACGGAGTACACGTGCAAGTAGCAATACTTCCACACAAGCAACCACTCAACTCTTTTGTTACCCCGTCCATAGAACATGGGTCATCAGTGACCTGAATGCGCGACGAGCAATTTTAAAAATACAAGCGCTCCTATAACCCTTTCCTGCCCAACGAAATTTTTTTAGAAAAAATGGCAACAAGTAATTAAGTTTTGTGCATTTACCCCTTCCTAATGATGCTTCGACAAGTGAAAATGGAAAGCTCAGAGTATTTCACACAGAAAACAAACCCACACATATGTGTGGGCTGGGCTTCTATTCGTATGATTTGCGCATAGTAAGAATACCTTAAAAACGGCATCAGGCGCAGAAAAACTCCATTTTTATGTATACTTAGGAAGTTTATGTTTTCAGGAGTACCTATATTATAAATAGGAATTTTGTGAAAATAAATAATAATGCAGTTTTAATTAATATAATTAATAATTATAAATAATATTATTATCACAAGTAAATACTGAACTAGTTCAAGGTTAAGGCGCAAGAAAAGATTACCAATGAGGCCAGCACAAAACCGCGAATAAATGAGGCACCAAGAAAGCAAGAAAAAATTATTTAATCTCTAGCGCTGCTAGTGCACGAGCCCGCCAGCCTATACCGGCCAGCAAAATTTTCGTAACGACGAAAGCCCAGCCCACACATATGTGTGGGTGCATTTTTCAAGCGTAATGACGGAACGCACACGAAGGGAACGGGTGTATTTTTTACCCGATCGTGTTTTTCCAAGTCCTGCAAGTCGTGTCTTATGCTTGTTATTCAGAAAATACGAGAATAGCAAGAAGAAATATCAGTTTTAATCTTGGAAGGCGGCTATCGTGATCGCGCCTGATGGGGCGCCGTTTTCAATGTGCGATTTCTCGCCCCTGGTGGCAAAATGAGGTGAACTACCGAAACCAATGAAGTCTCGGAAGCGTTCGCAGCGGCTACCCAGGGCTGTGAAACCGAAATTGAAACAGGCGCCACTGAGTAAACGAATTTGTTGACCCACCGTTTGTGTGGGCCGGGCCGTAAAGGGGATAAACTTGCAGCTCCATCTACCCCTTTTCACCAGGCACTGATCTCTCATTTCTGTGTAGTTTGTATTTTTCCCGCAGGGCAGAGATTTTTAATGGCGGGTTAATGTGCGAGCTTCGCTCCATTTGTATACAAACATGATAGACGATCCGGCTGCAGGACCCTCACGCGTACGACGCCTTTCTGGTGATTCTGTAGCACCCGAAAGCAACGATTTGGCTGTTTCTTGCATTTTTTTTTTATCTTCTAGTGAAATCGCACCTGACGATGTTCTGGTATTATGTGCAACATTATAATGTGCAACGTTATAATTTCACAGTTAAGATTTTTTTTTCTTGAGCAACAATAGGGTGGAAATTGTCTATATACCGTATTTACCCGATTTTAACGCGCCCCCGATTCTAACGCGCACCCGATTTTCCTGGCAAGAAAACCGAAAAAACTTGCACCTCCGATTGTAACGCGCACAGGACTTTGTGACCCAGACAAACGAATGCGAGAGAAACGGGCGATTTATTTCCCGAAGTAATCTCCCTCATCTCACTCCTCGTCGCTCTCCGCTGACCACAACATCTCGGCCTCGGTGCCTTCAAGCGCGTTCGCGATGCCACACTTCTGAACGAACGTTCAACCATGGTCTATGGGATCGAGGCCCACGCCTCGCACGCCCATCCCGAGAGCTTCTCCAGAGGTGCACGCTTCAGCCGACCGCTCGTTTTGAACGCGTGGGAGCCGCTGCTGCCATTGCTGTTATCAAGCGCGCAAGTGAAACGATTTGACGATTTGTGTGAACTCCGATAGAAAAGCCTAGGCTCGTAGGATTGCTGCGTCCGAAAAATCGTTGCTAAAAGCTTTGGCGCCATCTTGAGATGGCGATGGCGATGGGTGGGACGAAATTTCCGCTGTTTCGGCAGTTTCGGTTTTGTATCCGATTCTAACGCGCATGCCATTTTTCGGCCTATTTTTTCGGAAAAAAAGTGCGCGTTAGAATCGGGTAAATACGGTATGTATGGCTCAGTAATTTCTTTTTCTTTGTACTTATATTTACCATGTTTCGGTGCATGGCAAACTTGTAGAATAAATAAATAAAAATGTGCCACCTGGCTGAACAAAGCAGTTTCTATTGAGCAGCAAAGAAAAAATTGGCCACATCTTTCCGCGGGGGGAAACCATGGGGTGATGCGGCGCATCTGGGTGGTGCTTGTTACGGTTGCGCCGACCATCGCGGTAGCACACCTGTTAGTCTCCATTCAAATCATCGGTGGTCATCGGATGTCATCGGAGCGGCGGCGGTGGAGCGACTGAGCGGAGCGTTACAGTTATCGCGTTTATATGTACCGCGCGTTAACGGTGAGGGGAATGAGAGAGAGTAGCGCATGCGCATGTGTTAACCGAGCGCTGACGCAAAGCTGGCATGGCGAGGGAAGCGAGCGCTAACGCAAGATGGCGCTGCGGTGAGAGCGGCGTTATCGCGCAGCTGGCTTGGCGAGGAGAATGGGGGAGAAGCGTGCAGATGGACGCCGGATGCATGCATGGAGGGACAAGGCGAGACAAAGAGATGCGTTGCATCTAAAATTTTAACTCATACTTTTTGCGCTAGGACATAGAAACTTTCCTCTGATTTACATGAATGCTACTCAAAGAATTTGTAGATATTGAAATATTTTTTCATTTTTACTCCTCTTATGTAATGAGCATGCAATTTCAGCTGTTTCATAAAATTTCCAGCCTTGAAAGATTTTTTCGCATATTATGTTCTACACATGTCAAAAGTATGTTTACTTAGCTTTCTTTGATACAAAATATTACACTACACCCGTTTTTTTTTAATTACAAAAAATATTTACTGTAACCTATGAAAATTCGCCTATTTTCCCATGGCAACGAAAGAGTTAAACGCACCAAACACCTAATGCTAGTTAAACGTGATAAATTTACACGCACTTCTCAAAGCACACGTCCTACAATTTCTATTTTTCAGCACAAGCGAACAATTATAGGCAGGAACTGCGCAGATATCTTTGGCATCCATGATTTAATGGCAGTCCACATATAGTGATTATCAGTTATGGAGACCTTTTTTTCTTCGTATTTTTCGATATCATAACGGGAATGCAGTACACACACAAACACACTTACACACATGCACAAACACAAAACACACAAGTATAAGCTTTGCAGGAGCACAGTAGACAACACAACCATCGCCACTACGCACGAGAAAGCAAAGCTTGGCCTAGGTACACCAAGACGGACTGAACAGCAGCCGTCACTTCCGCTCTCATATCTGGTCCACAGCTAACTGCGACAACGCGAACACTAAAACAAAATCGAAGGGGCTGCAATCACACAATAGAAAGCAGAAACTTGACTCCCGCTGCAAAGCCAGAAGCTTCGAAACAAATTAGCGGTGTAGCAGTGCAGAGAATGGCCACTGCAGAGAAACTGACAAGAGAGTTCTGGTGTACGAGATTCGCTTTCTTGAAGTTAACCGTTACTTTCCTGCTTATCAAAATTAACTAGGCATAAATTTCTGAAAATATCGCTTCCAAATTATATACGGTAACCTAAGCACTTGTTGTTTCGCAAGAACATTTGGACCACTTGCCCATGAGACCAGACTGCCAAATGCGCGTTCTCCAAATGCAAGCTTTTCCAAGTGCCTTTCCTTTACTGAAAGCAAGTATCATTCCTGATGGCTGAGTGACACTTCAGCCAGGTGCACATCTATGTTTCCGCTGTATGTGTGTTCCGAGTGGTACGTACAGTATAACCTCGTCGATACAAGAAAGAAGAAGAAGAAAGAAAGAAAAAAAGCAGCTGTGAGGGAGAAATGTACTATTCGGAAGAAAACACACCACGGGCCATTTTTAGTGTTCACAACTGAGAGCAATGTAACCGGTAAATCGTATGAACCAAGCACGTATCAACAGGGTTCCACTGTACCGACTACGGCATTCAAGCTCCAAACGTAGAACCGTGAGTGGGGCAGGGATAAAATTAAATGCCACTGCACTAAATAACTCCACGATAGCGTAAATTTTGAAGCTGCTACAACAGCAGCACGGCTGCAGTACAGATCAGAGGCGTTGCGACATGCTCGGCAGCACGACGTTCCATAAACAGGGGAGCGTAGCTGACCTCGTACAGAGCTCGGGAGAAGCTCTTCTTGTACGTCTGCACCTCGCACTCGCCCTGGACGGGGGGATCGGCAAACGACACGTGCCGGCCGGACTGCTGCACGAGACAAGAGGCCCAGCTCAGGGGACGGGCCAACAACACACGAGGGGGGCACAACACTGAACAAGGAAACAAGAACAGCACACACAGCCCGGCCCCGTGAGCGCGGACCCAGACATGGGAGCCCTGAGAAGGGCCCTCCTTTGCTGGGCAGCAACAGAAATGGCGCAGTTAAGGTACGTCCTCACTTGCAGCAACAAGTGTGCGCTCAGAAATGGAAGGCCACACTGCTGGGAGGTCCTCGCCCTCTCCAATGGGGGAGCATGGGAGGACTCTCTCTCTCTCTCTCTCTCTCTCTTCAGTTGCTCTTTGCTCCTCCTACTCGTCTGCTGTTGCTGTGACCACAACTGTCTCATACTGAACTGCTCCTCGTCAAAATTAATCCGAAGCCCTCCACTACAGCGCACCTACGTTGCGTCGGTGCATTAAACCCTACAATCAATCAATCCTTGGCAAGTGCCCGGGTTACCTCGCCGCTCACGTGACCCTCGGCATACTGATTGGCTCGCTGAGTTTGGCGAAAAAAGGCGGGCCGCCAAAAATGGGTCCGAGACCCATCCTTGTGCAGCATAGGAATGTTGCTGCAAAAGAGCATTTTGAGGCGTACGCTTATTGCTGCAAGCGAGGACGTACCTTTACACAATGTTCACCCCCTCTGCCACAGAAAGAAGACCTAGTCAGTCATTGCTCGATTGAATTTTTGGTCTTGAGTGCCCTAAGAACTATACTGTAAGCAGCTGCCAGCACTCGCCTAACAGCTTTCCGATTCATATCATCCACTGCCATGTGCGAATGTGTCCACAGAGCTTGAAATCTCATTTCTTTCTTAGAATGACTGAATTCTTACCAACTGTGATTACATCATCTAAATTCTACTAGTATACCAGTCCTACTGATTTCCTTGTCACGCTGTTGCCCCAAAACTAAAAAGGTCATCTAGCCAACCAGTGTTATTTCAGTCTTGCCCTTCCCCACTTCAAGGAAGACTGGCTACACGCCTGTTACCAGCAAGAGCGAAGGCTGCACACACCTCTGTGGGTCCACAACCGATCACAGGTCATGAAGCGCTTGTGATTATGCACCTGCTTTTACACTAAAGCAGGTGACAGTGGAGTGTGCAGCTGAGGCACTGCCCTCATCGGTGATGGAACACAATCCTCCTATCCCGGTACACACAGGTTTATAAACATACGGAAGCTCTCGCAGCTGCTCAAACCTGGAATAAAACTTCAGTTGAAACTTGGCACACTAGGCCTGCCAGCCCCTTCCTTTCTGTGCACAGCAAGAAAGCTTGTGCCGTTTTGCTTTTACTGAATCGGTATACCAACTTCCCCCCAAAACACACCACCATATGGCCCAACTAGCAAGGCAGCGTGTCTTTCGCAGATTCCTTGACCCTACCAGGCTGGTTGCAATGCTGAAGTCACAGTGAATGTGGAACGGTTCCAGCAAAGCAACAAGGGGAGGGGAAAACGCCCTCCAGGGTGGAGAGCTATAAAAATATTGGGGGCCAATCCACTCTGAGGTGGCGAGCTGCTCGTCCTGTAGCCTCCCGTTCCTCCTTTCCTCCTCTTGTGCTGCACCTATTGTGTTTTGAATCATAGGCGTCATGGCACGCACATTCCTAGCAAATGTAGAACCGCCCCTGCCCCCCATCACTACGCAGCAGTCGTCCTCTTTGACACAGGCTGCCCCAGATACGGGGATGCACACACGCGGGTTAAGAGGTGAAATGGGGGCAGCTGACCTTGGGCTGCGGGGATTGCCGTCAGCCGGGGGCCGCTTGAGGATGCCGGCGGGGGGACTGGGCGATGGCGCGGGGGCCACCGTTGTGGCTGGGCGAGTGGCGGCTCGAAGGGATGAGCCCCCCGCGCTGTTGCGCCTGGCAGCGTCTCACCATGATGCGGCTCCGCGAGAGCGCTGCCGGGGAGCCCACCGAGGACACCGCCCACCGCGGAGGCCGGCTGCTGCCCATTACTGGCACCACCGGCACCCGAGGGCGGCGGCGACCCGTGCTCCTGCTGGCGAGCCTTGCGCGCTGGACCACGATGGTCCCCACCCTCAGCCACCCACTTGCGCCGACTTGAAGTCAAGGGTATGACAGGACACACATCCCATTAGCTTGGGATGTGTGTTCAAGAATAGAAGACGGCAACTTTAAGGGGGGACATAGCAAGTAAAACTATTTTTGCTATTTGTGGACCAGATCTAATCAAATTAGGAGCATTTATGTAGTTACTATCTAATAGCGAAACTTAAATCAGCTAAAAAATAAATACTTTCAGTTACAAGACTAATTATTTACCATCACAAGGTCACCCCAAGATTAAAGGGGCACTGAACAAAAATTTAGCATCTTGTTTTTTTTGTGCGATAAGTAGCTAGTGACCTACTTATAACCTGTAGAAACCTATTTGCTTCGCGTGCGACGGTTGTTTAATTAGAGGATTTTAAAGCGCCAGTCGCAGTTTCGGTTTCAGCGAGTGCCGCGAAACGATGGATTTTGTGGATTTTTGTAACAAAGCTGACCACGTGACCGTCGGAGGGATATCACAGAGCAGAGCCGCCGTAGCACTGTCGAATCCGCATCGACGGCAGTTTCTGCGAATGCCCCCCGTACTGATCTCGTGAGGCGCTTAATTAAAAAGCGACCGTGGATGTGACGCAGGCGCTGCGAGTGCAAATGCTACCGCGGCTAAAGAACGACGCGCGACGCTCGAGACGGTGGGTGGCAAGACGCGCGCTGGGAGCAGCCGGCCGGTCTGCCTACAGGTCCGCCTACAGATGTGTTCGGCTTAGCACTGCGGTGGATATTCGAGTGCCGCTCTCGTAAGCGGTGCAGATGACAATTTTTAATGCAACCCGCCATCGCATCATTAACTCCTTTCTCATTTAAGCCACTATGGTCGGGACTTGGGGACAATTTCGTGCAGCGGGAACAAGCTATCACTCGAGCTACCTGGGCCACTTCGCGGCCGTGGCCACCGCCTGCACAGCGACCGTGCGGCTAGCTCAGTGGGCTTTTCGTGCCTCCGGCGCGTTTTTGCATCCAATGGTAATAAACAGTAATAGAAACAGAGTGCCTGGAATCGCTGTAGAACTTTGGTCGCGGCCAGCTGCCCGATTAGCTGACGAAATCACGGCGCCTCCGCCGCCAACGATCGGGTGTTTGTTCTCGAGAGCAGAAGCTCCGCCTCGCCCTCCGATTGGAGCGGCGAGCCGGGCGAGCCCGCGTAAACGCCGGTAGTGCGGAAGCGGCAAACACAAACTCGTGACGTGTTTGGATGTTGTTTATTTACAATTGCGCGTGGTCCTCTGCGGGCTGCTCGGTTGCGTTTCCACACTTCAAATTGATTTTAAATATTTTTCTAGGCTGTATTCGCCGCTGATATTTTGCAGATGATGTATATGTGTTCCCACCAATCTATCTCCGACGTTATCTCGCCTTCAAATTTGTGTCAGTGCCCCTTTAACTAGTCAACTCATCAAGATTTTTATGTGAGTAAGGTCTACTTTGTGCTGAGACGCTATTGTTTTGTAACCTTTCGGTATAAAAAAAAAGTTTCACTTTCCTTTCAAACCCAAAAATGTTTTATGACAAAATGAAAGGAAACTTGTCTCTCTTTTTTTTGGATATCTAGACAAAATAAAGCAACAGAGACAAGTTTCCCTTTCATTTTGACATGAAACATTTTTGGGTTGAAAGGAAAGTGAAACTTTTTTTTATACCTAAAGGTTACAAAACAATAGCGTCTCAGCACAAAATAGACCTTCCTGACCAGACTCGCATAAAAACCTTGATGAGTATTCAACTAATTAGCTAATCTTGGGGTGACCTTGTGAAGGGGTAATTCAAATTCTGAGGGGAGGAGCTGGTATCCCTCTCCTGGTGATTGTGCGCAAAAGCAAGCTTATCACAGCGCTTGTGACGCACGGCACGTTGCAAGCCTTCAATATCCCCCCTAATCAAGGATGTTTTTGCAAGCTGAAGTAGCTTCTCTGAGAGACAAAAGCCAAACGTAGTGTCTTCAAGGCACAAGTGCCACCTGAGGACAGCAAATGGCCATTGCTGTTCAGAAAGGTTCACACTCAGGTCGTACGCGACAAAGCAAGCATGCCTGAGCTACGAGGTGTGTCAAGTGGAGGGCTAAACTTGTGCCGATATCCCGAACTTCGACCCACATCATTAACCATTCGATGTCCAAAACTTTACTTTTTGCTTAAGATCATGCAAACATGTTTACGATCTAAAAGGACTCCAGACGTCACAAATACGAAGTCAGAGAATAAATTAGGTTCACTAGGATGGACACAATGAGGTGTTACACCAGGGCAACACTGGGCACTTTCTGGTCCATATATCAGTTCGAACAAGAATGCTACTACCTTGATTTATGGTTCAAGTGGATCCATAAACGTAAGGTTGGCATTAGGTATCACTTTGTAAAAAGCAAAATTGCCCAATTGCGCTCACTTTCACGAGCCCATCTAGCCGCTGGGCTCGATGGAGTCAACAAGCATAAACAGTTTTTTATTTATTTTTTATTTTTTTTAGTCGACAAAACTACCTGCCGCCCTGTCTTTTTCAGCTTGTTTGAAGGATCTGGGTACCTTCAGTCAAAATACGGCGTTAAATTTCCAAAACCCACAAAGACCGGGAGAAAAAAAATCTTAACAAAGTGTACTGTTGGGAGAGTTGGTAGTTCATTGTAAAAGATGCTACAGTGCGAAATAAAACACGGACACAGAAAGACGACGGGACGTCGTCTTTCGCATTTCTGTGTTCGTGTTTTATGTCGCGCTGTAGCATCTTTTACAAGAAAAAAAAAAAATGTTTGCGTTTTTGTTCCTGAGCAACACAGGGTTAAACTGCACGTAGGTGCTGCCATCGCTAAAGAAACCATCTCGGCCCTTTCTACCTTCTAGTGAATGTGCACCTTCAATCCTGTCCAAGAAAAATCTCGAGGTTAGTGCAAAACACTGTGGTGCTGGCAACTTACGTTTACCTTGGCTGTTTGCCTGGCCTTGCGTCGCCGTGAAAAGTGGGCTGTTTTTCACCCACAGGCTACATTCAGAGCTACCTAACGCGTCTGACAGCACGTCCAAAAGACACCACACCTGATAATTGCACTAAGCAACTACAGATGTAGTGAGCTACGATGACTTAAAGAAGAAATCCAGTAATACCGTTTTTTGAATACGATGTGCCACAAAGCAGCGCCGTTTTTTTTTCGTTGTGTGCGCCACATCTATTATGTGCCTTGCAGAGAAGCTTGACCTTCTTGGCGTAGCAAAGTGGCACGATGGTAAGAGTCGCCACAAAAGCATGGTTAGCATGTGGTTGCAACAGGCATGTTTCCTTTCCCGTTATTTTTAAAGCCCTCAATTCAGCTTCTAGCATCCGTTTATAGCCTGAATCAACGAATTTCAGCCACACAGTGCACCTTACAGCTCTTCAGGCCTTTCACTTTTTCATGAAAAGCAGACTGCACAGTAATGCTTGCAATAATAAAAAAGGGAAATAAAAATGGAATTTGCTGTAATAAAGTTTGCATGAGAGTAACAGAGCTGCCGTGTGCAGCATCAACGCCTTTGGGAAGAAACACTGTCGGTGCAGTCAGTACAACCAAAGGCACAGAGTTGCAAAATTGTAAAATGTCGAGAGAATTTTCTAAGTGCACTAGATGTGAAGAAAATTTTGTTTGTGCATTCACTGTTTCCACGTCTTTAGTTGTATGACGTGTGAGTGCCCAGTGAGTGCACTTTGGGGCCGAAAAACTGTCCAAAAATTGTTTTCTGAAAAATGGAACTTTTGGCATCCACAGCCATTTTCTATCGGTCTGCAAATTTTCCCATCAAAAGTCACCGTATTTTATTGTAAATAGCATTTTCAAGTGCACTCTACAGCTTAGTTTGCGTAGAATTCGATGGCAAAATGGCACTTTTCTTGCAATGTGAAGCTAGCGTTTTGCCGACGGATATCTTGGCACCCAGAGCAGGCACGACTATTCTTTTTGCTTCTGATACCTAACTGAGTGGAGAATACAACGTTGGAAACCTATTTTCAAGTCAAGGCTTTGGAAAATAATTATTGTGTTCAACTGACACCACCTAAGAGCTATTTCTGGCAGAGCGCCGGAGGAGTGAAGTTCAGTGTGTTGTAAAACGACCAAAATTAGCTAAGTCACAAATGTTCTTCCAACATTGTATTGGTTAGCCACTTTTCTGCCTAGCCACGCGGTAATCGCCATTCTGTATGGCGTAGTTATTTTGTAATTGTGACCCAGAATAATGGCAATGAATGACTAGTTATCTCAAAAAATAATCAACTTGCGAAAAACCTAATTTCAGATTTGAAATCAGCACAAAAAACTCCCTGATGATGTGCAGTTGCATTCAAATTGGTTAGTTAATAATAAAAAAACATGTCTCTAAGACCAGTCTGCTGCCTTAGTAGTAGACATTTTGCCATTCCAGATCATGCACGCTTTTTGACACAATCACTGCTTGTAGTCTCCAAGTCTTCAATGCACAGCATAGCGCCACGTACGGGTACTCTTGGTAAACGCACACCAATATGTGGCAAGGAGAACTTGCCACATATTTCTTTGCACCAGCCATCTAGGGCAAATGTTAACCTGAATTAAATTTTTAACTTCAGTTTTTCCCTTTTGTATTTCCCAAAGAATGATCTACATTCTGCTAGTTTTAACCAGGAATTCTCGCAAAGGTCAGTGCTTGCCTGAAATTCTTGTATCTTCGTAGTAAAATATGCTGCAGAAAAGTAGGTACAGTGAATGTTTAACTCGCAGCTTTGAGCTGAGCTGAGCAACTTTGGCAAGATGGGAAAGGCAGCTCTCTCTCAGAGTAAAAGCCGTAAAGCATAACACGCTGCACTATGGTATGACAAGCAAGGAATCATGCAGACCTAGTACGACAACAAAGGCATACAATGCAAAGCAAGCTACGCCTGAATGCACACAACGCTTCCCCTTGCCATTTAGGAGATCCACAATGTTTGTCCTTTACAGGTCAGTGTGGGCACTCGTCGAAGGCATGCCATTAGAAAGTCAAGCTCAGTGGAAGACAAAATCTTCTGCTCCAATTTCGTCAAGGGCCCACCACAGTTCGTTAGTCCAGTATAAACAGCAGCCTTCTCCTCTTGTTTAAATCCTTCCCAAAGGAATGCCGTGTTAAGTGAAGTCAACAGAATCCTTTGTTTGCAATCTTCGGCACAAAGTGCTTTTTTTTTTTGTGCAGCCTCGCCGCAGAAAATTCAAAGTGACCATCTGTTCCGTCTGTTTAATTAAGGTGTGTAGGTGCTGGCAAAGGACGGTCTGATCATGCCATGCACTGGTCAGCCCGTCAGTATTGTTAGTAGCGAAGGGGGAAAAAAAAAAGCTTGGTTAGTAGCATGCCTTCCGACACTGTTGCAGCCAGGCTCGTGCACAAGCGACAGCATGGGGGAGCCAGGAGTCCGGCGGAGAAGTCGTTCCTACCTGTTTGGCGCGGAGCCGGCTTGCAATGGGGGACGTTGCCTGCGAGGGCAGCTTCCGCTTGCGCGCACCCTTCACCATGCCAGTTGAGGGGCAAATCTCCGACTGAGTCTCGGTTTCCCCCTGGGGCATCTCCAGTGCTACACCAGTGTTGTCCTCAGTTTCGGGCACTGTGCACACGTGTCCCTCAATGGGCAACTCTTCTTCCGAACTGGTGGGCTGCCCTTCAGTGTCGGCAGCTAGCTGGGTGGCCACTTCGGTGTCCTCGGACAGTGGCTCTCCAAACTCGGGCGATTCCCCGAGTACGACCACGTCCTCCGCGGCGGGCTCTGGAACGTCACTACTCAAAACCAACGAATATCCGCCCTCACTTAACTGCAAGGAACACACTTCACCGGCCCCGTCGTACGAAGGTGCTGTGGTGACAACCTCTTCCAACGTCTGTCCACTGAGGACCGTGGGCCCCACTTCTTCGCCGACAACGGCTTCAGTGGAAGGCAGCTGAGTTGCAGGCTCGGTCTCATCGTCCACCCGTGTCAACCTGCATCGTCTGCTCCTCCGTCGCGCTGCTCTCGACCACAGGCGAGTCTTTCCGCAGTTGCGCCTTGTCCACTGAAGACCCTTCCGGCTCATCGTCGGCGAGTGGAGCAATGCCATCCTCGAGAACGTCCTGCCAGTAGCCATCGGGGTTGTGCGGTAGCAGGGTCCTCGAACGACGTCCCCTTCGCCAACAGTGACTTGGTCTCCTCCTGGGCGCGTGCCAGTGAAGACTTGCGCCTCCGGCGATTGCTCTTGCGTTGCGGCGACGGCGAGTCCTGGCTGGCCACAGCCGGCCGCTGTCCTTGTCCAGGCGCCACAACCCTGGCGTGGCTGTCCGGGTGCGGGTCTACGAGGGGGCTGGCTCGGCTTGGGCTGCTGGTTGGGGCCTCCTCAGAAGAGTCGGTGGTCGACTGTGAGCTGGGTACCACGTCGACGCCTTCCTCTGGCACCTCTGCCACTACTACGGCGGAGGAGCGTGCGAAGGAAAGCTTGGCCTTGGGCCGGTGCACTCGGGGACTGCCAGAGGCCGCAGGCTGCTGGGGTGCAGGGCACAGCCGAGACACCCTGGTGCAGAGGCAGCAGAGCACAGGATAAAGCACCCAGCACCCAGGAGGGCTGCAAGCTTCCGAGCGATACCGTAAGCACAGCGGACATGCACGCAAACACGTTACACCGACACCCCGGAGACTCGTCACTTGCTGTAACGAATTCCCTGGCACACCGCAGAAAAGCGGCGAGGGATAAAGCACGCCGCACCCAAGAGGGCTGTACGCTTTTTAGGGGACTTACAAGCCCAGTGGACACGTGTGACAGGATTACACGGACACCCTGGATACTCATCACGGACTGTCACACCACAGCAAAGTGGTAAGACAAAGCATGCAGCACAGAAGAGGGCTGCATATTTCTGAGGGACTCTGTAGGCACAGTTAACACATGTGACAGATGTATGCATCCTTGCCCACGACACATAAACGCGCGCACGCGCACACGCACACACACACACACCCTCCTTACACCCTGTAATGAATCTCCTACGTACTTCCAGTTAACAGCAACTGCCTTCCCGTCCAAACTCAGCCCCACTACTATGGGCAGTACTGAGCATGAGGATTATTAGCAACACGCAAGGATGGTATTGCTGCATGGCAGGGCAAACCTGCCAAATAGACTCACGATAAGACAGGCCTGTGGACAGGATGAAGTGGTTGATTGCTAGTAGACAGACAGCAGTGTTACGTTGCAAGAAGCTGCGCCCTCGGTTGTGCCAAGAACAACCTGTTATCCAATACTGCCGAACACCCTCATTTCCACACAGCAGCAAATGACAAGCTCTGGCGCACCGGCCACGTTGTTTCTGCTAGCACTAGGACGCATCCTGGGGCACCACCCATGGAACAGACCTTGGGTGTCTCCAAGAGGGGGGCGGTGTCGTCCTGCTGCGTCTCTGGCACCACGGTGGTGCCCATGGCGTCGGCCCCTGCCGTGTTCTGCGGCTGCAGCTCCTGCAGCGGAGGCGTGCGGCACGCCTCGCGGGACGCCAGCAAGGCCGCAGAGGTGAAGGAGGAGAGCGGCTCATTCTCCTCGCCCGAGTCACGAGTCCACAATGATCACGGCTATGGGACAACGTGCCGGGCGCTGGACTGCTGCGCTGCCGGGGCAGGCAGGCCGTTCGGCTTGGTTTCCCCGGGAACAGTCCGCGTCGGCTGCAAGACAGAGGGAGAGCGTGCAGGAAGACGTGTGGGAGCTGCCGAGGTGCTGGCCGGGAGGCAACTAAGATGCCCCCGCCCCCCCCCCCCAAATGCAGCCACATTAACGTGGGAGGAACAGCGAGATGAAAACAATCCCCCCTTCACGCCCCGCCCACTGACAAGAAAAGGGTACAAGAGGCCAACCTCCTTGGCGTCATTTCCTCGGACTCGGGGCGTATCCTCCGAGGTCCTGGTCGTTGGCTGTCCCAGGTTGCTCTGGGACAGGTTGCTGTACAACGCTGGGAAGCGACCTGTCGGGCGGGCAGGGCAGCACACACACACCAGCTGACGCTCCCACCACCACGGGAGGGGCCCCCCCCTCTTCACCCGCACGGGCAGGCATTCCCTCCCACTCACCTGCGCTCCTTGCGCACCTCCCTCTGGTGCTCCGTGAGCACCTGCTGCCTTCTTGATGGGCGACACCACCTCCACAAACTCCTGCAAGGCACCAGTACGGACACCATGTTTTATTCAGCCTCTCCCTCCCTTCAACCGAGAAGTGCAACCACGAGCTGCGCATTGCAAAAGCACCCCACAACACTGCCTCCTTCCTGCCACAGCATGCGGGCTTGGGGCGTCTAGCTAATTCTCACTGCCGAATGCAGTTTCTCCAGTTTCCCCACAGCCTTTTTAATCCAAGCTCCAAGATGCACGCATAGTTCACGATGTCAGTGCACCGTCTTACATCCTTAAAAGAGAACAACATCTCTTCAATCCACCTTTTATATTCTGACATCTGCACTTGGCAGCTGAATACTTCAGAATACGTAGCAGTGTTTTTAAACTGAATGTACAGGCATGGCCCTTTCTGTATTTCGTATGTGGTATCTCCACCTCCAACTTGTCACTACCGCACGTATCTTTTAGTGCCGGCACTATTATCGGCAACTGCACCGGCGTAGGTGTCCCGGACCACAAAGCTCAAGCTCATTCCCCCCCCCCCCCTCCACTGTAGTGAGCCCGACCTCCTGTACGTTAACTTTCCATCAGCCAATATTTATGTCTCCAACACACTACACTTTCATCAGTGAGCTTGCAAACAGTCACCACTTTGCAGGTATCCTTAGGAACCTCAGACCATAAAGTTTCACACGAATATATACTCTAGGCAAACTTGGCATTGCTATCTAGGCAAGCCAGTGCTCTAGGAACGTGCCTAGTTCGCTATGGTAAACTTACACTGTGGCGAGGAGTTTCCTCATTACTGGCATACCTCACCACAAGCTCAAAAGTCGGCTGTGGCAGGAAAAGCAAAATGATCGGAAAAGGATTATTCAAAGTTGCTTTATCAAAATTAAAAAAAAAAAAGAGCTCCAAAAACATTATTTGTCAGTTTTTTTTTTAACAAGGAAACAAATGTGAACTTTTTTTGTTGCCTTTAGCTTCAAGAGCAAAAAAGCCACGTGGCAAACCAAGGTGAAGAACGCTGATAACTGCGGCACCCCGACGGCACCAAATTGGCAGCGACAGATTCCCCTTTACTACACAACAGTATGAAAACTCCACGTCTCGGCCATTTTAGCAGCTGAGAAAGCTGCTGCCACACGCGTACGACTTCGCTCAGTGGAAGACACTCCACCTCAGCGCGGAAGTCGTAGAGAGACCGGCGCTTGCGGGTGGTTGGCGTCGTCATCGCGGGGGAGCCCACCCCAGAGGGGCGCTTGGACTTGGAGGGGGAGGGGGCCAAGGTGCGCCTGCCCCCCTTGGACGGCAGCGCCAGGGGGCTGAAAGGAGAGGCGCCTCCTTCTTCGGGGGCGTGCTGGGCAGGCAAGCGTCCGGAACCAGCGAATCCTAGAACAGGGGCAGAGACGAGGGGGAAGGAGAAAACGCTCAAATACCCTCAAATTGTTGAGGAGTTTGTACACACCATACAAAGCAGGGTTACTCAAAACACACCCGTTGCTAAACTCCCCATAGGCCCCTATGTATCAAACCCCGTTCCGTGGTTCAGCCCCCTGTGTGGGGAGCAAACAGGGGAGGGCATGCGTCAGCTTGATGACTAGCCCATCACATGTCCGCACAAAGTTTAAGTAGTATTCATGTGCTTGCAGCTGCTGCCATGAGTCATAAAAGAGAAACCGTGGAAAACGTAAGTAAACATTACCTAATCTAGTGTTACCCAATTTGAATGGCATGTCTCATTTTATCCAGTTCTGTTGTTCAGTGAATGCTTAGCAAAGTTCCGTTTTTGTGGCCCAAGGTGCTGTGTGGTAGGTGCTGCAGCTTCAACAGAGCAGGGGTGCTCACATTGCCTGGATTCTGAAGCGGAGTTTGGCAACTGGTGTGTATTGAGGAGCTCTGTATACGAAGAAGAAGCGTCAGCGTACTGACTTCACTCTCATTTACACGAGAGCGAGTGCGTAGTTTTAGGACGCTCTTTTTTATATAAAAATAAGCACATCCACCCGCACATGTAGTTGGTGCTTGGCACATTCAAGGGAAAAAAAAAACAAAAAAAAAAAAAAAACCGAAGGTTTGTGACATTTGCATGATGTGCAGTCACATGGGTACGCGTTGTTAGCATGTATTTTTTAAGTTTGTTTCTGGTTCTAATAAAATTTCAGTAGCGAGTCAGCGCTGTGTGTCTGTCTACCTTTTCCTTGTAGCCCGTTTCCAAGTTTGCGTTACTTCGACATGTTCGAGCTCAAATCCCTCGAACGTTAACTGGATATTGAATTCATGTGATTATTCACACTAGGCTGCATACTTGACGTGTGCACATGCAGCCAGCCCCCACTTGCTTTTGATGGAACAAAATGCCCATTCATGCCAAACAAGAAGCCGCGCCCTCAAACAAAGCACTGGTGACACTTTGACATTTTTTTTTGGCTTATGCCATTCTTGAGGTGTTGGGTGGCCCGTGACGAAAGAGGGGCCAGCCACTGTTCCTCGCAACTGCCAAAACAAGCGGCAGTTGTGTGTGCCAGCACTTGTACTGTTACCCGAAGTTTTTTTTTTTCTTTTTTCCATAGTCTTTCAATGCTCTTTTTTCAGTCCACCTAGTAGCTTACCTAGGCACCTTGCTACATACTGTTAACACTTTCAAGTGCATTCATTCCAGGGAGGGGAGAGAGAGAGATAGAGTAGATAGAGAAGATCAAGAGAGAGAGAGAAGAGAGAAAGGGAGAGAGAGAGAGAGAGAGAGAGAGAGAGAGAGAGAGAGAGAGAGAGAGATGACGAGAAAAGCATCAACGTCCTTGGGAATGAAGGGGTCGGTCAAAAAGGTGGAAATAGTTGCCTGCAACTATCCCTTAGCACGGGACCAGCGTGTACATGCTAGCCGCACAGGAGAGCATGCAGTGCCCCGGCAGAGACTGGCACAGCACTACCTTTCGAGGTGGCCACTCTTAGACCCAGAGAGTGCTGTTACTGAGGTGCAGCCCTGCACCTTACGATCAATAGTATGTTAAGCCAGGCCTTCCCGTGAGGACATGCGCCACACAGTACACAGCTACTGATGGACTTTCCCAGTTACTGGCCAACACGGCTACAGCTCCACTGTACTGTGCCTATTTCTGGTGTTAGAAAGCAACAAGGATGCCACTACGTGCTTCTGTTACCTTATTACGCATACGGCATGCCACGCGTGGTAAAAGAGCCACGGGCATAGCGCAGACATTACAAGAGCCAAACCAAAAGAATTGGCTCGTACAATAATGAACCACCTACGTGCCCAACCACAAATTCTGTGCTAAATGTGACTGGTCTTCCAAGAAGCCGCTGGCTCTTGCAGTCAAGCCAAAGCCTGTTCAAAGCCAAGCCAAAGCCAAGCCACAGCATGCAGGCACACTCAGCTGCCGAACCCCTTTTTCTTATGAGTAGTGCAGAAAACAAACACAAACACACACACACACACACACACACAAAAAAAAAAAAAAAAGAAAGGGAAGCTAAACACAACAGAATACATTTCAGCCAACATCACACCACCTTTTTTGGCCAAAGCAACAAACAGAATACATGAGGAGATGCCGACCTGAGAGAGCTCAGCTGGGACCGGAACTAGGGATGGCTTCACCTTCCGCAGCACCTCCCTGGAAGAGAAAAGAAAAAGAAAAGCTTCCATAAACCAGCCCGATTTCCCTGTTCAGAAAGCAACATGATGAAAACGGTATTTCAGAACAGGTATGCCCAACTTCAGGCTTCAGAGGAAAACCTCGTCTCGTACCTCAGTAACGAAACACCCCCTCCCCCTGGAGGCTAATTGGCAAAGGCAAGAATACACAGACGAATGCACAGCAATTGTGAGGCTTGCTCATTTCTTAGCAATGAAGGATGCTCTTTTTTTTTTTGTACAAATATGGCCTACACCACTTTAAGAAGATCTGGAAGAGAAATCCTCCAGCCCGGCAATCTTGCCACAAATTTGGTGTATGGCAGACAGGCTGAATGTTTTATTCCTCCACAACAGTGGTTATGATAAGTTTTTTGTATTCATTATGAGAGAGAACCCACCCTTATCAGTACACACATATATTTTTATGTACAGCTTTCTTCGCCTATCAACTGTGCCCTTTGTTACTCAATCAAAAAAAGCGATTATTAGCACATCTTTGCGACAGTCGCCAATTTCGTTATTTGAAACAATCCAGAACTACCTACTCAAAAAAGGGATAAAATTAACTATTCCCCGACCACGACCAGTGGGCGTGGCATTAATGTCAGGCAAAGTAATGCACATTTCAGAAAGGAATGTGCTCAACTGCCAAACTGTCCCGCGAAACTCTAGTTCAAAATCTGAAATGCTTTCAGAACATAGTCAACAAGCATATCCAGTGCTTATATCAGGGGTCACAAAGTACCTCAAACGAAACTGTTCGCCTAAGCCCACCAGGTAACAAAAACTTGCTCAAAAATTTTTTTTCTCTCTTTCCCGGTCTGGTCATTGATTGTGCGCTTGAGTGACGTCACTCAAGCTATATCGCGGCCATTCGCCGGTTTCCTTTCAGATTCAGCTATAAACGCGTTTGATAGTCACATTAATGAAAATCGCCACGATAGCAAAGCAGAAACTACAAAGCGCCTATCTAGGGTGACGATCAGATTACGCAATGTCGCAGTTCTCAGTGCTGCGAGGCAGGAAAGAAAGAGTGAAAGTGTTTATCGGCGGTGCTGCGGGGTCCCTTTAATTGATGATTGTGGGGTTTAAGGGGAGACGTGGGTCTTGGAATCCCGAAATTTGGCCAAAAAATCGATTTTTAGAAATAGCCATTTTCGGAAAGTAGACCTAGTTTTCTACCGGTTAGCGAAATATCCAGACCCAGGAGTACGTATTTGAGCCATAATATCAATTTATAGCACCGACGCCCGCTAAAATCAGCCAGGATTCGACGCGAAAATAGCATTTTTTTCGACGACTCGCCCCTCGGGTTCTACATGCGCGACGGCGTCCATCTTGGTCTCATTCGAAAGCGCGTCTTTTCATTTTCAATTCCCCGCCAGAACCACTCCGTTTCCTCCGTTGGTTGCGAGTAAAACCGGGGTAGAAAAGAGACGGAACGCGCCGCCTAATTGGTTACTGACTGCACGTGACCGCAAGGCGCAACCTCATTGGCTGGGCGCCGTGGGTCGTCTGCTCGGCACTATCACAGGGCAACGGCTCATGTATTCGTCTATGGGAGGACCGGCAAAAGCCCCGCATGGCGTAAAAGTAAAGTAAAGATGTCTATCGATAACCGAAAGGAAGAACAAGCATTATTAAAAGCGCCTGAAATACGATTTTCTGCTCCTGTGACGACGACTTATCGCGAGAACGGCGCCGAGACGGAGGTAGGCTTAGCGCCCGCGCGGGCTTCCGAGACGATAGCGTAGCGATATGATTACGCCTGCGGGGGCACTAAGGTGCGTCTATCTTTTGATCAGCAGCAAATAGAAAGAAAAGAAATGACAAAGTGGAGGATGCCGCATGCCGACGTCGCTAGGAAAGTGTGTTCATTCTGTTATCAACGATGCTGCGGCGGGTCGGCCCGCACTCCGGCGCGCGCTTCCTCGTCGGCAGGTTACCGAGCGATTTGAGAATTATAAATATTCGCACTGTGCACAATGTGCGCTGGTGACGTGATATACGGTTAGATTAAACCGAAAACGTGGTTATCCCACCTAGCCAAGCGCATGCACGTTACAGAACAGTGGGGTGCATTCCGTTACCAGCCCCTTCGTTGCAACTCATTTCACGCGATGCAAATCCGATTTGATTGCTACAAATTAAGCAGTAACATAACCAAATAAACGTTTACAACTGTGGTGCACGATCGGCACCTCAGCCCTAGTCGCCAAAGAGTGACGGTGCGCTGCCAACAGCATAAAAATTGAAGCAACGTTCTGGCTTTGCTTTTGTTCAGTTTTTCTGCCAGGTGCCATCTGTTGACAGAGGATTTCATAATTTTCCCACCAACTGATTTCAGAAAACTTGGCATGCTCGAGTTGAGCGAAAAGCGAGCTACATTCTAGAACCTTTCGTTTTTTCATATGCTCAATAGATAAAACTGTCACTTGTAGTAAAACTTCAACTGCGATTTTCTCAGCTTCCCTTTTTTTGCATATGTGCCTAGCCTTACAGGGGTTTTGAGGTAGTTCTTAGTTTTTTTTTCAAAGGATTTCTACAAGTGTTATACCGTTGAATTCGGGATAAAATGAACTGCATGCTGATGCTATTTTAATTGGCTCATTTTGCCCCAATAGCTTCTTAATTTTTCTGAAAACTGTACTTGGCATAATTAGACTAATTTTATCCAATCAAACAGCTTTACAGGAATATAAATAGCATCAGCATGCATGGCAGGTCTTAAGCTACACATCCATACCATTTATTTAAAAAAAAAAGTTAAATAAAAAGTTCCTTAAAGGCCCGTAAGAAATTGCTTAATTAGGCTCCAGTGTTTTCTTTATAACTAAAAAAATAATTATACCACTTGAAAACTAATTACATATTTGAAATGAGGAAGACAAAACACATATGCACAGTGATTTTCATTATCACAGACCAATTAATAAGAAGAGTTGGTGGAGGGCTCCGGATGAAGTCTGACCACCCGGGGATCATAAACGCGCGCCGAAATATCGAAAACACGGACGTTTTTGCTTTTCGACTGCATCTGAAAAGCAGCTATCGCGGCCATGGTCGAACCCGCGTCCTTGGCTCAGCAGCACAACGCCTGGTGGTACTAGAAATCATTTAGAACGCGTTGTTGGGCGCGTAAAATCACAACTTTTTACGAAGACGCCGCCGATACGTAAGTAGGCTTAGAACTCCCGCCGGTACAGCAGCGTACCGCGGGGGGTTGCAAAAGCGTAGCGTTTCAGCTGTGTTTACGAAGTAGCGGTTCACTTAAAACGAGCCAAAAAAAAAAAAAAACGCAGCTAAGCAGCACAAAATAGCCTTCAGTAGTAGTGCCGGCGTAGGTAAGAGAAGCGATACCGTCCACTGATTACAACCGACCCGATTACGTCGGACTGATTTCAATACGCTAGGTTCCCGGTAACACATCAACAAACGGCGAAACGTTCCTTGGTAACGCGAATACCGGCGGGCAGTGTCGACGCGTTAGGACATGCGGTGCAACAAACGGACCTTTTCATCTGCTTCCAAGCTTTAGCGACGCTTTTAACAGTAGTCCTAGCGGTCCTAACCAGCGCATTCATGCCGTCCTAACGTGGCTTCAAACTCTGAAGTGAGGCTGCCTCACACAGACGTCATGACAAACTCACTTGTGGGCACTTCTTCCTCGAGCACGCAAGCCCGCTCGGCGGCCTGGCATCGCGCCGCGCTCGTTCTCGGCAGGCCGGGCAGGTGCACTTCGCACGTGCGACCGCGGCTCAGTAGATTGACCGCGAATTTCACGACACATATTATACCGCAGAAGAAAGCGCTTGATGAACAGGGTGCTGTGACGATAGCTGAGGCGCCGAAAACCGCTATATTTTTCGCGTAAATCACTCGCTCGTTGCCGCTGAAACTTCGAACCGACGATGATGATGATCAGTGGCTTCCTCTTCTTGACGGAGTGGCGATCAGTGCTGCCACTGCTACTGATTTATCAGTACATCTGCTGATGTTCAATTTCTGCTGATTTAGTGATAAGAGTGCAAAATCTACTGATTTTTTTTTGCTTTCTGCACATCAGGTTACCGAAAGCTACCACAATTTTGACCCGAGCTCGAGTTAATCGGGGCGTCGCCAGTTTTCCGAGAACCTATTCTGATTGGCTTTTCGTCAAGAACTGAAAGCCAACCAAAAACAGAATTGGCTCCAATCCACGCTGGAAGGTGGTTGGAAAGCAAAGCTTTAAACGACACCCACAGCCATTGCCCATGAGAAGTCACTTGAATTCACACACGTGGCTCTACAAAGAGTGAAACCAGAGATTTTGCCAGCCATTACTTTGAATTTGCGGGGGCGGCGGCGGCGTCCCGAACGCAACAGCATCGTCGGCCACGGCCGGGCTAGAGCGGCGGACGCCGCCGCCTCGGCGCTGTAGCACGGCCGTGAGGCGGGAGAAACAAAACGGAGAGGAGCGTCTTTCGGAGGGTGAGACAGCGGAACCTAGCTATAGTGCCTGGAATATACTGGCTAGTGTGCGGAGCGCGCGCATTCTCTACGGGAGAGGGTGGCCCCGCCGGTGATGACTGCGCGCAGAGGCCGCAAGGGGCGCTGCTCGGTGAGAGGGTGCATGAAAGCCGCCAAGCTCCTCTGCCGCGGCGGCGTATTCGGCAGCCCGCGCTTTGGTAGGCGGCGTGTGAGCACTGCCGAAGTTAACATGTAGTCATTTTTCAGAATCTGTTCGCCCATCCTTACAGTAAATAAGCTACCAATCGCCTGGCTATTTTGTGATTTCATCCAGAAACCCAAATTTAAGCTCTCCTATGGCAGTATATTGTATATGCCGACTGAGCGCGAAATTTAATTTGAATAGTTTATTAATAAAGTATTCTGAACCTGCGGGGAGCTACTTTTTTTAGAAAAAGTGGCGCTTACAGCAAATGAGAGGGATACCGAACATCACAAAAATATTTTAATCATAAAACATAGTTCACTGGTAAACAGGTAACAGATTTACATTTTTGCAGGCAATATATATATTTATAACAAAAAAAAAACACATTCCTATTGCATGCGAATCTTTTGCTCTTAAATTACTAAATAAATAAACAAAATTTTCTATACATTACGCGCGTTTCGCCGAAATCCAACCGTGAAATGGGGCATGCGTACGTATTAGCATGCTTTCTGTTTTTATTCGTGTTTCAAGAATAGATAAAAAGTTCTGCATGTTTCTACAAGCGTTTCCGTTTCACTCGCTAGTTTCTTGATGATATCCTCATCATTGACGCTTTTAAGAATCTCCGTCCCCACGCTGTCAGTCACCACTGATCAAAGCGGTTTTTGAGCTGACTGAATGACCTTCGCCACTGAAATTCGTTACCGACAAGCACAAAAAAAAATGTAGCAGCAACATAAACATCTGGGAATGAACCTTCAAAGTTTTCACGGATTGGAAGTTTCGCCTTGTCCGTCACAGAAGAGCAGCGCATATGAAATAAACTGCCCAAGCTTATCGGAAAATATGTGCCAGCCAGACTCGGACGGATAATTTTTGCAATGTCCAGTGCCTGCAGCTAGGCTCCTCGGAACTGGTTAAAAGCAGTTCCAATCTTTAATAACAGCAAACTGCGAGGATAATTCGGTGTACGACCATTGAACGAAATTGCTACAATGATTGAAGTAATGTATTACACACACACATAAAACGTGTACACGCAACTAGCAAGTGAAGGCGGGCATGGATGCGTTACATCAATAAGAACGCCGCCAGAAGACTTGAGAAGTCCATCGAAAAAGCTTCCAGCCCGATTGGCCGTGAAACAGGACCACTCACTCACTGCATAACACAGCACTGACGAGTATCCCCCCCCCCCCCCCTACCGGGTACCGTGTAACGCCCTGCATTTGCACAAAAATACGTAATTGGCGGCACTAACACACTAAATCGTTATTTAGCATGAATATAGATAATTGCACAGACAAAATACTGAGAAACCAAAAAAAATAGAAATTTTGCAAAAATTTACAGATGAGAAGTATGCATCTGAACTCTGGCCTGAACTAGAAAAGCTCGAAAAAGGACGATGCGAATACGCATTAAAAAATAGCGAGAATGACCCAAAGTTATGCCTTGCATTTCCACAAAAATGCATAATTGGTAGAAGTAACACATTTAATTGTTATATTGGCGTCATATTTTTGTGGCAGACAAAATTTCAAGAAACCAAAAATACAACCACAATAGAAAAAAAAATCACTACACTTTTTCTCTACGACCTCAGGGGTCGTCTACTTGGGAAAATAAATCCAAAAATTAAGAGGGGGGGGGGAGGGGGGGGCAGGACATCCCGACCCACCCTCTGAATCCGAACGAAAAATCAAACCACCACCCCTTCGGAGTCCTTCCATAATCAGAGAATTCCATACCGTATAAGTATTTAATTGGGCGTTGTTTACGCTATCATGAAAACATAATATAGCATAGAAACCTCTGCGTTACCCTTATTTCCAGTTATTTTTTTTCCAGCGCATTAAAACAGCTTTAAAACAGAGACTGCTCTCTGTGCGCTATGCGCGTTCCGAAATTGTTGGACCGCAGCTGCTCAAATCCCAGTCCGGCTGCTATCGGTGTCCATCAGCTAAACCAGCTTCGCTGTACGCGATGCATGGTTCTGGGCGATTGCAACGTTTTCCCCTCAGACTGATGAAGTGTGAAGGTGACTTATAGTTTTGCACACTATGCAACAAACAGCCCTTTCGAAGCATTCATTTTGTAATAGATAATCTCTGTTTTAATAGGGAAATCAGCAGGAGGCCTAAAATTTTTTTGAAACACTGCCTGCCAACCGGGCTCCCTAAGCACGAAAGGCCCGGTTCATTTGAACCCCACCATGAATAATCTGCTTTTCATCGTGTGATCATGAAGGCCGGGGACTCTCGTCTAGCCGATAATCCTAGACATGCAGACAAAGGTTGTCAATGTCACGTTGCGGCTCGCCGCACCTTTGTTAACTTAGGTCGAAGTGATGGCGAAGGTGCCTTGTGGCTTCGGCGGTAGTCTTTCTAGTTTCCGGGGGTAATTACCGCATTAGAGCTTGCAAAGCGCGGGTATAGACATATCGCGGATGCGGCCTGGTCAGCGGTGTTAGTGTTAGGGTCGCTGCGACGTCATTCGTGGGTCCAAAGATGAATGAAAGGGGCGCCGCCGCGTTCGGAGAAGTTAGAGGGCACGCAGTGAAGTTCACAGTCGTTATGGGCCTTGAGTGTCTCCAAGGGTGGCGGATATGTGACAGGGACTGACAGCTCCTTTTTTAATGCACGCGCCGTGTTGACAAAGGCGGAGCAGTATTTTAAAGAGGGGAATAGCTTGGGCGCGCTTTAAAGAGGCGCCCGAAAGTCGGTTCTTAACATCACACTGAGCTATCTGGTAAGTACGTTAGTTGAATCACGAGGAAACTTTTGGAATTGGTTAACGTGTAATAAATCGTAGTTTATATTGTTGGTCAGGCCCTTCGTGAAAAACAATTTAAAGTAACAGATATAACAATGTTTTTAATTTACTGCCTGGTGAAGCACAATAGCTGCTTTGAGATTTCGAACGCCAATATTGTCATTACGACATGAGTTCTGAAATATAATTCATGTTCTGTGTAGTTATTGAATGCCGTAATAGGTGAATTGTAGGTTGTAATTATGTCTTCGGCAATGACCGTCCTTTGGAGACATTTACAAATATCCATGTTCATTTTAAACGAATCGAAGGTGTCGCTTTAAATGTCGACTACCATAATGTTTTCTATTTCACCTCTGATATTGCCGCACGTGTTATATTATCTCCTTTGATTGAGAGAGGGTCGCAAACTAACGTCACCAGCCCAGAATAATCAGCGCAGCGCAGCAATTAATTAAGGCACTCCTGAATCTCAAACGTTGCTTTAGTGTCCGGTTATTTGCTTGACATACTTGTAATTACTATTTTGTTTTCACTTCATCTCTGGCAGAATGCAGGCCATATGGTAAGGGGTTTCAAACTTCCTGTGATATTTCTGCTCTCAGAAGCAAAGTAAATAAAAAATCGGTTGGATGGTTACTGACAAGTTGCGTTTTTTGAGGGCGGGAGGAGATGGCGAAGTTTACGCCACACATTTATCTACATTGGGTTTAACAAAATGCGTGCATTCTAAACGCACTCGCGTAGTTCTTATATAGCATGGCGTTTTGTAACGAACGCTCCAAATACACGGAAAAAGTAAACGCTCGCTTCGCGCTACTCGGCTAACTTGAAGCTTCGCAGCGCTTGGGGAGCGCGCGGAACGATGCGGCGCAGATGCACCCTCTCGCACAGCAGCGCCCCAAGCGGGCGCCGCCGCCAGTCATCACGGTTGGGGCCACCTCCGCGCCCGCCCTCAGCACACTAGCCAGTATATTCTAGGCACTATAACCTAGCCATCCTTATGTGCTAGCTTGTGGCTACACCACCGCGCGACACAAGCGCAGACACCGAAACGATTCGGCGTGTGAGCTTAGTGATTCCCATTTATACTTATTTAAGCAAGTTATTTCAGTAATTTTTAGAATTGCGAGAGAGCTGAGGGAACCTTTACAATCGCTATTTATCAGAACCAGTTTCTCCTTTTGCCTTTTGTAATACCTCTTAAAACAATACGTATTCACCAATTTAGAAAACGGGGTCCCCTTCGTGGCAAGCTGTGGGCAAAAGGTAGCGTTTCTCAAGCGGCCAGATGTCCGTATGTGGTTCCCGCCCTGCAAACCAATCCTTAAAGTATGTTTGCCGCACGGCCACTTAATCCAGTGGGGTGCGGGTTACCCTGGTAGTGCTGTCGAACAAGTTAATCAAGCCGTGCAAAGGCAGCGCGCAATGGAGACGAAACTGCGCCAAAATAGGCCCAAAAACAACCGTCGCTAAAGCAGACGACAAAGCCGTACCGCCGCCGCCGGCGAGCAGGCACTTTCGCGCGGGGAACGCTGGGTAAATTCGCCGTGCCATCTACAGTGTGCTCCGTGGATGAACCCCCCTCCCCCCGCCGCCGCCTCCGCCGCGTTGGGAGTTTGTTGTCCCGCACGCTACGAAAGAACCGTTGGCTGGCAGAGCTAGAAAGCTTTGCTTTAAAAATGTAGTTTCCGATACGATTTCATTGCGAACCCCTCAAAATTCAGTAGGAACGAAGCAAATGCGTGTTTTATTGTAACAATGTAATTAACATAAGGGGTATAAATAAAGGGTATAAGGGGTATTCCGGTCAGTGTAATGAAACTCCCCGGAATTAACCTAATAAAAACCGACGACAGTACCCGCAGTACACAGTTCAGCTGTTTGCGACGCCGACGCGCACAAAGCATATGGTACCCGATAAGAAATAAAAGGAAAAAAACCATAGTTGCATTTGCGTATCTTCCCCCTACGCGGCGCCACCATACACGTGCGCGTGCACGAATTGGCTAACGAGCGTTAAAAAAGAAGTTTGAAATGGAAAGTTGCTCTTTCTTACTTGTTTTGAATAGAAAAATCTGCTGATTTCTGCTGAATTTTGAGCCCAATTTTAATGATTTCTGCTGATTTTTCAAGCAAAAATCTACTACTACTTTTTCTTTACCTGTGGCAGCACTGGTGGCGATCAGTGGAGATGCAAGGCGCAGCGCGTTCACATCGCCTTCGCAGCTTTAATTAAAAAGAAAGGAAAGAAAATGCCTGCCTACGACTGTAGGCAGGCTTTCTTTGCTTTTTTTCCTCGCACATCTTGGGTAGTCTGATTTACTATGTGACGGTCCCTTCCAGATTTCCTCGCTTTTTCCCGCACTGAGGACTGGTCGTTTACCTTTGCACCCAGTTGCAATGTGTTGTTAAGGGCACATCAGCAGCGGAACAGACGATTGGCTACTTGGAGCAGTGCTTAGAGCACCAAAAATGAGGTTTTGGAGCACACTTTCCAGCTTTTGGGGCAGGTAGTTTTGGCCCACTTTAATTGTCTTGTGGGGTCTACTACTCAGAGCCATGCAATAAGACTTCAGAAAAAAGTGAACCACACGGACCATAAAAGCACCAAAAGCTTCTAGCTGGTCTTTCAAAACAATTATTTTAAGTACGAAAACACCAGTCTCGGTCTCCCCGTTGAGACGTGGGAGATGCCTTCTACACCTTGACACCTGTCAGGTGTCTTTCAGGACCCTTTTTGGAAATAAAGTTTCACCACCGCCAATGACAACACCAGTTCAAGAGAATAAACACTGTACAAGCAAACCGTAAGCCTGATTATATCTGCATTATTAGGCTTATCAATTTTTGTCTGCAAACAGTACAAGTTTGACCAAGCTTACAAGAGCTTCCTCGGGCCCTCCTTCAGAAGACTGTGGCCACTTTGCACATCAGTGCAGCATTTCTTGCTCACGCCTCTTGAAATAAGGAGATCAGCAATGCTCAACATCTTACCTGAATCAATTCTGCAATTCTTTCTATTTGCCAGCCTTGCTTGTAGCACTGGAATCATCTGGCATTGATTTCTTTTCGCGTGGTTCTTCCAATGCTCGGCCTTCAAGTCGCTGCATCTGACGTTTCCAAAAGTCCTTCACAGCTCTGATGAGCTCTCCACTCAGAGGCACTGCTGCTGCATTGTGGTTAAATCTTTCTGAGAACAACATTATAGACCGAAGGCTGTTGATACTTGAAAGGGAGAAACTAGTTCGGTCCCGAAACATATGCCACGTTTCATTGAAGCCTCTCTTTACGTCTGCGTTTCCATGCGAGAGGCCTACCGGCACTTTTACAAGTGCTCCCAGTAATGGGTACCTAGGGAACCATCACCTAGCTTTAGCTCGAAGATCTTTTGCAGAGCTCACCCAGCCGATCAAAAGGGCTATAGTCAATGCTTTCTGTCATAACAAGGCTGAGTTCATTCATTTAGGTGCTTCTAGCCAAGTTATCATGGATGCAGCAGAACCTTCCACACTGAAAAGGCTTGCTGACGCAGCTGAGGTCCCTCAGAACAGATTTTTGAAGTGCTCCTACTCCTACTCCTCGCTTCTACTCCTAACTCCTACTCGGAACTGTTTCTTTTCATGCGGTGCCCAGTCAACGAGGGCAGCTTCGGTATCTCCACCGATTTCAACGTGCTCCTTTTATTTGTATGGTAGATCAATTTAAAGAAGTTCTTCGGACTTATCCTGATAGACCTCTCGGCACAAAAAACGTCCAAAGAGCTTCTGGACCAGAACTTCCGTCTCAGAAAAGAGGATGTAGCAGTAGCTGTTGTTTAAAACACGGTCAGAAACCCAATGAACAAATCATTACAGTTGCGCAAGAAAAGTGCCTTGGACAGAAAAGCTTTATCTGCGAGAGATAGATTCAGGCAGTTATAGAGCACACCACCACGGGCATTTCGACCGGGCAGCACCACTCCTTTCACTGCTGGCAGCTGTTGAATGAGTCGGTCAAGAACTGGGACAAGTGTCATGTCAGCCAACTCAAGCTCACGTGTCGAAGAGAAACATTCCCAGGTTTCTCTGGCTTTCAGATGCTCACTTTGTGATGCAGAGTTTCTGAAGCAGCAATAAGTATCCATAAGTGCTGCTTCTACATCACTGCCCAATGCTGCTAGTGCATGCCCAAAGGCATTGTGCACTTTGTGCAACGCACACTCCCCAATATCGAGAAGGGCAGGGCTGACGTTTTTTCAGCTGTCCTTCTAGGCTCTTCATTACATAGGGCTCGTCGCTGTAAAAACACCACAGGTTTTCTCTTGGAAGGTCTTGTACCTCTTTCTTCACAGCGTTGAGGAGAATCTCTGCTCTTGCTGATCCCAGGTGGAATGGTTGAAAATGTTCAACAACTCTTTGTTGGTCACAACAGTATCTCAAGAGAACATCAAGCTGCTGGCAGCACTGTTCCAGAATTGGTGTCTCATCAATTTGGATTGTGAAAAAGACTCTGGGTGTACTCAACTCCTGGACTACAATGTCCTTGAAATAAGGGCCTAATCCGTCAGACACTACGTAATAAACTTTCTTTCTGCCGCACCAGAAGTTCTTGGCAATCTGTGAGTCGGTGAACATTAGTGGAAAAATAGCAGAGGCTTTTATCACTTTACGGAAAATGGCAGTATGACATTCAATTTCGTTTTCACTCCTGGGAGAAACCACCATCACCCTGCGACTGTTTTGGAGCAGACATGGAGCAATTATTCAAATTAACCCGTTTTTGGAGCAGCATGGAGCAGAATGACCCTCTTGGCACAGCTTGGAGCAATTGGTGCAGCAGTTCCACTACTGCAGTGTAAATTAAGAAGAAGAAATGGGTGTGGGCAGGGCATGTAATGCGAAGGAAAGATAATCGTTGGACATTTAGGGCAACAGAGTGGATTCCTAGAGAAGGCAAGCGTAGCAGGGGGCGGCAGAAAGTTAGGTGGGCAGATGAGATCAAGAAGTTTGCAGGGATAAATTGGTCGCAGTTAGCACAGGACCAGGGTAATTGGAGATCTGTGGGAGAGGCCTTTGCCCTGCAGTGGGCATAGGCAAGCTGCTGCTGCTGATGCTGATTCAATGTGTTGCATGGTTTCTGATTCCCAAGTGCAACCAACAACCACTACACCTACTGTGTGTGCATGTGTTCTTGTATGCATCATCTTCTCTGGATGGCTGGCGAGCAGATGCTTTGGCGTATGGGCTTCAACCTTTCTGTTCAGCCCTGCGAGCCATCCAGAGCCACTGTTCTCGTTACCAGTACCGTAAAACCAGTAAAACCTCATTACAAGAGACACTCAAGAAACCCGGGAAACATGTCTCTTGTAACCAAAAATTCTAAAAACACTGACAAGTCGCACATTGCTTTATTATAAAAGAGCATCAAAGCGTCTTTAAACATATTAAGAGAAAATTGCTCAGTATGGTCTAAAGAAGTCATTCGTAGAAGCTTTGGGGACCTCAGATTGTATTAACTTCCTTCCCAACATCTCTAGGCAAAGCACTGCACCTTGCGAGCCTTCCTGGTGCTCACATTACTGGTAAAGTGCTCTTAGACTCGACTATCAGCCTCAACTGTCTACACTTTCAGCCCTGCAATGCCGTTGTCCTCCTCCTCCTCCTTTTCTGGTTCATCCTCTAGCGCACCATTACTTGCGCGAAGATCAGGTGATGTGCAAGCTCCTCGGAGCACAGGAGGCTCATATCTGAAGACACAAACTCCTCAAAGGCTTAAAAACTCTGCTGTCACTTAGATGCAGGCCCAAGCTTCATCTTCAAAGCAGTTTTTATCTACAAGGCTTCATAGCCGCCAGTTTTTTTTTTTTTTTACCCAGTTGTCCCTGATTCTATCACTTGTTCTTAACTGCCTTGAGCGTTCCTCCTCTACTATGTCACATGCTTTGCAATAGGCTTTCTGGCTCTTTTTCTCCGCTGCACATCCACAGTCTTCACAAGTAACCGCACTGCGACAATCTTGCGGCCCACTGATCGTAATCGGGATCTTCAAAACATATTTTTCTCTGTGCTTCACTGACTTCAAAGGAGGCCCATCTCAATTCTCACACTATATTTGTGTGCTCCCATTTTAGATGCCAATCAACCTACCGCCCTCTTGTTTGCTTCTAGCCCTGGCTGAATCTCTGATTTGACATACAGTACTGCATTTGAAAGACACAGTACTGGTACTATTACAACCTTCCAGACTCCTCTCACTACTACTTATTTGTTACGTACCCATAATGCTCTGTGTTTCATGGTAAGGCTTTTCTTTTTCCTTTCGTTCTCTTAGTAATACTACGTTTTCTGCGTATGCAAGTCTCAGGACGTGTTGTTCCACTTCCTGTACAGTGCGGCTATAGCATTGACTGAAACCTATTTTACTGTCTTCAAGCTTCCATTCTTGCCATGCCATGTACAGCACGTACAGCTTGGTTTCCTTATCCAAGCTGGCAGCAATACTCACCACCTGCTTATCACTTCACTTCAAGCTGCAAACTGCTGTTTTGGGGTTTTGATCTTTTGTTGTTTCCAAAGATCAAAGTTATTTGTTTATGGACCCCACCTAAGCTGTGGGCTTTTTTTCTTTGTCTATTTCCACTACAGCACACCCATACACCCTTTCTAGTAAAATACTATTGTAGCTGCACTAAAATACTTTCCCTCTTGATTCCAAGTGATTCGCCCTCACTTTTATTGTGTCAGTTCGCTACGAGATTATGATCGTCAGGCATGTCTACTAGTAGTACAAGTTTACCATTGCGATTCATGTATTTGTCCCCGCCGTCAACATAGCCATTCATGTCTCCTACCAGAATCGCCTCTCCCTCTTGTATCAGCTGGTTGATGTCGTGCCTAAAACAGCTCCTGCTTTCCATTCTGTCCTAAACCTTACGATCACCCTCCAACAAAACAGTGTTCATGTGTTCTCCCCAGTTTCCTTTTACTCTGTGCCAACCGGTTTCCTGTTTATAAGTACCCACCCTCTGGGCCATCTCCGAAGAGAGTCGAGACCAGGAGAAGACCTCCACACACTGAATGGTAGCGCAGACATCCTCTCGCACTTCAGGCACAAACGTCAACAATTCCCTCCACCCAACTACCACCTTTCCAGAGCCAAAGCGACCACATTCCACCGGCTGCAGACCAACTCCTACCCCCACTGTACCCTCCTCCACCATATCTACCCCACCAAATATTACAGCACCTGCAAGCTCTGCCCCCAGCCAGGCACCCTGAACCATCCGGTCTGGGAATGCCAACAATGCCCACCCCTCACACTCCAATCCCTGTCCCACGTAAGAGCAGTGGGTGGACTGGCTGTCCAGCTCGGACCTCCTGACTCGGCGCATGCTGATAGAGAAGGCACGAGCAGCCAGCAAGGACCAGGGCATCCCGGACTAGTGCACAACCCCCCACAGGGCTGGTGCTTTCACCATTTTGCACCAATGAGCTCACAATTAAAGATGTTTATTCTCTCTCTCTCTCTCTGGCTTGAAAAAACATTTCTGTAAAAGCATACACGTGGGTTTTTTCTCTTGCTAGTTGACTATGAACCTCCAACTACTTTTCCCAAGTTTTACCGCTGTGCAAGTTTGTGCATCTAATCTTAGCTCCTCCAGTCTTTTTTTTCTTCCGGTTAACTTCTTTTCCGACCTCTCCGATAAGCCTCAGTTGTCACAGAGGTGTGTGTCACTCTCTTCTTCTCCTGGCCGTTTCCAGGACAGCTGTTCGCCTTTACTTTGTTTCTGACCGTATTGGCACCTGGCTTGTTTTTGTTATGGTAGGCAGTAATCGTTTCGTGAAACATGGGGTATACTTGACAAACACGGTCACATAAGACCATGTCACTTACGCCAATTGGCCTGCGTCGTGTGAGACAACCCCAAAGCACCAAACTGCTGTCCAGATATAACAAGCATAGTGCGCGCAGTACCAACAACAGTACGCATCAGTACTTTTATGTTTACGTGTACTTTCTCAACTTCCACTGTTTACCCCACCATTCCTACTGTTATAAAAAGAATGTGCCATAAATTTAAGCGCAAATAGCTCGTTCGGTAAGCTTACAAGCCCTGCCTTACTTTAGTTTGCTTTTGACGGCCTCAGCCAATAGCAGAGCTGCCACATATGACATCATTTGTTTTGTCGCAGGAACTGAGCTAGTGGGTCGCATGGCCATTCCATTTTTCTTAATTATGTAGAGTAAAGTCTCGATGATACCAATCTCGCGGGACCACGAAAAATATTCGTATCATCGGAAATTCGTATGAACCAACACAGACCAAAAAACTGAGCACTAAAAAAAAAGTTTCGTTTCTTTCTTTTTTTTCTTTCACGTGAAGAAATTCATGACGTTTTTCTGTTTTTTTTTTAACCTCTACGTCGCCGAGCGGTCCTTTCTGGGCTTTCTTCTCCTCACTCGCGGTGCCCAAGCTCACTACACGCTACGCTGAACTGCATGACGCGTTTATGCACGCGATTCGTGCGCGTTGCGCTGCACCCACGATATTTGCATGCCCTCGTTGGTGATTCCGCGCCCGCGGCCGCTTGTCTCTCGGTCAGAAAATGACGCGTGCGGCAGTGGGAGGAGCCTGACAACTTGCGCCAATTAGCGTCACTGAATAAAGATTATTTAGCGGCTCTAGCGACAATGGCAGGCGCACGCCTCATGGCGGCAGTTTGGAAGCGCTCGAGACATCTCGCTCCGCCGGAGATGTTTAGGCTTAGCGCCCCGGCAGATATTTCATGAGTGTTTTCACTACCGGCGCGGATGATGTTTTATAGCACCGTTTTCGCCCATATTATTCGGTCATTTAATGCAGAGGAAACTTCGTGTGTGCTTTGAGCAGCATTTTAAAGATCGGTTTGAAGCGGTCACTCGAGCACCCCCACCACTTTGCGACCAAAGCCGCCGCCATGTTGCCGCGGCCGGCCGCGCCTCACGCAGCGTGCGGGTGGTTTCGCGGCGGCGTTAGCGCGCCTGTGGAGTGCGTGGTGCGTTTTCACGAGCAGAAAACAAAACTCCGGCCGTTCCAGTAGAACAAGCGACAAAGAGGGGAGAGAGAGCCCCTACGCCGCTGTCGCTTGCTCGCTCGCTCGGCAGTCGCGCGCCTCGCCGGCTCGTTCGCATCATCCACCTGGCCGCGCAGGTCTGTTCGTAAGAGCCGAAATTTTTCCCATCGCAAACAATGCAATTTTGCCAGGACTTATCAGAAATTCGTATCATCCCAAAATTCATATCACCCAGAATCGTATCATCGAGATTCCACTGTAGCTGATACATAAAATATAACAGTATCAATCCAGCTAAAAGCAGCAGATTAGTCTTTGTATGTTTGTTCTACACAGAAAAAAAGTTTTGCGAATCCTTTCAAATGAGCTTTTCATATTTCTGCAGGCAAGTAACTGAAGCAAGCCTGGGACATTGTAAATTCAGTTCCTTATTGGAAACCGCTAAATGTTCACTTCGATTCACAAACATGCACTTCAATTTGCAACTTTCGAACGAAGTGACTATGCACTTCGTATTGACTTTGATAGCAAAACATGCTATTCACACAACACACCCTAGTATCTTTTCATCGTGACCATGGGAACAAGGTAATCTGGCGACCAGCACCAGTAGAATCTCCAAGTAGAGTGCCGGCCTGTCTGACGCAGAAGTGTGGCGAGCTGGGCTAAATGGTACGGATTCATGGTGACAACAGCGCAAAACTTGGTGGAAGACATACAAGGAGAACAGAGATGAGCGCTGGGTCGGGCTTCTTGGGTCAGCAGTCAGAAGGGAAGACGGAACAAACGTGAGGCGTTGCTTGACAAGACCACCATTTTCACCACATTGGCATGGGGAGTAAAACGGATACTGCACCTAGAGAAACCTTTCTTCTCAGGAAGGTGCTGAAACCGCGGCCCAAAGAAAACTAGCATGCCCACTGCAGACATTTATTACCCGAAACTCCGTGGATTGCGCTCTCAACCATAGAGTTTCATACTAATATATACTAGAGGGAAATCTGGCGCCACTGTCTAGGGGAGCCGCGCTTCGCGACGTGCCTCATGTACCGGGCAGGCACGTTCCACTTGTCCTTGGCATGGCTCACGAACAGGCTGAAAAGTTGGCTTTGGCTGCAAAAATGCAACAATATTGCTGCAGAAAGTTAATCGAATTTGTTCTGTTATTATAAAATTGAAGCTCCAGAAAGATTTATTTCTCAGGGATTATTTAGAAGCTTCATGGAAGATGAACAAAAAAACAATGTTACCCCTTTTGGCTTCAAGACGAAAAAGAAGCCATGTGGCTAACCAAGCCAAGGAGGCGAGGAACGTCGCTAGCTGCAATGGCGCCGCCCACGGCGGCCCGCGAATGCAGCGCCAGATTTCCCTCTAGTATGAAACTCTATGCTCTCAACCAATTTCACACTACAGTACTATATACTAAAGGGAACTACTGTTCCACTATTCGAAAACTTGAATTTTCGCACGACACTATGTATTTCTTGAAAAAAGGTGCACCTTAGAATTGGGTAAATACGAAAAGTAGCGGCAAACTGGTTGAACTAGCATGTTTAATCTGCAACAATTTGAAGTTTGCAGATACAGGTACAAAACTGAACGATGGTTGACACTGCAGGCAAAAGGAAAGTCTTGCTCTGGGTAATCGACATGACACCTCTATCCACAGCGAGACGTCCCCTAGAATTTTTGACAGCTGCCACCCTGTGACGTGTGGGGACCCATGCCGGACCACACGCCATGCTGAGGGCTCGTAAGCCAGCATCGTCAGCGGGGCTGCTGCCTTTGGCGACAAGGGGGCACGCAGAGTCTTGCGGGCTCTTGAAGAACATGCAAAGCACCCTCTCTTGCCGGCAAATGCGCCGGCCAACCTTACTAGCCTACTCGCACGCTCCTCCGCCATGGACACCCTTCTTTCTCAATACCAAGGCATTAGGATTCGCAGGGTGGCTTCCCTTGTGGCATTTTTCCGTGCACGGTCTATCTGCACGGTCACACAAGTGACATCAGGTTCCCCGGCCACGACAAGGCGAGGCGAGCCTCCCCTCAGGAGACAAACCAAGTTGGCATCCTCAGATGGCCGAGAGAGCTCGTGGGAACCCAATCTCCCATCCAAGCTCGGGAAAGCCGCTCCCTTTGTACATAGTGTACATTTTGACCGACTGCAGATTAACACTTACCTTGTAGACTTTGCATGCCTGCAGGCACATTCTGGGCACCTCCGGGCGAGTTGATCGAACCCTCTGTGACATCCTCGCGACACCCCATTGTGAAGTTCTCTCAAGCTCGAAGTTGCTGGATGGGCATTACAGCCTCTTTCTAGCTGCAATCCCCACACATGTGGATCCGTCCTTTTCCCCTAGAGTCACAAATAAACGCACGTCCCAAAGCACATTTGCGGAAAGGTATGCACCACGGCTGTGAGGGACGCATTCTGGGGTGTGCCCACTTCAAGTAGTGTCCTGTTGGCATAAGCAACAGACACCCACAGAAGACAGATGCCCCAGATGCACTGGACACCCACCTGAGGGAGGGCGGCAGCTGCGCCTTGGTGGCCGGGGTGAGGCGGGTGAACAGGGACTGCCACAGGTGCAGGGCGCGGTCGCGGATGGGGCCGGGCCGGGGCTGCCCCAGGGCGGCCTCCAGGGATGCAGTCAGGCAGCCCAGCAGCTGGCTCTCGTCCCAGGGGCCGGCCCCGGACAGGAGGCTGCACAGGGCACTCCACGCACCCTCCAGCTGTGCAAAGGAAATGCGGGAGAGCGGGTCTTCAATGTGCTTCGCTCAAGAGAGATCGCTCGTACTCTGCAAGTGAAAGCGGCTCACTAACTGCAAGGTGGAAGTGCCAAGGAATGGCACGGCATGTGACAGGATGCTCGACCTAGATTCAAGGATGTCTCGAAAATTTAACGAGTGCACCAAAGGACAAAATTCAGTAATTCAGGCGCCAGTGCAACAGTTTTGGTCAGCCTCAACTTGAAACTCTTGAGACGCTTGCGCTGCTGTTCTTCATTCAATCATTTGCAAGGGCAGTCAGACACTCAAGCACTGTACAAACCAAACCGTAGATAGACCCCATACACACAGGTCAGAAGTTAAAAAATACCGGAAAAAAAAAAAAAAGAGTGTATTTGTGAAGATGGCATGGCATTCGACATCTGGTTCCATCAACATCAAACACGTCTCTCAGATACAACAAACTGGCGGTGGGCTGCTACATTTCCGTTTACTTTAGCAAACTGTTACCACTTCCATATTGAATGCAGCTGTGAACTGCCAACACTCATCTTGGAGTGTTAACACAGTGCTAGACCCACAAAACAAAAACAAATGTGCAAACAAGATATAGGAATTTATGAATTAAGATTTAAGAAAACGAGAAAAAAAGGGGCTCAAGAAATTAGCAAGCAGGAGATTCTGGTAAAGTTAGGATGTTCGTTGAGCATTATTGGGTTGCAACCATGCTAGGTGTTTGACGATGGCTGAAGTGGCACTGCTCCCTACCTTGCCAGAAACAACACAAAGACTTCCACTACGCCACACTTTTAATCAGTGCGCGAGCCAGAATCAATTAGGCAGTTCAAAACAACCTTCATGCCCTTGCCTTGTCTTCCCTGTCCTGTGCGCGCTGTCCTTTGGGGATGTCGAAACACCACCCACCACCAGTCTATTCTTATCAAGCACCTAACGAGCCGTGACAATTAAGATTACAAATTTACAGAGCTGAAACAGGAGAGCCAGGAACACCAATGAACACTTTTCTGCCGGCCACACTACCTTTCGCAACCTTTTGTAAACATGAGGTCTCTTCGATTTGGCCTGCACTTTCTGCATGAGTTCAGGATGAGTTCAGCCAGTTCAGCGCAGGCGCCGCCACTGCAGAACCGGTCCTGCACTTTTGTCGTCTGCTTCTGCACCTCCTCCCTGGGAGGTGCAGGGAAAGCGTGAACTCATCCTGCACTCTCTGCACCGTCGGTAAATCGAAGAGGAAAGTGCAGGCGCCGTGCGCTGCACTCGAAAATCGAAGAGACGAGTGCTGCACTACCTGAATGAGTGCAGCGAGTGCAGTAAAATCGAAGACACCTATGGATTCTTCCTCCACCCAGAAGCTACAGAAGACAAGGTCGTGTTTTTGGGGCTCCGACACATGTGAACAACGCTGACAATAAGAAACCCCTCTTGCAACCGCTGAAGACCAGGCACTGAGTGCTTACAAAGGCTGAACAGCAAGCCGAGTTTCACCCCCGCACATTGCTGAACAAAGCAGAGGCTTAACGGGACCATGGAGAAAAAAAAAACACAATTTACAGTGGAATCTCGGTGATACGAATTCGGTTGATAGGAATTTCGTTGTGATACGAATTTTCAAAATTCCCCGGCCACAATGCATTGTACGCAATGTAAAAAAATTCGGATGATCCGTTCGCATTTATCACCCGGTGCGGGTGATACGAACACGCGAGCCGCGAGCAGATGACTGCGGCGTGGACGGGAGGCGGGAGTGTTTGTGGGGCCGTGTGGCCTTGGTCGCACGCAGGCACAAAATCATTAAGCGTGAACTGCATGGAGCGTTTTCTGCTCACGAAAACGCGCCGCGCAAGCCACAGGCGCGCTGACGCCACCGCGAATACCACCCGCATGCGGCGCGCGGCGCGGTAAGCCGCGGCAACATGGCGGCGTCAACGGCCGCGAAGTAGGGCGGGTGGCTCGACCGACCGCTTCTGACCGCTCTTTAAAGAACAAAAGAAGTTGCTTATGAAGTAAGGGAGCTGATGAGTCCGAAAACGACACTGTAAAGCATCGTCCGCGCGGCTAGGGAAAGCGCCTATCAAATATCCGCAACCGTGGTAAGCCTAAACATCTCCGGCGGAGCCAGCGGGCTGTCCGGAGCGCTTTCAAACTGCCGCCATGAAGAGCGTGCCTCCCCGTTGGCGCAAGTCGGCAGGCTCCTCCCACTGCCGCGCGCGTCGCGCGTCATTTTACGAGCGAGGTAAAATCTGACGTGGGGGCGAAATCGTCGACGCGGGCGTCAAAAGAACGCGCGCGCAAACGCCGACGCGCCCGAATGGCATGCGGTTCAGGCTTGAGTTCGTGTGCGCGCGTCGCGTCGGCGATGAGCGCGCGTTCTTTTGACGCCCGCGCTGACGATTCAGCCCGGCACCCAGGCGCCAGCCTCTGCCTCGGTTACCGCTAACTGCATTGGGAGGAACCTCACGACTTGCGCCAATAGGGATACGCGCGCCTCATTGTGATTGCGGCAATTTCGGAGCGCCAGCAGCAGCTGGCTGGACCACCTCCGCGGTGGATATTTGGCGTAGATGACATTTTATAGTGCTTTTCCCATACTGTCAGCTCCTTTCCCGCATGAGCAATTTAATTTACACATATGCTCCGTTTTAACAAAAGGTTAGAAGCGGTTGCCGAAGCTACCTGCACCTCTTCGCGGCAATAGCCGACGCCATATTGCCGCCGCCTGTCGCATGCGCAGCACATTTCCATTTTTTCTCGTTTTCTGATGATACGAATTTTCGGGTGATACGAATATTTTTGCCGCCCCTTGAGATTCGTATGACCGAGATTCCACTGTAGTTCAATTTGAAAGAACTAGACTTTGGTAACCCACTCAGCTCCAGTCAAGCCATGCAAGTCAATTTCTTCAAAGACAATATGCAAGAACATCAAACAGCTTTAAAAACTTCACACTGCAGCGACATAATATGGGCAGGAATGATGTCACATGGGCCAGCACTAAAAAAATGGTTATCGTGTGTGTTAACTCTACGTTAGCATTCAAGTCATGTAATCAAATGGAATCACAGGCCCCACTGCGATCGCCCAGTCATTTCTCTTGGCAGCAGCTTAGTTCGGCGCCAGCCATCGCACAAACAAGGTTCTGTGATGTCACAGAAACATCACCGGAAAGTGGCTGGGCGTCAGTTACCACTGCTACATGTTTTCTTTAACATCACAATTATTCGTTTGAAGTTTGCGATGAAATTGCCATTGTTGTAATTGGGACGAAGCAGTCTTTCTTAAGAGACAAACCTCTATTCTGTCTTCACAGCCGCTTTAAATTGGCAGATTTTGACAGGCTTGCTGCAGGCATCAATGCCTGGCGTGTGATTCTGATTGTAGGGTTTAACGCGCCGACGCAGCGCAGGCGATGAGGCGCGCCGTAGTGGAGGGCTCCGGATTAATTTTGACCATCTGGGGATCTTTAACGTGCGCCGAAATCTCGAACACACGGGCGTTTTTGCTTTTCGCCTCCATCAGAAAAGCGGCTGCCGCGGCCGGGAATCGAATCCGCGACCTCGTGCTCAGCAGCGCAACGCCTTAGCCACTAGCCACCGCGGCGGGTGATGCCTGGCGTGTGGGATCCGTAAATGCGAGTGGATCCTCCCCCAGAGCTGGACTCAGCCTCGCGAGTGAAAGAAACAACGCCCAAGGCCAACCCTGCTGCCCGCCCGGAAAGCAACTTGCCTTGATGGCCAGGCTTGAGCCGAGCAGCTGTGCCAGGGACGGGCCCAGCAGCCCCAGCAGCTCGACCACGGGCGCGGCGCCTCGCAGGGAAGCCAGCAGGGCCTGCAGGAGACGCCCCAGCTTGACCACCACGGCTGCCACCGAGAACGCCTGCGAGGGGACACGCACGAGCTTCACGCGGCGGCACGACACTGCCGGACAACTTGGCTGCGCAAAATCCCAGCCTGCTCCCCACTTGGGACCTGCAACTGCACACGCTGGAGTCATTGGGAAGTTGTCCCGGTACTGTAATCCACCTCCCCAAGGACTGCAAGCTCTACGACAGAAGGGGTGTTGCACACCGAGTTTATCGACCATTGCGTGTGGTACCATATTTTCACGCGTATAACCTGCCCCATTTCTCATGCTCTTTTTTCGCTATGGTACACATCTTCTGAGTGTGTTCTTTTGCGTTGTAGAATCATGTGTCAGTCAGCCATATAATGTTTGTCCCATTGATGTTATTTTTACTGTAACTCTTTTTTCCCCATTGTACACATCTCCCTTTCCTATCCTTTCCCTTGTTTCTTCTGTGCACCACGCTGAAGGCGTCATGCTGTTTGTGGCCACTTACCTAAATAAATAATCCGCACCTGCACTTCCAGCTCGCCGGAAAAGAAAAAAAAAATCCTCACAAATTGCCCGCACATTTGATACAGGAAAGGCTGCACCAAAGCTACTGCTCAAGCAACACATCGTATGCTAGTTGAATACACTGACTGCAAGGCAAAAGACACAATTCACTAATAAAACTGAGTTGTTAGAGTGCGCTCGTCCTTGTTTTTTCTTCCTTGTCCTTGTATGTTCTGCGCAATCGCTGCCATGAAAGACTTAGTCAGTGTTACTGCGTAGGAACCTCACGGCACAACGTGCATTGCCGTGAAGCTGCAGTAAAGGAAAAACCCAGCGTATTATCCGCACCCCTTACTGTGCCACTGAAATTTTCGGATTTTTTGTGTGAGTTATACGTGCGAAAATACAGTACCTCCAAAAGGACAGACAATGTCAGCCCGTGCTCACGAGACATGCGGCCTTGTTGCAAGTGCGGTCACGTCCACTGTCTCATTCAGGCTGGCACAAAGCTTCCAGTTCGTGGAGTGGAAATGGACTTTATAGAGAGAGATACCGTATTTTCGCGCGTATAACTTGCACCAAAAATGCAAAGATTTCAGGGGTGAAGTAGAGGTGCGGATTACAGTTGAACCCTTTATAAGAGACACGTACCGGGCAGCAGTTTCTGTCTCTTATACGCGATGTCTCTTATAAGCAGGGAACCATGTTTTCACTTACTAATCAGAGGCTAGTTCAATGTGGGCACCGTATGACCAAAATAAGCACGAAGGAAGGCTACAGCATGTTTCAAAAGATTCATTCTAATTTATGTTTGGGCCCCCAGAATTTATGAAAACGTTCTGAATCCTTGTTTGCTTCATGACTGTATTTTCACTGTTTTTACAAACCGATTCTACAAGCTTTTTTTTTTCCATTCACCTGTTTGTGGAAGATGAATCGTAGATGTTGGAGTTCACAAAGCCTGATGAATAGTCAGAGCGCGCAGCTTCTTCCGCTGTGTGCTCAGGCTATTACAGTTACGCCTGCAGGACTCAACATCTGCAGTGCTTCTTGATTGAGAGCTACACGAGTGGGAGAGCCCCGCATGTGCGATCTCGCTCCATTCAATGGATGCAGGAAGCTTCAACCACTTCTGTAAGTTGCATTTTCACATTGGCAGGGCTTCTCATCGTCATTTCATAGCTGACTGAAACCACTGTGTGTTTGCTGAGGTTACAATAATAGCGACTGCAGGCGTCTGTTCGTCCACCTGTGTTTCCACAATGGAAGCAACTGCAATTAGTGACTGGTGGCACTGCATCTTAAGGTAAAATGTCTGTTACAAGCGAGATTGTTGATTAAAGTTCAAGGATGACTTGTCCCTTATAACCAACTGTCTTCTACATCCGATGTCTGTTATAAAAGAGGTCAATTTAATGGGAAAGATAGGGCAGCCAACCATGTGGGTGAATAGTGTCTCTTATACCCATTTGTCTCTTACATCCATGTCTCTTATAACGAGGTTCAACTGTACATGCAAGGTATTTCCTTTGGTGCAACTTCACCGCTATGCATGTTAGGCCGTGATGCCTCAACAGCAGTAATAACGACTAAGCCACTGTTACCCCATTGACAGTGCTTATTTTGCACACACAGCACAGCAATACACCAACCTGAAAAAATGTACGCGGCAAGTTGACTGTCTAGTTACGTAGTCAGCTAGGCAAGTTCTTTTGCATAAACAAATGTGTAATGTTGCTTGAGTAGTAGACTTGGTCCATCCTCTTATGTATAAAATATGCGGGGATATATTTTTTTTTATTCGTCGACAGAGAGTGTGGGTGCTGGTTATATGCAGGGGCGGGTTATATGAGTGAATATACGGTAGCTCCACAACAGGCTCAGATTCAAAGCTCAACTTTCCTCAGTGAGAAAGGAGAACTTGCAAAGTTTAACAAGACGTTTGAAGGAGAAAGCTGGTGTTTGACTAACTTCCACATGGTAACAGTGCAAAACAGGAGACGAAGGGTGAGGTCTGCTCTCCCCGTACTTCGTCTTCCTTCTCGCGCTGGTACCATACCGGAGTTAACAAGACGACATTCCAAGGCTCGCCAGCAATGAACAATCCACCAAGAATGTTCGCAACGTGGTGGTGGCTCACCTCGGAGGGTAAGGCAGCCTTGTGGGCGGCCGCTTCCAAAGCCCAGGCCAGTGCATGACAGAAGGGCTGCAGATCGCCCAGGGCGCTGCGAGGGGAGTTTCGGTGGCTGCTGCCCCAGCACCGCAGGGGGCTGGCTCCTGTCGCCAGTGGTGGAGAAGGCGCGGAGGACTCGGTGCCCCCGCCACCTGCATGACCCCACCACCGCCCGTCTCACACCACTTCTCAAGCCAGCGTTGCAAGCGCGATGGAACGCACACGCTCTGCAAGTCTTGACGTTCAACATGTTTCAGGAAGAACTGTTTTCGTAATCAACGTTTTCTCGTGAAAGTTTTTGCAAGCAATCAATTCAGAATGCCAAAGGTGGTTCAAACTGTAAGGAAGTAGAGCATTTATTCGAATATAAGGCGAGGTTTTTTTTTTAGAATCCAAAGCCTCAAAGTCATACCCCATCTTATATTCGAAGCTCAGTATATATACAGTCTACGCCCGTTACAACGGACCCTCTGAATCCGGAAAAAAACGTCCGCTGTAGCCGAAGTATGCAGTATCCGAAATGGGGGGGGGTGAGCCCTAAAGTGGGTACTTTGACCGATATCACATGCATAGTACATACACTTTGTTCTTTTTACACACCTGCAGCACCTCTGCACAGTGTTCGCGCGAGGGCAAAGAATCGCGTAAACACCGTTTCCACCGGCACTTCGAACCAGCACCGGCACTTCGAAAAGGCCTAGCGCATGCGGTCAAGCATGTAAAGACGCAAGATAAGTTGAGCAAATAAAGCAAGAATATAACAGGGCGCAATTATAAACCAGCTATAAAACATCAGTCGTGCCCATCAGCATTAGCTAGGCTCTTCTAAATCCCCTCACAACGAGGGCAGGTTTCCCGAACCGTTCTTCAAACCAATCGGATCGCTGCCTGATGTTCCCTCAAGGCAGCTTCCACATTTTTAGCGATTTTATTCTGGTCATTGAAACAGCTGTAATGAAACAATCTGATGACGGACAGCTGTAAAACTACTCCGCACGGTTACCGGCAGATTGCACACAATGGATGGGGAACAACCCCTACTTGAGGCATTTCTTACCTTTTTCACCGAACGGAACGGAACGATGCATGCGTGGGAATAATAAAGGCCGAACTTCATGACTCGAGTTTTTATTACATAAAAAAACTGACGAGGGCAGACTCGCCTTCGAGTGCACCACTTCGAGTATTCGATAGCGGCCTTGCTCTTGACGGTAGAGCGGACACTCTGCTTAGACAGGCCTGTACTTCTGGCGATGTCAGCCTGTTTTTCCCCATGTTCAACAGCGTTAATTACGCTTAATATATCCGACAGTGAAATCAGCTACCCTGCCGCTCATGCCGCTGGTCGCACAAAAAAAAGCCACTGGCACTGGCTTAGCTTGGCTGCGCCAACGACCCGGCTGCCAGCAATGTTGCCAGACATAATAGCTTGTCTTGCCAAATAAACAAAGGAAAAGCACATCGGTGCCGGCCCCGCGGAAGTCCGCTATAAACGTTCAGTCGAAACAATTTTCACCTAAAATTTAGTCTGTTGTAGCCGATAGTCTGCTCTAGCCGGGTCCGTTGTGAGCGGAGTGGACTCCATTTAAAATGCATGGGGACCAGACAAACCAACAGAAACGGCCTGTTGTAACCGAAAGTCCGTCGTTGCCGGATCCGCTGTAACGAGCGTAGACTGTATATATATGGCGATTTATTTTGACACTTCAAACTGCACCCTTGCCTTATAATCGTGACCGCCTAATAATCAAATAAATACGGTATCATTTGAGAGGCATCTTTCATTCCTTTTTGGCAACTTGCAGTTCTTTCTCTCCAAGCACAATTGTCGCCGCTTCAGTCCCATTGAAAACGGTGAAATACACACACTCACCAGTGGGGGAGACAGTTGCCAGCAGGTCACACAGCGAGTCCACGTAGCCGATGTCCTGGAACGGCACACGGGTTGGCGCAAATTAGGCCAAAACACTGCGGGTAGCGGCAGCGTGACAGCATACAGCATCTCCTCACACAACGAACACACATTTTCACTCGAAAACCTACGCATATTCAAGGCTGCGTTCCACATATGAAGTAGGCATTTATACAAATACTTTAGCTGCAATTCTAACTTCGTGCCCCCTTGCACACACGGGGCTACTTTTCTAGCTTACCCTGCGAAATGCTTTCGCAGCCAGCCGTGCTCGGTCCCAAATTCAGTCACGGACAGCCCTTGAAAGCACACGCGCCCCAGCCAGCTTCTACTGTGCACTAGAAGCCACTGAAAAGCCAGGGACAGAATTCCCGAGCTACATGTCTGAGGGACTCCCAGATGACAAGTAATCCATGGCTGCTTGTTGCAAGTGTGCTTGCACTTCAGTGCTCAGGGTGAAACACCGCACATTCGGATGTCGAAGGGGACCAGATAAAGGGCGCCGTGGCTGCCGTAGTAGAGCTCGTTGCAAATGACAGCTGTGTTTCAGCAAACTATGCAGTGGCAGTGTTCAGTACAAGGCTTCTTTAGCATGCATTTTGACGACTGAAAACAGTGGGTGCAATTATCACATGGGGTCCAAAAAAAAGTTAGAATCATTTATGGCTAATGTAGCGGGCATGTCTTTAGTGCCAGCCCATATTATGCCACTGCAGGGCAAATTTAAAAGTTTCTCAATGTGCCTTGCATTTTTTTTGCGAAAAAGGTGTTGCCAGAATTGAGCTGAACGAGTTGCCAAAGGCTCATTCTTTCGAATTCAACAAAGTTAAGGGGGGACACTGGTCTTGAGGACCAAAAATTTGCCAAAAAGTCAATTTTCTGTATTAATTTTATTTGCAGTCTATAGGTCCCAAAGAATGCACCTGCAAAATATTATAGCTGTACCATAGGTATTTACAAAGCTGTCACCATTTGAAGTTGGCTAAATGGCCATTTTCCCCTGCATTTCCGAACTTTGTGCCTTGTTTTCTCAAAACCAGTTTTTTTCCCATGAGGTCAACTGTCGGGTACAATATCTTGGGATGTACTGGTCAGATTTGCGTCATTCTTTCTGCATTTGAAAGCTTAAGAACTGAACAGTGCAATAAAACCAGAAAAATATAAAAATTCTTTGTACTAGTACAATTTTTTATGCATTTTGTTTTACGAAAACATTGATAATTGATGACCTGACATTTCATAAGCTCAGAGCAATTGCAGAAACAGTGATAAAATTACTGCTGTGGTATAGTTGCACTCCCTGGTCCTTCGAGAGCACAAAGGAACAAGAAATATTCAAGTATATCATAAGCAGATAATTAAAAAATTGCGCGAAATGGAATGACATAACATGTTGCAAACCTCTGAACTTAGACTATATAGATGAAAACTGACTGCATATTTGTGCTCACGACGTTAAAACACGCTTAATGTGCAAATTTCAAGGAGATTGGTTCAAAAATAACAAAAATGTCTTCAAGACCAGTGTACCCCCTTAAATTTTGTCTTCACAGGCTCCTTTAAGGGGGGACGTGGCTTTCAAAATCAACTTTTTTATTTCTTTGTGGATTTTGATGAAAATTGGCACAGCAACTGGAAATGCTTCTGTGATAACACCATAAAAATTTGAAGTTAATATTTTGATAACTTTTTTATGTATGAAATTTTCTTTCTGTTCCGCTTGTACCGAGCTTGAGCGGCTTATAAAACATGATAGAAAACTTGTTCGAAGTGCTTTGCATTCCCAAATGAATGGACGAGGTCGTGACAGTTTTAGAATTTTTTTTTTACAACACAATGTTTTTTAGTTTTCATTTTTTTAGAGGTTAATGTGCAACAGGCATGTCAACTGTGAACGATTATTTGAATAAAAAAATCACAAAAAACAAATCTGGAAAACTAAAAGTGTCACGACCTGAACAGTTCATCAAGGAATGTAATGCAAGAAACGGAATCAAAATAGACCCAGCAGTCACGAAGAAATCCCTGGGACAAGCGACACAGGTGGCAAAAAAAACTGTTTTGAGAAAACGGCTTCCGAAGTTGCAACATAGGTTTCACATATCAAAAGTCGTCACGGTTGTAGCCTTTCATGTCCTTTTGAACATGGGGCTTCTGGAAGGCCTTGCCTTGAAATTGGAGTGCCTTTTCAGCCTTTCTCTTTCCAGAAAACATCATTTTCAGCTCCTCCGTGAAGAGTACATACCCCCCTTTGCAAACCAAACGGAGGGGAGATGGGTTTCAATGGGCTTTCAATGCAAAGTAGGTTAGTTGGTTGGCTGTATCGCACTGGACAACCTCCTTTTGCAGTGTTGTCACCATGGCAACAAGTTAAGCATTTTTTTAACTTAAATTTGAACATTTTTGGCTTTTTTTTCATGTTTTATCTTGCCTGGCACAGCAACTTAGTACTCATAGTGCAGGTGTTCATTGCCAAAAGTTTGCATACCACAAGGTTGAAAATGAGCTACTTTGAAGCTTGGTAGAGTATTCTGCATAACTCCCAACTTCAATGCAAGAGCATATTTTTTTTACTATTGACATTCAAGGCATCCAATATTTCTCGCAGCACAGCCAGTATGCCCTGAGCAATGGTATCAATAATTTCCCTAAAAAAATCACTGTTAAATGCTGCCACAGTAACGTACATTTTTAACGCAGAGAGCATATTTTTATTCCTATATTACTAACTCAAACCTGTTTGCATGAAAATTACAAGTGCACGGGAAACGTTGCGCAAGAAAGGCGATATGGCTCGCGCGCATCGCAGCGCACGCTTACCGCGACATATCGAGCTTTGATTATACCTGATATGGCTGGTCAGGTCGCTTTTAAGATTAAAACTAACGTCGCAGGCATTAATTACAACTACTGGCGTTCAATCGTAACCGGTTGCCCAGTCATGTGATGCTCCAATGCGCGTCGGCTATGCCGTGCGCGCCGCAGCGTTTGACGCGTCGACCGTTTCTTTCTCAAGGCTAGCGAGCCCACGCTCAAAACACAGCAATAACTAAGCGTGTAAACATCGCAAATCCGACTAAAAGTTCACTTCACGAACCGCTATCGCAAGCGCGCACACCGCGTCACCCTCCGGGGTCTGGCGACGGTAGAGTCACGCGCACCACGAAGCGTTCGATGACCTCCGCCTTTCGAGCCACACAACTTCCCGTAATCTGGCTCGTTATCTCTGGCATTCCCATCGCGATAACGTCCGTGTTGAATACCACAGATTGAACAGAAACTCGGCCGAGCGAAGCGACGAAAATGAACTCAATCCGCTCGCTACGCAGCTCAGGCGGCCGCCATCTTGCGTTGCGCCCGCGACATCCAATCAGGAGGGTCGTCGTTCTGCGCCCCGACCGGAGGACCAATAGCGCTTCAGCATCTATTTCTAGCTTCGTTTGTGCGTCGTTTCTTTTCTGCCGTTTGTGCGTTTGTGAATGAACGAAGATAAAAGAGACGAGCGGAACCGGAAAGACGATCGCTCGGCCGATCTAACCATATCAAAATGGCCGCGCCCGGTGGCACCGTTGCAGAGATAGAGCGCTCCGAAAATTGCCGTTTTTTCGCCCTTTTGCGCTGATAGTTTGTCACCGCGCCTGACAAAAGTATTTTTTTATGCCACTTTGCGACGCTTTTCAGCGTAAAAACTTTGCAGACGCACAGAATAGGAAACATAGAAGCCGAATATGCGGGTTTCAAAAAAACGATGTTTTGGTCATTTTTCCGAAGTTGAAAGCCGCGTCCCCCCTTAAAGGAGCCATGAAGACAAAATACAAGTTGGGCTTATTAGAAAGACTGCTTAGTCCCGATAACAATTATACCAATATCACCGCAATCTTCCAACAAATAACGGAGATATTAAAGAAAACGTGGTGAAGCAGTCGCGACCCCCCTAGCCAATTCCCGCAACTTTTCTATGACGTCACGGAACCTTGTTTGTGCTATTGGCGGCCGCCTAACTGACCTGTCGCGACGAGACATGGCTGGACGTCTGTAATGGGGCCTCTAGTTCCATTTGACCGCATCACTTGAGTGCTAACGTGCAGTTAACGCACTGAAAATTGTTTTTAGTGCTGGCCTATGTGACGTCATTCTCGCTCATAACACGTCACTGTGGCGCAAAATTTGAAAGTTTTTAAATACTTCTTGCTTTTTTTCGTAAAAAACATATTTTGTGGCTGTAATGGAGCTGAGTGAGATACTGAATCCTAGTTCTTTCAAATTAAACAAAGCTGTATTTTCTCTTCATGGCTCCTTTAAAGGCCAACTGCACTCAAATTTCACCTCAACCACATTTACTTGTAACGTACCGTACGTACCACCAAACCAACCGGGACATGACTGGTAGCCCCGTGAAATGCGCTGTTAATTGGTCATAAACGTTCAACATAGCTCCGTCGCAGGCGACGCTGCACCTGTTGGCGGGTCGCGCAAACAGCCATGAAGCGGAATTGACATTGTGGCCAGCCCTGCGCTTTTTCCTACGGCCAGCCAGGAGAACCGGCCGAGGCCCGCTGGGTGCACTTCTGCTAGGACTGCGGCGAAGGCGAAGTGTTGCGCACAGGTGTGCCCTGGCCGGCCAGTCACGTGCCACCACTCACTTGCTGGCTGGGCTGGCTGGAACGTCACTTGGGCCTGGCCGTAATGGCTGCGCTCTCCTCAATTTCACTTTAAAAATCTACGATTTTTGATGGCTGTTTGCGCCGCTGATACACACATTTCAGCTGTCATATTCTGTATATTGCAGTCTTTTTAGGCAGACTATAGGAAAAATAACATTTTCAGGAGGTTGAAATTTTGAGTGCAGTTGGCCCTTAAGGAAGCAGTGGAGGCTCGCAGGGGTCTCACAGCAGGGATTGAGACTGACCTGCTGCAGCTGCGGGGTGAGGCCCAGGCCGATGCGGCGCCAGGTCTCGTGGCAGACGGCATGCGGAGACACGTTGGGCACCAAGGCGGCCGAGCAGCCAAACACCTTGTACAGCTTCGCACCACTTGCGCACCACCGTCTTGCGCACCTGGGGACAAAAGCCTGCTTTTCACCCTCCTGTTCACACACAGGGTCACCACGACCGCACGATGCATGCTTTGCTTCGAAAAGAAATTAGAAGCCATTCCATTCAGGGAAGGTGGACGATTTATAGCACACGACATTGAGGACACACAGAATTTAGGCGACAGGTACGAGCAAATTCTATTTCTTGAGCGTAAATGGCAGTTATCTCTAAGAAAGAGATTTCGTCTTGGACTCGATTTTGTTTTCGATTTCGAAGAATTTTTTAGCTCCGACTGTAGCTATAAATTTTGCCGTGCTTGCATGCGGTTAAGCCAAGTTTGCTGAGCAAACGTTTGGGTTTCGGGCCAAAATATGCAAGGAACATCCACAACTGCACAGCAAGACAGAACGCATAGGCTGCGAATTTGCATGTAGCCAGCACCTCCTTATATCTTTTTCTGATGGCATGCACCGTTACTGCCGCCCCTACCCCCAACCATCCCCCTGGGACAAACGAGCAAAAAGACGCTTTCATTGTGAAAGCCGCCATCCTTGCGAAACTGCACGGGGCGTCTTGTTTGACCTTGGCTGAGCTAGAAGGTCAAAGGCACACTACCAGGAGTTTCTTGAGTTGTATCTGGAGCAATACGCATCGCTTAAAATACCACCACCCGCCATCTTTGGCTCCTCACACGGTCAAAAAAGAAAAAGAAATATGAAAAAAAAAAAAAAAAAACTGCAGTTTCAATCCCAAGGCTATAATGGCAGCGCAGCCTTACAAAACGCAAATTATCAACTGTCTCAAGTGCCTGTTCTGTGCCCCCAGGACAATCATTCAGTGGTGGGTTTTTTTCTTTTTCCTCCATTGTAAGTCTACTTCATTAACCGTCTCGAAGCAAGATATTTGTGTGCACCTGGGCGTGCTGCCGATTCTTTCTTTGGGAGGGCTTCTGATAAGACGAAAAAACCATCATGGTCCCTTCGGGTTTGTTTTAATGGGAGTTCACTGCATAGGAGTTTTCACGGGAGTTTCACGTAAACCCACAGTGTAAGCGGCCGCTTCTTTGCACAAGTGCACACCCACCTTGGGGGAGGCGCAGGGCAGGCAGTGGTGGACGGGGAAGGCCAGGGCGGCCACCAGGGCGGAGAAGTCCGGCTCCAGGTCGCTGCCCTGGTTCACCTCCTGGCCCTGCTGCAGGTGGGGCAGCAGCGCCGAGCAGAGGCACAGCCACAGCTCGCACAGCAGGGAGGCCGGGGAGGAGGAGCAGCGCTCCAGGGAGCCCAGCACGGCCTCGGTCAGGTGCAGCCGCGACGGGTTCTGCAGGCCCAGGGACACCAGGCGCCCAAACAGGCGCACCACCCTGCAGTGCAAGGAAGGGGGGACAGGGGAGGCCACCATGAGTGTTGTGGGCGCGGGAGGATGTTGAGTCTCCTGTTGGTCATGCGCCAACCATCATTACCATCACCGTGGAGACTCGTGTCACATGTGTCATTAAAGCTTCGAGCCCCATTTTGGGTTGCCTTGCGTGGTTTTTCTGCTACACCATCCCTGTTGCACTGAGTTCATGTACTTGTGACTTGCATATAAAGTAACTGACAGGCATCCCGACCTCAGCAATGCCTAGATCGTGCCGTGTGTCGAGCTTCCATTCCAGGTGAAGATGCACAAACGAAAGGATGTTGCGCTTTCTGTCTGTCGCCTGTAGGAGGCGACAGACAGAAAGGCCTGCTTCCCCCGCACACCTTCAAGCAGCGCAAACTCAACACGGACACAAGAAGAGGGAAGTAAAAGGCTCGCCGCAATGCTGGCTTGCTTACCGGATTTTTGGCACCAAAATGTTGAGAAAGGGATGAACCGAGACTCACCCTAATTGTGTCTTTAAAGAAACAACCTCATGGTGATGATGATGGGCACAAGGGGCAAGGTATCTTCTTGTTCAACATAAATGATACGAAATGGGAAAGTCCATCTTCGGCGTTTATTTGAGCCCATCAAGAGCAACGCTAAGAGCTGTTAGGCACTTCAGTTTAACTCTTTCGGGACCGCTCCATAGGCCATCGATCACATATGATCGATGGTTTCGCGAGCCTGCAGAATACAAATTTTCGCTCGATGGAACACCTAGCGACATCTAGGAGATAGTTTGAAAACTGGAGTTTTCTCTTTTGTGAAGTTTCTTTTTTTATCGCCAGGTGGCAACACGTCAGATATTTTATTCTGATGGGCAGTGGTTTCGAATGTAAACAAACATGGCGTCATACTTGTGCGAGCGCGATAAGAAATCCGCCTCGTCTCGGCTCGCATATCTTCGCCTTCTACTGTGGATTTTAACGATAAGAGTGGCAGTGAAGAGTCGGAATGCGGCTTTAGAGATCGGATTTCAGCTCGAGTGAGGATTCGGGTGTCGATCAGCCTGGAACATCAAATCGCGCTCAAACGTGGGTGTTGGTTTCGGTTTCAATTGGCTCTGGAGTGGGTATGTGCGCTCGAAATATGTTCTAGCTGGTTTATATTTATTCGCTAGAGTGTTAACTAGCTATGGTGGTGATCTGCTGCCACCAGCGCAGAAACGGATCAAGTTTTCGCTGAAACGAGAGCCCGGCATGTACCTGGGTGATGACGTAGTCATGGTCCTAGTGCCAAAGAGATCACACACTAAACAAAAAACCAGTTACACCTAGCCGCATCAAACTTTGGCGATGAAGAAACAAAGCATTGTGTTAGATTTTGTATATCCTGAAATAATTTTACTCTTTTTTAATATTTTTATATTTACGCTTTTTTCTGTCTTTTTCTGTGTTTTTTTTTACGAAGTTCTCACTTTCAGATTTTTTCATGGTTCTATCGTCAGTGTTTAAGTAAAACTTGGTATTGTATGTCAAAGAACATATAATTAGCTGCATTTTGGTATATGCTAAGGCAGAATGGTGCCTTTGCTTTATGTAATAAAAAATTTGTACCGAGACCTCCCTTTTTCATCACTTTTTCTGGCGGTCCCGAAAGAGTTAAGGGCTTGTCTACTTCCTTCTTGTGCCCATGTTGAGTTTGCGCTATTTCAAGATGCTGAGGAACCACCTCCAACTAGCCCAAATGTCGCCCCTTCTATGCTTTGCCCTATTGATTGATTGCAGGGTTTAACGCGCCGACGCATCGCACGCGATGAGGCGTGCCGTAGTGGAGGGCTCCGGATTAATTTTGACCGCCTGGGGACCTTTAACGTGCCAAGCCGAATTAACCGAAATCTCGTACACACGGGTGTTTTTTCTTTTCGCCTCCATCAGAAAAGTGGCCGCGGCGGCCGGGAATCGAACCCGCGACCTCATGCTCAGCTGCACATTGCCTTAGCCACTGAGTCACCGCGGCGTGTCTGCTTTGCCCTATTCCTATTCCTCCCTTCCTTCTCAAGCAGGGGTGCTTGTGGTAAGTGCTGGCTGGTTCACAGGGTGCCCCCCTTTTGGCAGCTAGGGTGGCCTTCCCCTTGGCTTTCCCCCTTTTGCAACCTCCACGGTGCAAGGGTGCTGAGCACAGGAAAAGATCAGTGACCCAAGCCTTTGTTTGGATACACATGGTGTGTGCACGAGCATACAGCATTTGTGAGGTTCCTATTCCTAGCTACATTGAGATCAAAAACCACCAAGAATTTGTCATCTGCCCCCTTAAAACAGGCCAGACACCCCGCAATCATACAACTTGTCGCCGGTGACCACTTGAGACCCAGTGGTCACAATTCCCACCTCAGAGTCACACAACCTGGGTCAAAACTCCGAAAATTCCAAACTGGCACGAGCATTTTGTTTTCCAGGACTGTGGTAGGACCCGTACGCATCGCAATACAGGCAATGCAAGCGTTGGCAACAGCCACATGCCAAGAAAAAGTAACTCCCCCAGTAACGGCTGCCATGCTGCGAAAGCATTCCATGCATGCAAAGCAAAAGCCAACACGTAAGCCACCACTCACTCATCCTCCTCCGAGAAGACGGCCAGCAGGGCCGGCTGTAGCAGGAGCTTGAGCAACGAGAGAACAGGCGTGCCCTGGAAACAAGGAACACTTAATGATGATCGCTTCCGTCACCACGACCAGTCACCGCAATCCAGTAGTAATACTGTGCTTGAGCTGATGTTCAGAAACTCGGACAATTATAATGAAAAGAAATATGTTTCAGGGAATTTTTCAGCTTCCTCTTACAATGTCAGAATGCCCGAGCATCACTTCTTGTATAGCCGTGAAAGTGTATGAAAGTGCATGTATGTGTATGTTGGTACACTGTTCTGATGCAGACGAAAAGCGAAAACGCCCGTGTGTTCGAGATTTTGGCGCACGTAAGAGATCCCCAGGCGGTCAAAATTAATCTGGAGCCCTCCACTACGCCTCATAGCTAAAGTGCAGCTTTGGCGCGTTAAACTCTACAATCAATCAATAAATCTAGGTTGGAAAGTCAGCATCACTGCCTATAGGAATTGCTGAATTGTATGAACGTGATGTTCTGACATCTGCCACCACCACCAATTGCCAATCCCCCCCGAGTGGGTATGCTAGGAATCATAGCCAATGACAATTTGGTGAGGCGTTTCTGGTGCCATGCAGCCAATATCTGGGGACGCAGTTTTTTTTTTTTTTTTTCCCACCAAATAAGCCAAGTGATGCTCGCACATCAAAAGAGTGGCACGGTGTTGTTAGATGTAGCATTGTTATGACTGGACGGTAGGTAGGTCTTGCGCATCGAGTGGGGTGCAACAAAGCTCCATCAATCAAAGAGACCCGAAAAACGGGCCACTCACGTGCAGCACTCCCAGCTTTCCCGAGTAGTAGCAGTGCGAGGTGAGCATTTTCTCCGGCAGCTGGCTGGCTTCCTCTAGCACCCTCTGCAAGGGGACACAGCAGCAACAACATACGCTATCAACTCTATCAAGCGCACTCTATCAACAACACATGCCTTGCTACCCCCTATCACGCAAACTCCCCTCTGCAATCTGCTGGGGTTCTGATTATTACGGCACAGGACACTTCCCAGCCATGAAAGGAGACTACTGTATTTATTCGATTATAGCGCGGTCACGATTATAAAGCGAGGGGGCAGTTGTCAAAAAAATTGCCATATAATACACTGACCTTCAAATATAAGGCAGGGTATGTTTCAGACTATGGATTTTGTAAAAAAAGACCTTGTCTTATATTCGAATAAATACGGTATATGGGAACTGCGTTACCTTGTGTCAACTGCTTCTGTGTAAGGAAGCTCGCCAAATACTAAATCCACTGTGGCATAATAAAGGTTCTGTTTGCGCCTTAACTCCATAATTCGGATACAGCAAACATTTTTTTTTCCATATTAAGGGGGCCCGTTATAAAGGGCATCAACTGCACTCTGTATTGCACTGAATTTACACGAAGTCTGCAGGTTTCGCTCAGATCAATATAAGTCGATGCTATTCGTACCTGCACAATATAAGAGACCACCTTTGTCAAGTTGCTGCCCCCTCTAATTCATGTAGATACTTGTTTCAAGCAAGCTTGCTGGCTTCTGTCACAGCATTCCGTTTCCGATTCAGCGCAGGCCGGGCACATCTAATGCGATGCAGGACCTTAAACACAGTGACCGGCTCCCCTCCACCACTAAACCAACCTAGCAAATTACTAAACCGCCCTAATTAAGGAAAAAATTTGTAGAAGTGAACTAAGGGAGCCTTTTTCCAATTAAAAAAAAAAAAACCCGGAAACAAAAACAAAAAATAGACCCGCTGGGGCTCGAAGCCAGAGATTACCCATTAGAAGCCACACAACCCACTAGACCACAGGAGCTGAACAGCGAGCTCATTTTAGCTGCTAATGAAGGAGATCCTTGAAGCACAGCGCACTACAACAGGACAGATGGAGGGACGCGTACACAGCACTGTATTCGCGTCCCTTTATCTGTCCCATTGTAGTGCGCTGTGCTCCAAGGATGTCAAAGTACCAAATAGCCCATCAATCCACCCTCGTTAATGAAGGAAGATGCGGCACTGTTCAAAGCTAACGACCAGATGGCGCTAGGTGCAACAGGAAGTGCCAGGCCTGCTACGGTGTCTCGGAAATAGAATTCTGTGCAGCCCCCCCTGCCAAGCTCAAAGGTGAAACAGGGAGGGAAAAGGGTTGACGAGAGAGGCACACCTTGCAGGCCTGCGGTGCCCCCAGCAGCCAGTCGGAGAGGCCATCCAGGACCAGCTTGAGCATCGCTGCCGCCACGGGCACGTTGTCCGCCGTGTGGGCCTCCACGGCTCGCTTCAGCAGCAGGTGCATCAGCAGGCAGCCCAGTGAGGGCGCTGCACGGAGGGGTGGGTAGGCAGGCCGGTCAGTGCGTACTCGCTCCACAAGCTTTTGTGTACGTACATGGCAGAATAAGCATATGCATTCAAATAGCAGAGCTTGGAAATCTTGACATGACACACTTAACTTCCTCAGAGGGGTCATGCAGAGATTTCTAAAAATTTTGAGTTATGTGGGTACTTAAAACTCTGAACACTTCCTATACTAACTGTGCGAAGCCGTTTTCGTTGCGTGCTAGCGGCAAAAGAAGCTTCAGGGAATGCCTAGGGCATTCGAAGAATATGAGGGCGAAAGCCCAGTTGGGCCATCTGTTGGTTTGCTGTTGAACCCTCTGGTGAGCTGAGGAAGTGGATACACGGAATACACTGCACGTGCCAGCCACGTGCAGGCATGGGCTACCGTTGGCTGAGCTTTTCAAGTTAAGGTGAGGGCAACCATGAGCCTGCGCATGCCTGACACCTTGTGGGTTTTCTTTCTTTAAATCCAGCAACACTCTCGGTGCTGAGGCAACAGTGAGAGGTTCTTCTCTCATCCAGTAAAATTGGAGGACAGAGCTTCCGAATACGCTAAGGGGCGCACCTGGAGGTCGATTCTGCCCTCGTCACAGTTTTTTTTATATAAGAACGAACTGCGGTTCAGTGAGGTTCGGCCTTTATTATTCCCACACATGCATCGCTCCCATTTTGTTCAATGAAAAAGGTAAGAAATGCCCCAAGCAGGGAGATGGTTCCCATCCATTGTGTACAATCTACTGCTGGCTGTGCCAGGTCCAACTGGTCTAACCTTCGATCCCCCCCTCGGATACTGCATACTTTGGATACAATACAACGGTCATTTTTTTCTGGATTAAGAGGGTGCATTGTAACAGGCATAGACTATATATTTTTTTATGTTCAATCACAGACTGCGGCCCAGTGGGGCACCAGCGACCCCCTGTATGCCTATGTAGGCTGGATTATGCAAGGATTTTCATTATTATCACTCACAATCCCCTGAGCCGTCACCCTCCGGCGCCACAAGCAACCCGGCTGCTGCCGCCCACCCACCTACCGTGCTCGGTGCTCTGCTGCAGCAGTCCGACGGCCGAGCGGCAGGTGCGCTCCCACTCCTTTAGGTGGCGCCCTAGCACGCTCGTCTCCAGGGGGCCGCCCAAAGGCGCTGCACGTGAGCACACAGGGAGGGGACGCTTACCAAAGGGGCCACCAGGACGAAATACAAGTTGGGCCCACTGATGAGACTTCTCTGTCCCAATAACAACGATGGCAATTTTATCACAAACTTCACACAAATAATTGAGATACTGTATAAACCGGAATATAGGTCGACCCGGTATATAGGTCGACCTCCTACCTTCAGGTGGGAAAAGTTGACAAAAAGAATAATTCGGCACAGAAGTGCACAATGTCTATATTTATTTTCGATGCCCGTCCGTCACTGCCACTCACTATGCCTGCCAAAGTCACTCGTCCGAGCTGTCAAAGTTGTCCGAGGATGACTGCTTCTCACGGTCATCTTCAGTGCCGTCAAGCGCGTTGCTGATGGAGCACTTCCCAAGCGCTCGTGCAACCATGTCGTCGGGCAGCGACTGCCAAGAGAAGGACACCCAGCTTGACACGGTCGCGAGGGATGGTCTCCGCAGCCGGCCCGTAGGTGCCTTTTCATTGTCGCTGGTTATCCACTCATTGTACAGTTCGCAAAGCCGGTCCGCGGACGGCCTCCGCTGTAACCGCCAGCGATCATGAGCGGAGTTCCCTAACGAAGTCCACCACTTGGTTCTCCAACTCGGAGTGCACCGCTTGATGTCCACGGAACGATCTGTTCCGGGGCTTGCACGTGCAAAGCTTAGCTTTCTGGCTCCACCAGTACCGCACTTTTCTCTGATACGCCAAACTGGCGTTGCGCCGCCATATTCCCATTCTTTTCGGAGACTCAATCGCCTTGAGCTTAAACGCGGTGAACTGGCGTCAACTTCTGCCACTCATCTCGGAGCAGAAATGTACAGAAATGCATGCATGCACACACACAAGACGAGTAAAAGACGAATGGTGGTGCCAGCCTAAGCAAGCACCACCAAGAAACACAACTGGGCGATTGTGTAGTGGCGCCGCTAGTTCCGTTTAATCGTATCACTTGAACGCTATTGTGCACTCAACACACTGGTAACTATGTTTTCCTTGCTGGCCCATATTACGTCACTGTTGTGTAGCACGAAATTTCACAGTGTTTCGACATTTCTTTGTGTCCTTGGTTAAAAGAGCACCTTTCATGGCTGAAATCGAGCTGAGTAAGTTACCAAAGGCTAGTTCTTTCAGAATGAACTACCGTAAAGTTCCGAAAGAACGCCCGCCCAAATTGCAGCGATATGAAATGAAAAATGCGGGGTGGGCAAACTTTTGGGTCAGGTACAAAAAACTGCAAAAAAAAAAAAGTGGCCACACGGTCAACCAAAACTGCGCAAATATCACGAAAAAATACTAGACGGGCAAACTTTCGGGTGAAGTGTGGAAAGGACAAATTATGGACCACATCAACGCATGAATAGATGGTTCGCGTTTGTTTTGCTCGCTCATCTCAGCTAAAGCAACTGGTTTAAGGGGGTGGGCAATCTGTGGGGTCTTTTAGCAAATTGAATATTTCACCCCTAAATGGGGGTGTGCGATGTTTCAGGGGTGGGCATTCACTTGGAACTTTACTGCAAGTCGCATTTTGTCTTCACGGCACCGTTAGGTCCCCCCAGTTGTCGTCTGCCAAAACAGTGAATGGTGGTCCATGGGTGAGACTCACTGAGGGGCACGGCGTCCATGTCGGCCTTCCACTTTGCATCCACAGGCAGCTGCAGCAGGCGCAGCAGGGCGTACAGGCTCTCCAGCCGCTCAGGCCCTGGCAGAGAGGGCGGGTCTCATCTTTAAATATGCTTTAAATATGATTTTAAATATGCCATTATTTTTTCGGTTGGTCAATCAGTTTCCAAGATAATTAGGTATAATTGGCCATTCTTGAAGGAACAATGGACGAAAGAGTGTTGGTCATAAAATTGTAATCTTTATATTTTCCACTACCATGAACCCTGGTGAGTGCAATAAGAGAATCAGTTTCTTAATGCACTGCTTGGAACTAATTTTACAGCTCATTAACCCTTGGCGCTTGAAATGGGCATGTGAAATAGTTCCTTGTCACTGGTGCCACCAAGGTTTAATGAACTGTAAAATTAGTTCCAAACAGTGCATTAAGAAACTGATACTCTTATTGCACTCACCAGGGTTCATGGTAGTGGAAAATATAAAGATTACAATTTTATGACCAACACTCTTTCGTCCATTGTTCCTCCAAGAATGGCCAATTATCTCTAATTATCTTGAAAACTGATTGACCAACTGAAAAAATAATGGCATATTTAAAATCAGTGAGGGAAAAAAAGCAAGCCTGACAAGTTTCACAAAGTTTAATTAACAATTAAAGCGAGCTCTTTTAAGACCAGTGTCCCCCCTTAAGAGCGCCTAGTCAAATCAGTACAGTGGAGAAAAAAAAAAGGAAAAAAAGAGGCTGTTTTTATATCAGTATTTCACAACAGGGAATCCAAACCTTTCCTAAGTGCACACCAAAGCAAAAGTTAACGCACTCAAAGGAAGTTCCAAGATGCTGCTTGTTAAAACTGGGGCGATTATTAAAGGGGCACTGACACAAAAATTTAGCATCTTGTTTTTTTCGTTGCGATAAGTAGCTAGTGACCTACTTATAACCTGTAGAAACCTCATTTGCTTCAGCGTGCGACGGTTTGTTTAATTAGAGGATTTTAAATGCGGCCAGTCGCAGTTTCGGTTTCAGCGAGTGCCGTGAAACGATGGATTTTGTGGATTTGTGTGAACAAAGCTGACCACCTGACCGTCGGAGGGATATCACAGAGCAGAGCCGCCGTAGCACTGTCGAATCCGCATCGACGGCAGTTTCTGCGAATGCCCCCACGTACTGATCTCGTGAGGCGCCTAATTAAAAAGCGACCGTGGATGTGACGCAGGCGCTGCGAGTGCAAATGGTACCGCGGCTAACTAAAGAACGACGCGCGACGCTCGAGACGGTGGGTGGCAAGACGCGCGCTGGGAGCAGCCGGCCGGTCTGCCTACAGGTCCGCCTACAGATGTGTCGGCTCAGCACTGCGGCGGATATTCGAGTGCCGCTCTCGTAAGCGGTGCAGATGACAATTTTTAATGCAACCCGCCATCGCATCATTAGCTCCTTTCTCATGTAAGCCACTATGGTCGGGACTTGGGGACAATTTCGTGCAGCGGTAACAAGCTATCACTCGAGCTACCTGCGCCGGCCCTGGGCCACTTCGCGGCCGTGGCCGCCGCCTGCACAGCGACACGTGCGGCTAACTCAGTGGCTTTTCGTGCCTCCGGCGCGTTTTCGCATCCAATGGTAATAAACAGTAATAGAAACAGAGTGCCTGGAATCGCTTGTAGAAACTTTGGTCGCGGCCAGCTGCCCGATTAGCTGACGAAATCACGGCGCCTCCGCCCGCCAACGATCGGGTCGTTCGTTCTCGAGAGCAGAAGCTCCGCCCTCCGGCCCTCCGATTGGAGCGGTGAGCCGGGCGAGCCCGCGTAAAACGCCGGTAGTGCGGAAGCGGCCAACACAAACTCGTGACGTGTTTGGATGTTGTTTATTTACAATTGCGCGTGGTCCTCTGCTGGCTGCTCGGTTGCGTTTCGCACACTTCAAAATTGATTTTAAATATGTTCTAGGCTGTATTCGCCGCTGATATTTTGCAGATGATGTATATGTGTTCCCACCAATCTATCTCCGACGTTATCTCGCCTTCAAAATTTTGTGTCAGTGCCCCTTTAATGTAAAAGTCAGGAGGTTGAAACTTGCTCGTCAAATCAATTATTAGAAAAATCTGTGCTTGGAAAAGGTGGCTTTCATTTGCACATTACGCACATTTTAAAAATAAGGTAAAGTGCAACGAAACTTAATCCGACACACATCACTTGCTGCTAAAAATATCCATCTATACACATCTCGACAATATACAAAGCAGAGCATTTCAAGCGTTGCTTTAACACGGTTTTTAGCGCTTTAACACTTCTACCAAGTCACTGATCAGTTTTTCAGATTATGATAACTTGGACCTGCCTGACCAATTAGACTTTTTTTTTTAACAGTTTAGTAAAACACCAGCGCTTTATTGGAGTCCATTTTCTCAGCTCCACGGTTATTACAACACTTCTGCCCTCAGGTCCAGAAAAATTGGTTGCAAACTTGCCAACTGTAAAAATAAAATCTGTATAATGAAGTAGCAGAGTTTCCACAACTTCGTGTGCACTGAACAGTGCACAAAATTTTGCCTCCATGCGACAAGGTGATTTTTCTGCACTTTCTGCATAATGAACCCAAAGAAATCAGAGCTGCACAAAACAGGAGGACTACAGTTAAACCTCGAGTAGCGAAGTTGGTAAAATTCGTAATTTACTTCATTACATTGAAATTTCGCTACATTGAAATTCGCGGTTATAATGAACTGTTCATCCTGTGAAGCATTTCCTGAAAAAGAAAACGTGGCGTGCATACACGGCCGGCGCTTGATTGATTGATTGATTGTGGGGTTTAACGCGCCGACGCAACGCAGGCGATGAGGCGCGCCGTAGTGGAGGGCTCCGGATTAATTTTGACCACCTGGGGATCTTTATCGTGCGCCGAAATCTCGTACACACGGGCGTTTTTGCTTTTCGCCTCCGTCAGAAAAGCGGCCGCCGCGGCCGGGAATCGAACCCGCGACCTCGTGCTCAGCAGCGCAACGCCTTAGCCACTGAGCCACCGCGGCGGGTTACACGGCCGGCGCACTGTTTCTGTTTCTATCGGGGCTTAATCGTCTACGTGGGCATCAGCATAAACCGCATGGAGCGTTTTCTTCCTGCAAAAACGCGCCCCGCAAGCCACAGGTGCGCTCACGCAGCCGCGGAGACCACCTGCGCGATGCAGGTAGCTCCAGCGACCGCTTCTAATCGCTCGCTGTAATGCAACTCTAGGGGCAAACGAGAGGGGCATGCGAGAAAAAAAGCGGATAACGTGGGCGAAATTTTCACTGTAAAACGTCATACGCGCCGCTTACGAGAGCGCCCATCAAATATCCTCCGCGGTGGTAAGCCTTATCGTCTAGCCAGCCGGCATCCCCGAGCGCTTCGAAGCTCCCGCCATAGGGTGTGCGCCTCCCCATTGGCGAAACCATAGCGAAACTGGTCAGGCTCCTCCCACTGCCCCCGCGCAGCCCGAGTCACTTCCCGCCGCCGGCACGCAATCGCGGACGCCGGTGTGAAAAAAACGCGCATGCATAGCTCATTAACATTCACAAATGCTTGCTGGGACGATGAAACCCAACAAGCCTGAGCGAACTCGAACAAAGTGCAAAGCGGCCGCGGCATGCGGCGGCAGCGGCAATGCCAGCGGCGATTAGGCTTACCACCGCGAAGGATATTTGATGGGCGCTCATGTTTTACAATGAAAATTTCGCCCACGTTATCCGCTTTTTTTCTCGCATGCCCCTCTCATTTGCCCCTTGAGTTGCGTTTTCAGCGAGCGGTTAGAAGCGGTCGCTGGAGCTACCCGCATCGTGCGGGTGGTCTCCGCGGCTGCATCAGCGCGTGCGGGGCGCGTTTTGCGTTTTTGCGGGAAGAAAACGCTCCGTGCAGTTCCCACTGATGCCGATTAAGCCATAGACGATTAAGCTCGGACAGAAACAGACGCCAGCCATGTATGCACGCCACTCAGTTTGTAGGCAAGGGGCTTACTCAAAGACTCCGTGGCTGGCTGCATCCGCGGCATTGGGCGACCCGTGTCGCTGTTTGAGTTTCATTGGGACCCCATTTCGGCGCTTGCGTCTCCCAAAATCTACTTCTACAACTTAAATTTCGTGCCTAGTTCTCCATGAAACTTCGTTACATTGAAATTCCGGCAAACGGGACTTCGTTACACAGAGGGTGAAAATAATAGTGTGCATACACTTGAAGATACAAAAAATTCCGTGTTCGTTACATCGAGGGTTTCGTTACATTGAAGTTCGTTACATAGGGGTTTAACTGTACTTCCCATCGACAGTGTAGCGTTTGAGGAAAACAAAGTCATTGCTGGTATGAGTGACTGAGTGCCAGGCTTCAATCTACATCTTACATTACAGTGCACATTTGCCGGGCAGTTTCCCCAAATGTGTGTTTCCACGTGCCTGCAACAGTATTGCAACACTGCGTACAGTTAGCTCAACCTTCTTGCGCCTCTGGCAGAACAGTGACGCAGGGCAATCATTTTCCCCCCTTTTGTTCCAACATGCTGTGTTCTATGCTCAGGATGCAACTATACCCTGGTAAAACTTAACAACAATGGAAGTTGCACCTGCACAAAATCAATGCAGCTGGCTGTTTTTTTTTCGCAGCGCAAAAAGTGCATTATTGCAAGTATTTTGAATGAACGTGACATGAGTCATTTGCATGATTTTTCGCACTTAATGCTCTTATATAAACAACTGCAGCAATAACAAATAAACTATAGGTGAGAAAAAGCAGGTGATGTTGTGTATTTTAAGTGAAGCCTCGGTACAAAATGCGCACGCACTGACGTTTGGGTTCGTTGCTTTGTCGGGTGATACACTACGTGGGCAACTTGCCGTTCTGAACTTGCAGTAAGCGGGGCCACGTTAGGCCTATAGACTTGAGAGTACTTACGGTCGGCGATTGTGGTCCCCTCTGAGAGGAAGCCTCCTAGAGTTTTCAGCAGCAGCAGGCCAGCCTGCATGAAGTGGCGGATCAAGGATTGTTACCGTAGTTTTGCACGTATAACCCACCCCTGCATATAATTCGCACCGCGACTTCCAGCCCGCTGGAAAAGAAAAAATCCTCGCATATTCCCCGTACATTTGATACATGAAAGGCTGCACCAGAGCTACTGCTCGAGCAACACATTACATACTGTGTAGACTGAAAAAACGTATATTTGGCAAGTAGAATACACTGACTGCAAGGCAAAAGTCACTAATAAAATTCAATTGTTGGAGGGCGCTCGTCCTTGTTTTTTCTTCCTTGTCCTTCTACGTATTGCGCAATTGCTAGGCTTAGTGTTACTGCGTAGAAGCTTCATGGCACAACGTGCATTGCCATGAAGCTGCGCTGAAGAAAAAATCCCGCATATTATCCGCATCCCTACTTTGCCACTGAAATTTTTGCACCTTTGGTGCGGGTTATATGCGCAAAAATATGGTAATCAGCCCCCCAAGTGACTCCTCTGGGCCGTCTCCATTGTACACAGAAACTGAGGCTAATCAGCAAACCATGTCTTTTACCCCTATAAAAATTCAAAAAAAAAAAAAAAAAAAAAAAACGAATATAGGCAATTATACGCAAGTAAGGAAAGCCTCACCTTATTTACAAAAAGCAAAATAAAATAGGGGCCCTAACTTAATGAAGGTTTGTGCCTGCTCCAATACTTAACACGCTTTCTGCAGTAAACAGTATATATTAGGGGTGTGCGAATAGTGAAATTTGATCTCGAATCGAATTCGAATCGAATAGTGTCGAATAGTGGACAAAAATGTCGAATATCGAATACCAAAGCTTTTTTTGGAAGAACAAGTAGGTTGGACACTAATAAAGACATGCTCATGTCCTTGAGCTCTAAATAGCAAATACACTAAATCGAATTGAAGAAATCACAAACTGTCATGTTAAAAATATTACAAATTCTCCAAATCTCCAAGTAGTGAACGTGGTGTTTGCCCATCAAGTGATTCAAGAGCGGGCTTGTCGTGCTTGCCGGCGTCTTGAGCACGGAGCCGCATTTCTTGCAGATAGCAGAGGACGGACTTGCCTTCTCGAAAAACTTCCAAATTACACTTCTTTTTTCACCGTGGCTATTCATGCTGAATGGCACGGCACGCGGACGTTACACAGGAGGAGAATCACGGGCGTGCGACGACCATGGCGACGACGGCGACGACCGTCAGATTGGCTATGGATAGGCGTCGAGAAAGGGTCTAGGACGGGTGATGATAGTGTGTTATAGCAAGGCCAGAATCACAAAAATTTAACAATACCATAATTATACGCTATTTTGCGGCTGCACAGTCGTGTGATAAAATTAATTAACAAAAGAAAAATGATATTTTACGTCCGAATATCAGGGGGGGAGCGTCAGTGTCATCGCCATCACAAAATGGCGTCGTCGTAGTAATTTGTTTTGTCCCGAGTGGGACGCATCATATTTGTTTTCAATGACGTGAAAACGGCAACGCACCTCACTATTACAAAAACCCGTATGTGAGGAACGTTTTCTGCACGCTAAAGACTGCTGTGTCGCTCTTTCTTTCCGTGTACGCCAGTGACGCAAAAAAATCGAGGAACTATCCAATTACACGTCGGCAATGACGTCTCTGCGGGCGAAAAGGAGGGATATGTCCAAACCTCAAAGACAACTTTCCTGGCCGAAAACGGGTCGCTGGCAATTGTTTGACCAAAACCTTTCGACGTTAGGGTCAGTAAGGGCCACGCTAATCTAGCCGCAACTTTGGCAGCGTTCGGAATATTCGTCACGTCGAATTATTCGAAAGTCCGAATGCTGGGTATTCGAAAGTCGAATCGAATTATTCGGGCAAGAAATATTCGAATCGAATTCGAAAATCGAATATTCGCACACCCCTAGTATATATTGATCGATGTGACACGTTATGCATTGCCAAAGTTAAGTGTTGTCAGGTTTCTTGCAAGAAAAACAAAAAGAAACACGCTGGAGGAGGGCGTATGTTTCTATTCCCCACGCCCGAAATGAACACATACAACCAGCAAGACCACAATCGGTGAATGCCTCCGCTGATTCAAATATGGCGTTATTTTTTCAGTTCAATTAGTTCTCGAGATAAAATTGGAGGTAATTAACCATTTTTGGAGGAACAATACACAAAATACCGTTGGCCATAAAACTGTAATCTGTACATTTTCCAACACTATGAACCCTGGTGAGTGCAATAAGAGAATCAGTTTTTCGATGCATCGCTTGGAACTAGTTTTACAGTTCATTAAACTTCAGTGTTTGAAGTGGGCACTCAAAAAGGTTCCTTGCCACTGGTGCCACCAAGGTTTAATGAGCTGTAAAATTAGTTCCAAGCGATGCATCGAAAAACCGATTCTCTTATTGCACTCACCAGGGTTCATAGTGTTGGAAAACGTAAAGATTACAGTTTTATGATTAACGCAATTTTGTGTGTTGTTCCTCCAAAAATGGTTAATTACCTCCAATTATCTCGAGAACTACTTGACCAACTAAAAAAATAATGCAATATTTGAAATCAGTGGAGGAAAGGCAGCAAGACTGACAAATTTCACAGTTTACTTAAAAACTAAAAGAAATAGTTTTAAGAGCTACGTCCCCCCTGAATGCCCAGTTTCGAATGGACTTGTGTGTGGCAGTTTTAGAGTGCAGCTCTTATATGGCTGCTTTTGTGGTTTCACGGTGTCCTTCGCCTGCATCCCTCAATGTAACTGAGCAAACGAGGAGGAATTCGAAGGGGGAGGACAGTAAGGAAAAAGTATGGGGAAGAAAGCGGAATGCTGCAGGTGCCGCGCGAGAAGTGCTTCACAGCGGTGACAAGCTCAGAGAAGGCACCACAGCAGTGCGTGCCGTCGTGTGTTCGCCGATGACGTGATCACTAAGGCATGCGGCAAGGCGTCCACCGATACCATATATGGAAACAAAGCGTTGCATAGGAGGAGGTCTATCTGCAGCACTGCTGTGGATTAGCGTGGCAGATGCACCATGCTACAGTCCGTTTTTCGGCGGATGATATGAAGTGCTCTGCACGAGACAGATTGTCCGCACCATCCATGCCACTCGTGCATTCTTTCTAACAAACTGTCTGCCTTGTGGGATATAGAAGGCTCTTAGGGGCAGGTTAGCCGGCTCTTCGGCATAGGCCACCACGCTAGGTTCCGGCACATCAACCGCGTGGGTCACCCGCATCCACGACAGCCCGGCGAGGTTCGGCAATACGGAAACACAATAGACAGTAGTGCCAAAGCACAGCCATTTATTTGGGGTCTCCCAAAGCATGCAAGCATGAAGCTCGAAGGCATTCATCAATCATGCCATCCAGTCGGGATCGTGAACGGGAGGCACTCACGGTGTGCTACCGAACAGTCCCCACCTGAGATACATCTCCTGCTGCAGCCGCCCTGTTTTGCCGATGTCACACAGACTGGACCTCCGATCTGACTGTCTTGTCTTTCGTATGCACACATTCGTGCAGCCAGAGCGCAAAGCGGTGGTGCCATCTCTCGGGGCACTGCTGAACTAGCGGCGCACCAGACTGGTTTTTAGCACATCGTATCTCTCCACAAAGTGCGCACTGGCTCACGCTTGCGGATCTCCACGATTCCCAACAGCCTATATAATCACAAGAGTATAGTCTCAGCCAGTTCTTTCTGAACAATGAGCAAGGCAAAGAGCTGCACTCAAATTTTGAATCAGGGGGTATCGTAATCGTCAGCCAAATTTTTTTTAGTGCCATTGTGTTTGGTGTAGTAATTAATATCTCAAAACCGTGAGCAGTGGCAAGGGCATTGAGGGATACAAGACTTAATGAGAAACTTTCAATTGTTCAATTGCCCTGGTGAAGATGACACTAACTCAAACCACAGAGGCCATGATAGACGCATGAATTAGGGCTGCCACCAGTCGCTTTCCCCAGCCGGACCTCCAGGAGCAATACTGGGAGGCCAGCCTTATCTGGTGTAACTTCTCATTGGATAAAAAAAAGAGTGCAACTCATTTAACACTTGGTGCAACACTCACCAAGCATATTCTTGTCTGACAGACAACCTTCTCAATCTGACTGGGGATGTTTGAGGAAAGTGCTCCAGTCCTCCCTGACAAATGCATGAAGGCCAAGCGCCACAGCATTTGATTCACTGACGCTCGACTGTGCATGCCACCCCGTTTGACTGCTTCTGCGACATTTGCTCTTACTTATCCTCCACTTCAGAGAACAGGTTTGCTTTCATGAGGACTATTAATCCCCAGAACCTTGCATCGTTTTGGACAACGTGGTGATCTTCCCGTACACTCGAACCTCCTTATAACAAAAACGGGATATAACGAAATAATGGATATAACGAAGTAAATTAGATTCCCCTTGAAATCCCCATAGACATACATGTATTTTAAACCTCGTTCTAACGAAAAAAAAAAAACAGAAATCCCAATGGATATAACGAACCGAATTGGTCTCTGCAGGAAAAAGAAATGCATATTTTACGCCGACAATACCAGTTTTCGCTGCATTAGCAGCCGCGCGGCGTGGCAATTCAACCCTCCTGCCTCCCAACAGCAGCCGCGCTGCGTCACGGCTATCTCGGAGGCGACGCTTTCCGTGGAGTCGCTGGCGAGCGGCCACGCCAACCTCCTCGTTCTCCCAGCTGCATGCCCAGCGATGGCCCAGCTTGGTGGAGTGGGGCGAGGGGGGCCACGTGACAGTGGTGAGAGGAGACACAAGCGGCGGAGCGGCTCGTTGCCCGTATTTGCGGACGGGTCTTGTCGCCCGTCTTGCCGTTGTGGACAATGAGTTGTTCTTCGATTACGTGAACGCTGACGCCGACGCGGTGACTACCGAAGAACGGACTGATGACAGCATCGTGGCAGATGTCGCCGGACTAGCGGACACAAGCGATGACGAAGACGCCATGGGCGCCGATTCCCGCGCGTTCACCGTGCGTACGTTGTCACAGGCGCTCGATGTTTTGCTTGCGTCGTCCGAAGCAGAAGACCATTGTAGACTTTTTTTCGCGAAGCACCAGCGGACAATAAAATAGCGTGTGTACTGAATAAGCCAAATATTTGTCTTGTAATCAAATTTCTTTGCATTTGAGGTCGCGTAGCGATGGGGCGAGCCGCACGGTCATCTTTTCTCCGCATGCTAAAGCGTCCCAATGGGCATACGCGGCGCTAAACGGCGATAATTGATATAACAATGTACTGGATATAACGAAGTAATTATGACTCCCCCCTCAACTTCGTTATAACGAGGTTCGAGTGTATCCGTTTTGGCTATTCTCCGCGAGGTTCACAATGCCTGTCCCGTTCTCTACACGGCACAGAGTTGTGATATCGCTCGCCCCGATTCAGTGTTCAGTGTTTCCAGCAAGCCTGAAAGGGCCTTCACCAAGAAGACATGCGGCACATCCTATGCGCCCGATTGGGTACGCAGAGCGAGAAGAATGAGACTTATGCAAGCAGGACCCCCGAATTAAAGTTCACCCCCGATCCCCGTTAATTAAGGGGGCGCTACGCACCTGCTGAAAGCAGGCGGCCAGGTGGTACGGCCCGAGGGTGGCCGCCAGGTGCCACAGGGTTCGCACCAGGGCCAGCCTTGCCTGGGGCTCCACCGAGGGGCGCTGCTGCAGGGGCACCAGCACCAGCCCCAGCATCTTGCTGCTTCGCAGGGCCTCTGTTCGGGAGCGGGGGGGGGGGGGGGGGGGGGGCGCATTTAACAGCAGAATCTTCCCACGGCGCATGCACATTCACCTCGTGAGCTACGTCACTATGTCACGCGAGCCAATCCACTGGCGGCAATAACTTTTCCCGACAGCCAACTCTCCTCCTCACCCACGAAACTTTTCCACGGGCGCGCTTCAAGGGGGGCAGATGCTGCATGTCTTCTGCGCTGCCACCACCTCATTTGGTTGGAACCATTAGCGCCATGGTCAAATGCCAGGTTAAAGGAGCCATGAAGACAAAATACAAGTTTGTTTTAGTCGAAAGATTTCGTGTTGTATAGTGTCCCCAGTGCTTGTCCAGGTGCAAACGATGCTTTATTCACTCAGAAATTAATTCATTGAAATTAAAATTTTGATTTTCCCGCTAACTCGTGTGTTTTCGTGGTCTGCAATGACATCCCAGGAACCGACCACTCTGAAGCCGATTGGAAAGCCTTGCTTACCATTAGTGAACCTAGATGGCGCCACCGTACCGTGGCAAGCAGTTTTCTGCCTCTGGTTTGTTCTTGACCATATTTTAACCTGGCTTGTTTTTGTTCGGGGAGAAAAGAATCGTTTCGTGAAACATAGTGCTCGCTCGACAGATATAGTCCCGTAAGACACTGTTGCTTGCGTCAATCAGCCAGTGTCGTCTGAGACTACCCCAAAGCCCTGCAGTCCTGTGCAGCTAAACCAAGCATAGTTCACTCATTACCAACTGCAGTACGCATCAGTACTTCTATGTTTACGTGTGCTTTCATAACTTCCACTGTTTATCCCACCATTCTTAGTGCTATAAAAAGAATGTGCCCTAAATTTAAGCACAAGTAGCTCATTCGGCAAGCTTATAAGCTCTGCCTAATTTGCGTTTGATTTTGCCAACCTTTGCCAATCGCAGAGCTGGCTGGTATGACATCATAGGTTCTGTTGCGGGAAATGAGCTAGCGGGTCGCATGGCCTTTCCCTTTTTTCCTAATTATACAGCTTATTTGAGCGAAGTTTACGTTAAAAGTGAGCGAAGTTTACGTTAAAAACCTACAAATTCAGGAACCATGGCCTTCAAAAGCATTGTGCACCAATACGAAAAGTTTTACAAACCCATAGAAATGTCCTTAACGGCCTAGTTTGCTTTTTTGGAATACATCACTTCTTTAATGACAACAAATAAACGAAAAACACAATTTTGTTTATCTAGCTTTCACTAGATGACACTAGCTGTCTAGGAAGCGAGTTTTATGTCTTCATTTCAGTACAGATGGGACATATTTCTTGTATAAGTAAACTAGGCCATTGTGAACATTTCTATGCGTTTGTACAACTTTTCGTATTGGTGCCCGATGGTTCTTAAGCCCGTGGGTTTGAAGTAGCAAGTACCATAGGCATGTTAACAGGCGAGCACCCCTTCAGGCCCTTAGGCCTACCTCGCTTGTGGCCACATGTAGCCTGGCAACCATCGGCCACAAAGGTGCCTGTTAGTACATTGCAATTACCTTGCCTTGTATGCACAACCACTGTGCGAGTACTTGTACTACTCAACTTAAAAAGCCTCTAGTGGTACCGGACTAACCGCCGGACGCTACCCCCACCCCATCCTAAGCTGACGCGACGCGAAGCAGTGGTGTTTAGGCAGCCGCAAACACGTGCGCTGATGACTCCAGTAATAGCTAAACACACATGCCCGGAGGTGTACCCCAGTGATGTGTGTGTGATGTGCAAGAAGGACAGGGCCACGGCGGCCCACATCCTGTGGGACTGCAGAAGACACCCGAGCGAGGCCAGTGCAGCAGAGACGTTCCCGCCGTACCTTGTCAGTGCGGTGGCGTGCAAAGACTACGTCATACAACACATGGCCGTCCAGCAAGTGTCGGACGCCCTCGAGCTTCAACGCCCGAAAGCGTCACCCCCACCCGGGGGTAGGCATGAGTAGGTGACGGAAGCCGAGTGGCCGGCTGACACGACGTAAGGCTGCATCGTGTTTGCAGGACAAATAAAGATGTTTCTCTCTCTCTCTCTCTTGTTGGTCTCGGCCCTTTGTGAGACAAGCTCATCGCACCGTCCCTGCGTGATGCCGCAAACTCTTGGTGGATTTTCAGGGGCGCTGTTACCTACCGTAGCCAGCTAGCCAGGGCTTCAGTGCTCTGTAAGTACACCCTTTATGCCCACTTCGGCATCCGGAGGGTGTAGTTGCACCACCGCAGCACCATACCTTCAACTTTACTAGTCAATAACACACATAGCAAAAGCATTCGTGTACCGCCACATCATAACAGCAGCAGCAGCATCAGGGAACAGAAGGAATATACCAAGACTGCTGCTGTTGGGCTAGCACCTCCCTGCATTGCCCCCTATCTCTGTCCTGCGTCCACCACTGCACATGTGACTCACAATCCAGAAAATACCGGTGGCCTCATGAAAGAGTCCACACAAAGCATTTGAGTTTCTACGTTTGTGAAACTAGCAGGAAGGTTGGTAAGTGCCCCTGCTCAGAGCCAGGGTTCGTACGGGCTTCAAAAGCAAAAATTCAAGGGTTTTCAAGGACTTTGAAGGACCAGAAAACACATTTTCAAAGTCCCCATCATGTTTATCTGGGATTATTTATAACTTTTTCAACAAAATGCAAAATTTTGATATTGCCTAATACCTAAGAATATTAATGCACTCTTAGATAGGTGCTATGTGTTCATGAATGCTCCCCCAGCTTTGTTTTTTTTTTTTCAGTTTATATTTAGAGGTGTTTCTTTTTTCTTGATGCTTTGCTGAGGCTGTTTGATTTGAAAACTTCGTTAATGTTGCCTGCATCTCCTGCTTTGTCAGCAAGAGTATCAGCTGAAATTAACCCAGCAAGTGTTGCTGCAAGGCAGGATGAACTATGTACACGTCCACCATTTGCACGTAAAAGCAAACGCAGATGGAGCGCATGAGGCACAGCAAACATGCAATGAAAGGCCGTCCACAGACTAGATGGAAAATGCAAGATAGAGAACAGAAGCCAGCTTTCACAGGATTGTATCGTGACATGAATTCTGTTGAGGAGTGCTGCTCCCAATGTTGCCTCAAATACAGTGGAATCTCGGTGATACGAATTCGGTTGATACGAATTTCGTTGTGATACGAATTTTCAAAATTCGCCGGCCAAAATGCATTGTACGCAATGTAAAAAAATTCGGATGATCCGTTCGCATTTATCACCCGGTGCGGGTGATACGAACACGCGAGCCGCGAGCAGATGACTGCGGCGTGGACGGGAGGCGGGAGTGTTTGTGCGGCCGTGTGGCCTTGGTCACACGCAGGCACAAAATCATTAAGCGTGAACCGCATGGAGCGTTTTCTGCTCACGAAAACGCGCCGCGCACGCCACAGGCGCGCTGACGCCACCGCGAATACCACCCGCATGCGGCGCGGTAAAAGCCGCGGCAACATGGCGGCGTCAACGGCCGCGAAGTAGGGCGGGTGGCTCGCCCGACCGCTCTTTAAAGAACAAAAGAAGTTGCTAATGAAGTAAGGGAGCTGATGAGTCCGAAAACGACACTGTAAAGCATCGTCCGCAGCGGCTAGGGAAAGCGCCTATCAAATATCCGCCACCGTGGTAAGCCTAACCATCCTCCGGCGGAACAGCGGGCTGTCCGGAGCGCTTTCAAACTGCCGCCATGAAGAGCGTGCCTCCCCGTTGGCGCAAGTCGGCAGGCTCCTCCCACTGCCACGCGCGTCGCGCGTCATTTTACGAGCGAGGCAGAATTAGAGTGAACTAGAATACTTGGTATTCTAGTTCACTCTAGTAGAATCTGACGTGGGGGCGAAATCGTCGACGCGGGCGTCAAAAGAACACGCGCGCAAACGCCGACGCGCCCGAATGGCATGCGGTTCACGCTTGAGTTCGCGTGCGCGCGTCGCGTCGGCGATGATCGCGCGTTCTTTTGACGCCCGCGCTGACGATTCAGCCCGGCACCCAGGCGCCAGCCTCTGCCTCGGTTACCGCTAACGGCATTGGGAGGAGCCTCACGATTTGCGCCAATGGGGAGACGCGCGCCTCATTGTGATTGCGGCAATTTCGAAGCGCTAGCAGCAGCTGGCTGGGCCACCTCCGCGGTGGATATTTGGCGTAGATGACATTTTATAGTGCTTCTCCCATACTGTCAGCTCCTTTCCCACATGAGCAATTTAATTTACACATTGAGCTCCGTTTTAACAAAAGGTTAGAAGCGGTTGCTGAAGCTACCCGCACCTCTTCGCGGCAAGAGCCCGACGCCATATTGCCGCCGCCTGTCGCATGCGCAGCACATTTCCATTTTTTCTCGTTTTCTGATGATACGAATTTTCGGGTGATACGAATATTTTTGCCGCCCCTTGAGATTCGTATGACCGAGATTCCACTGTAATGAGAATCCACAACTTGTAATTTCACGCAATACACTGAAACTTGATTGTTACAATGTTTCTTTACATTTGTAACACCTAAAATCCACGACAAACACTTTAAATTTTTGTGAAAAGATAGGGCCATTGGTTCTCTCCAGAAAAATCAAGGGTTTTCAAGGACCCTCTAAAAATTCCAGGACTTGAAATTTACACTTCTAAATTCAAGGGTTTTCAAGGTTTTCAAGGACCTGTTCGAACCTTGAGAGCATTCAAAATTTTAGTGGCTAATGCATTTATCATGCAAGTAAATACGGCATCTTCCCCCCTCGTACAGCGCATGCTTTCGTAATGAGGGGCCCTCACCTGGCTTGAAGGCTGAGATGAGCACCTTCCAGGACTCCATGGCCCAGCTTTTGAAGCTGGGGCTGGGACGAGGCCCCAAAACCCCGGCTGGCTATGCGCAGCAGCAAGTTCATCGACGACGCGTTCCGGGCAACGTACTGCAGCAATGTCGGGGAAGAGAATGCAATGCTTTACACATAAGTTGGTCCCCGAGAGAATGACATTCTCTCGCACAGGCTACTTGAGTTCGATGGCACGGTTGCACCTCCCACCGGATACCTATGTTGCCACTCTAGTCTGCCATGCTGCCAACACTAAGGTGCCCCAGGGCACGTTATTGCGCGAGCATGACGGGTAACTTGGCACAGCAGAAGCAGACGGTTACTGGAGTCACTTCAACCGTGAAGGATACAGCTCTAAAATCACTAATACAACTAAAATTTTTTAAAAATTTCCTTCCCAAAGCACTAGCTTTGGCACCTACAACCCACAATCTACGCTTTGCAAACTTATTTCAACCACGAACACTTCCTCAATGCCCCCTTTCCCACCAAAACTAGTTCAGTCAACCGTATGTTCTGTTTCCGTTCCGACAAGCTGTCAGCACCCCTCATCACAGAGTTTCATACTAATATACGCTGGTATATTAAGACGAACTCGGTTAAGACGAATGTTTTTGCTCTCCAGTAACAGTCAATCGCAAAAAACCTCCATTTAAGATGATTTTATGATAATACGAACAAATTTTTACAGTCCCTCTGAGTTCGTTTTAACAGGAGTCTGCTGTATACAAGAGGGAAATCTGTTGCTGCAATCACGTGCCATCACGGGCACCGCCACAGCAGCTGACATTCCCCCCTACTTATCTTGGCGAACCACATGGCTTCTTTTCACTCTCAAAGCCATGAAAATCAACAAAAAATGGTGTTATGTGTTTTCAATACAACGTAAATTTTTCTGAGCTCCACTCTTTCATTGATAACGCAACTTTAAATAATCTTTTACAATATTATTGTTATTTTTCTGCAGGCACAGGCAACTTTTGAGCCTGCTGGCAAGCCATGCCAAAGACCAGTGGAATGCTCCTACTTGGTACATGACAACACCCTTACTAAGGCATGGCTCGCCTAAGCACTACCACCAGATTCCATATTAGTACGAAACTCTTGTGATGTTAGGTATCGCGTGGAATATCAGCGCCAAACCGGCAAACCAGGCAGGCAGATGTCGGCAGCAAGACTTCTTTATTACAGTTGAATTCAGCAGGCATTCCACTGCCCCATAAGCCCTAAGCTAAGATGGGAACGCCATCTGGATGGCCCCGTGAAAGTGGGGAAGTCTGGAATGAGTATGGGATGGTGTTGCCGTCTGTAAAAGCAGGCATGAAGCCGTGGCTGTACACGACACTCCTCTGCAGCCCCACAGAGAAAGGTCGAGAAATCCGTCCACACGTTTCACGCCGAATACCACAACTATCTGCCCCTCGTAGGCTGCACTCTGAAGACTTGCAGCTCACCAAGGCAGGAGAGGGAAGAGCAGAGACTTGCCTCGCCCATCCACTCGATGGTCAGGCTCCACACCTGGAGCGCCGTGCAGCCCTGGCCATTGTCCATCCACTTGGTCAGCTGGGGGGACCAGGCACTGGCGAGGACACAACACAGGATGTTCTGAATGGGCCTGAATGCGGACACACAGTCTCGAGGGAAGGGTTCAATTCCACTGCACAAAAGCTTTCAATTGTCACTGCATTGTTATGATGGTGCTGAGGAGACACGCGATGGCCAACCAATCAGATTGTGCCGTGCAGCCAGCAGCCAATTAGGTCAAGCATTTCGACTTTTTTTGTACCCCGTTTTATCGTGCAACCAATGGGCGAAGCGAGGCAGTTCTGATGGAGATTTGAAAGTGAAAGGACACTCTTTTCAACGAGACCAAGATCAAAGAGACCAAGACGGACCGTACTACGTATGCTGAACCAGAGCGGCCAGTTGCTTAAAAAAATGCTATTTTTTGTGTTTTTCCTGTCGTCTGTGCTACAAATTGATAGTTTGGCTCAAACAGGTACCATGCTTATTTAAATTCTACCATGCTCTTGATTCCCGCTAGCCGCAGATTTTCGTGATCGGGAAAAAAAGAAAAAGCACAAAAGTGCAAGCCCTTTGCGGTTGCAATAACTTAATTTAATACGACGCTAAGATGGCTGTCATTTCCAAGTCACAGTCATACTGTATGCAAAATGACTCATAGGAGGATCGGGGCCACCCTTCCAGACTCAAACTGCGAAACTTCAGAAAAAATAAAGTCCAAAAAGATTCAGGGAGACACTATCACGAAGTGCCAATCTTTTTAACTGTACACGGGGGCACACTGCATGGACCACATTAGCTGCTCTCATCTCCTTTGTCGGGACAAGTTCCTGAGGAAAGAGACAGGGATGATATCTAAAACAAGTGCTTGCCATCTGCAAGTTTCTTTTCAATTCTGATCAGTACCAGAGACACTCACAATGCTTTGCGCCGGCTGCAATGCGACTTTGCACCCTGGAGATAACAAGCTTCGCATTCCTTTTTGTCTGTGTAAGCATATGCCTTCGCAATTCTATAGTAATGCAATACCTTGCACGTGTTTTCGCGTGTTCGCACTGCTGAAAAGACAGACCTCAAATGCATTTTCTTGTTATTTCGGCGTTGCCCATAGCAGCCGAACAAAAAACTACCCTTTGGTTAGCACTGAGATCCTTTTGAGCCCCGAAAGATGTTTTTTAAAAGAACAAAACAGAATGCAAGAAATATTGAGAAACTCTTAAATCTTTGACGCTCTCCTCTAAAAATGTGAGATTGTGGTTACCCAGCTATGCCGTTAATAAGCAACTACTAGTAGCGTTTGGCTGGTGCTCTATCTAATTAATGCGCATGCAATTTTGGAATGTATTTTCCTGGGAAAAAAAAAGAAAAAAAGAAAAAGGTCTGCATTAGAATAAAGTACCGTATAATGCGGAATATAGGTTGAGCCAAAACATAAGCCGACCCCCTTACCTTGTAGCCGAAAAATGCAAAGACATAATTTGGTACACAAATCGTTTTATTGATAACTTGTTTTGTTTCAGATTACTCATTAGCGTTGTCTGAAATGTCGTCGGACGACTGCTCCTCGCTGGCTGTCGCCCACACAGCAAATAGTCTTCGGTGCAGTCCAGGGAATTGCCTATGCAGCACTTCAACGCTCACAGGACCATGTCATCGTGAAGCGAGCGCAAAGCATGGGACACTCAAGTGCAGACCGTAGCGAAAGCCAGTCTGTGCAGGCGGCCAGCAAGCATCTTGGGGTATCCACTCGTAGAGACGTCACACGACACTCGCGGACAAAAGTCGCCACTTTGTACAGCAGCACAGATGCACAAAGCAGCGCCCATGAGACATGGTCTTTTGAGCGTTGCATGCCGAGAGCTGCCTTTTCAGCTAACACCAGTAACGTACACTTCTTTTGGCGACACCGAACTGGCGCAAGGCGGACACGTCGTTGGCTTTGAAAAACCTCAAACTTTTCTTTTAAATGCTGCTGTGAACTGGCACCAAGCGCGTCAACTCTTTTTGAGCAACAATAAAATAGCGCGCACACATTCACTGACAGCAAGAGAAGCAGCAAAACAAAGATGGCGGCGCGTCTTATTGATGGTGGTGGTGATGGTGCCTTTGAGGTTTGGATGGGCTCGATGGGCTGCCTGGTTGCTAGATGACAAGTGGAATTATGCCAGTGACCGCTATATAGGTCGAGCGGTAACTTTTCGGCAAATTTTCCCGTAAAATATCTCGGCCTATATTCCCCCTTATACGGTAATTATGGTACTCCTGAGATTCGATGTTTGGTTGGATTGGAAGAAAAGTAGCTCCACTTTCTGAAAATGACGATGTTGAAGAAATACATTTTTTTTTGGCCAATTTTCGGACTTATCTGTAAAGGTGTTAACCCCGCCCACGTGTATGCTGCGAAGGCTAAACAGCGTGCGACACGCGTGATGAAAGGGCAACTAATACAGCTTTCGCATGCTCCTAGTCTTGCCTCACGTTGAAGGGGCCCTGAAGAGAAATACAACACTGTTCAATTTCAAAAAACTACCCTTTGTAGCTCACTGAGATCCTTTTGAGCCCCGAAAGATGTTTTTTTAAAAGAACAAAAAGAAAATGCAAGAAATATTGAGAAACTCTTAAATTCTAGGTTTAGTGACATAAATATAAGGCAGCAGTGACACAGTCGAGGCCAGCAATAAAAACACAGCTGTCAGTGTGAGCGGCATGCTAGCACTCAGGCGATACAACCAAATGGAACTGCAATCGCCCAGTCACGTTTCCTAGCAGTGGCTTTGGTTGGTAACCACTGACCACGCAAACTAGATTGTGTAACGTCATAGAGACATCACTGGAAAGTGGTCGGCGAGTCCCTCACCCCTGCGCTGCTTCCACCTGTCTTCCTCAATATCTCGGTAACTTGAGCGAAGTTTGCCAATTGTATCGGTGTCACCGTTCTCGGGACAAAGCAGTCTCTTCGATGAACCAAGCTTGTATTTTGTCTTCACGGCCTGTTTTAAACATGCCCCGACGGAGTCTACGTGATGCCACCCACCTCCTTGATGGCTGCGTGTGCGGGCGCCTCAACCCCTCGGCGCGGTGGCGCCAGGGCGACCTTGCGCTGGGTGCACAGCACTGTGTGGACCTCTGTGCGGACCTCGGGCCTCAGCAGGCACTGCAGCCCCACGTGGCACCAGTCGGAAATCACGTCCACGGGTGACAGCCTAGTCAGTGGGGGAAAGATGCACCAGTGGTCTGGTTTCGAGACTCACACACAAAAGCGACAGCCGAGAATTGCAAGAGTGGAAAATCTCAACACTGCTTCTGTAGCCACCGCCTTTGCTGAAGTTAGTTTTGATGGCCCTCTTTAAGAAGTGCTCAACTGTTTTGCAAAACAGTGTACAAATATACTGCAACCATGACACAACCGGAGAGGGTACTCGCCTTTGCAAAACAAATGATACAGTTAAACCTCGATATAACGAAGTCGTACTTGGGGCCGCAAATTTCGTTAAATCGAGAATTTCGTAAAATCGAGGTTTCGATTTTACAGTTCATTTAACCAGTTATTGGGGTTTTAACACTTTGGCCCTCGCCAGGCAACAACTGCTATGTAGTTACCTCTCCAATTAAAGCGAAATTTGTACTAAAACTGGCCGCGAAAATTGTGTGAATTAAGAGTTTCAACACTTGGGCAATGGAATTCGGATAGCCGACGGTAGTTCATGTGTCATCGTAAAACCGGTGCTTTTTCCGCAACGCCTCATTAAATATGATAGCAGACTAGGTTTCCACTTTTTCTTTTTTCATTTCGGTCACTACTAAATGCCGCTGTTAGTCAATTGAACCCGCGTCCATGTCCCGTGAACTTCACCCCGCCGAGGTGCTCGTTCGAAGTTACGCCTCTTTTCGTCCATTCAGTGGTAGGCTTAGGCGCGGCGGGCCAATAGCGAAAGGCTGCTATGAAACTTTCGAAAGACTTTTTTCATGTACAAGGGCTCCGCAGTATGGGCGCGTGATTCAACCACAACACTCGAGATAAAACCATGATTGCGAGTTGAGCGGAGTACACGCGGACCGCTTCACTGTGTGGAGCAGCGCTTACGTGATCCGGAAAGCGGAAAGCTTACATTAAAAATCTTCCGGCCAAATTCGATTAAGCAATTACTTTTATGCCCACTGAGCCCTTACGAAACTGATTTCTCCGCACCGCAGCTGTCTAATGAACGCTGGTGAAACGAAGATGACCACGTTCAAAGAGAGCAATTTATTGCCACCAGCACTCGATGTTCAAGCCGTAGTGAAGAAGTCCGTAAGCAGTGCTTGGCGTTTCTTGACCAGGGCGGGCTTTACGTGACGCTCGTATGCTGACAGCGCTAACAAGGTCTTAAACATTCGTGTGCACCTGCGTGCCTCCGCAGAACATCGATGGCATCCATCACACTTCGGTGGCTGTCAGTTTCACCGAGCTTCCTCAGGCTCTTGTTCGGAACACTTTTCTTTCTCTTGGAGTGCTCATGCTGCTTACAAGACTCACCTAACGATGCACGAACAAAATATTAATTTGGTTATCAGCGAGCACAACCTAGCGCAGCAGCACCGTGAGCAATGACGCGTAGAAAAAAAAAGCTTGAAGTAGGCTTCGGTAGCCTAAGCATAGAGGGCGCTGGCGTAGGCAACGATGGAGACGTCAAAATAGTGGGTGCACTATTAAACCGTCTATGACCGCTAGCGGTTTGTGCAGCTTCGTTCTTCGCTTTTAATTGTTGTTAACCGTAGATTTCACCGCTTTTCTTTCATTTTAGCCTTCAAGAGTCAATTTGAGTACTGAATTTTTTCAATGTAGGGCCTGAGAGGCAAAATAAAACGTGCCTCGACCGGAATTTCGTTCTTCCTTTCTTGCCGTGACTTCGTTAAATCGAAAGCGCCGCACAAAATTACTTTGTAAAATCGAGACAAAAATACATGCATTTAGCAAAATTTTGTTAGAAAACTTGAAAAAATTCGTTATATCGCGAATTTCGTTAAATCGAGGTTCGTTATATCGAGGTTCAACTGTATATAGTACTTGAAATATACATAGTGTGGGAATCGTGGAAAACCGCGATCCCGAGCCGGTGCGCGCTTCGGGAGAGACTTGTGCGCTGAAACCGGTCCGGCGCTCCGCTGGTTCGTCAGCGTCCCCCGAGAGATGGCACCCCCGATCTTTAGTGCGGGCATAGGCGCGCGGGCGCGGGCGGCGCGAACGTGTGTGCGCGGGAGTCGGGAGAGTCTCATCGGAGACCCAGTCGGGGCTGGTTCGGCAGAACATCGCGGCGGTTGCGGATACCATGTCTCTCAGGTGGGAACTTGGTTTGTCGCGCGCCGTGAGCGCCTGCCTCCCGTTCACGGTCACGACCTGGGCGGTGTGATTCGTGAACGCCGTCGAGCCTTGTGCTCGCATGCTTTGGGATTCCCCAAATAAACGGCTGTGCTTCGGGACTACTGTCTACTGTGTTCTCGTATCGGCGAACCTCGCTGGGCTGCCGTAGGCATGGGAGCCCGTGTGGTTGACACGCCAGGAGCTAGCGTGGGGGCCTACTTCAGAGTGCTGGCAAGGTCCCCGAGGAACCCCATGTATCCCACAATAGGCACATGCAAATATTTCTTTTCCTGCACAACAAGAACAAAGCCCAATTATCTTGCTGTAACAGCTTCAAATCAAAGCAGATACATTTAGATTTAGACCTTTGGGATTAAGATTTAAAACTTTCGTGATGGGTTGCATAAAAAGAATTTGTACATTTGCAAAACTGTTCCGTGGCACCATGTAAACACAGCAACAAAAACAAAAGGAAGCTTGCTGGTTTTAAATTTCCAGGTGGTTTTATGTCGAGGCAAAGTTTTGTTTCAATCTGATGATGTTGACTACAAGTATTTGCACAAGCGTGATAAGGATATAGCATATATTTTACCAAACACAGCTATCACATTTCTTTTAGCTGCTGGCAATGAACTATTTGCCATCACCCATTCATACGCAAGTAGTTTGAGGCTGCGGTATTCCCCTTAAGGGGGGACGCGGCTTTCAACTTCAGAAAAATGACCAAAACATCGTTTTTTTGAAATCCACATATTCGGCTTCTATGTTTCCTAATCTGTATGTCTGCGAAGTTTTTCCGCTGAAAAGCGTCGCAAAGTGGCATAAAAAAATAGTTTTGCCAGGCGCGGTGACAAACTATCAGCGCAAAAGGGCGAAAAAACGGCGATTTTCGGAGCGCTGTATCTCCGCAACGGTGCCATCGGGCGCGGCCATTTTGATATGGTTAGATCGGCCGAGCGTTCATCTTTCCGGTTCCCCGCGTCTCTTTTATCTTCGTTCATTCACAAACGCACGAACAGCAGAAAAGAAATGACGCACAAACGAAACTAGAAATAGATGCTGAAGCGCTATTCGTCCTCCGGTCGGGCCGCGGCAAGAGGGCCCTCCTGATTGGGTGTCGCGGCGCAATGCAAGATGGCGGCCGCCAGAACTGCGTAGCGTGCGGTTTGAGTTCATTTTCGGTGCTTCGCTCGGCCAAGTTTCTATTCAATCGGTGGTATTCAGCACGGACGTTATCGCGATAGGAATGCCTGAGATCACGAGCCAGATTAGGGGAAGTTGTGTGGCTCGAAAGGCGGAGGTCATCGAACGCTTCGTGGGGCGCGTGACTCTGCCGTCGCCAGACCCCGGAGGGTGACGCGGTGTGCGCGCTTGCGATAGCGGTTCGTGAAGTGAACTTTTAGTCGAATTTGCGATGTTTACACGCTTAGTTATTGCTGTGATTTGATTGTGGGCTCGCTAGCCTTGGGAAAGAAACAGTCGACGCGTCAAACGCTGCGGCGCGCACGGCATAGCCGACGCGCATTGCAGCATCACATGTCTGCGCAACCGGTTACAATTGAACGCCAGTAGTTGTAATTAATGCCTGCGACGTTAGATTTAATCTTAAAAGCGACCTGACAAGCCATATCAGGGATAATCAAAGTACGATATGTCGCGGTAAGCGTGCGCTGCGATGCGCGCGAGCCATATCGCCTTTCTTGCGCAACGTTTCCCGTGCGCTTCTAATAATCATGCAAACAGGTTTGATTTAGGAATATAGGAATAAAAATATGTTCTCTGCGTTAAAAATTTACCTTACTGTCGCAGTATTTAACAGTGATTTTTGTAGGGAAATGATTGGCACCAATGCATATAATCATGGCTTAGGGCATACTGACTGTGCTGCGAGAAATGTTGGATGCTGTCAAAAGTAGTGAAAAAAAACCCCTTCCATCAAAGTTAGAGTTATGCACAGTATTATACCAAGCTTCAAAGTAGTTCGTTTGCACCCTTATGGTATGCAAACTTTTGGCAATGAACACCTATGAGTACTGAATTGCTGCGCCAGGCAAAGTAATAAAACATAAAACAAGCCAGAAATTTTCAAATTTAAGTAAAAAAAAACGCTTCACTTGTTGCCATGGGGACAACACTGCAAAGGGAAGTTGTCCAGTGCGATACTGCCAACCAGCTAACCTACTTTGCATCGAAAGCCCATTGAAAGCTATCTCCCCTCCGTTTTGTCTGCTAACTGGGCTATGTACTGTTCACAGAGGAGCTGAAAATGATGTTTTGTGGAAAGAGAAAGGCTGTAAAAGGCACTCCAATTTCAAGGCAAGGCCTTCCAGAAGCCCCATGTTCAAAAGGACATGAAAGGCTACAGCCGTGACAACTTTTGATAAGTGAAACCTATGTTGCAACTTCGGAAGCCGTTTTCTCAAAACAGTTTTTTTTGCCACCTGTGACGCTTGTACCAGGGATTTCTTTGTGACCGCTGGGGCTATTTTGATTCCGTTTCTTGCATTACATTCCTCGATGAACAGTTCAGGTCGTGACACTCTTGGTTTTCCAGATTTATTTTTTGTGATTTTTTTCATTCAAATAGTCGTTCGCAGTAGACATGCCTGTTGCTCATTAACCTCTAAAAAAATGAAAACTAAAAAACATTGTGTTGTAAAAAAAAAATTCTAAAACTGTCACGACCTCGTCCGTTCATTTGGGAATGCAAAGCACTCCGAACAAGTTTTCTATCATGTTTTATAAGTTGCTCAAGCTCGGTACAAGCGGAACAGAAAGAAAATTTAATAAATGAAAACGTTATCAAAATAATACATTGAAATTTTTATGGTGTTATAACACAAGCATTTCCAGTTGCTGTGCCAATTTTCATCACAATCCACACAGAAATAAAAAAGTTGATTTTGAAAGCCACGTCCCCCCTTAAGGGGGGACGCGGCTTTCAACTTCGGAAAAATGACCAAAACATCGTTTTTTTGAAACCCACATATTCGGCTTCTATGTTTCCTATTCTATGCGTCTGCAAAGTTTTTAGGCTGAAAAGCGTCGCAAAGTGGCATAAAAAAATACTTTTGTCAGGCGCGGTGACAAACTATCAGCGCAAAAGGGCGAAAAAACGGCAATTTTCGGAGCGCTCTATCTCCGCACCGGTGCCACCGGGCGCGGCCATTTTGATATGGTTAGATCGGCCGAGCGATCGTCTTTCCGGTTCTGCTCGTCTCTTTTATCTTCGTTCATTCACAAACGCACAAACGGCAGAAAGAAACGACGCACAAACGAAGCTAGAAATAGATGCTGAAGCGCTATTGGTCCTCCGGTCGGACGACCCTCCTGATTGGATGTCACGGGCGCAACGCAAGATGGCGGCCGCCTGAGCTGCGTAGCGAGCGGTTTGAGTTCATTTTCGCCGCTTCGCTCGGCCGAGTTTCTGTTCAATCTATGGCATTCAACACGGACGTTATCGCGGTGGGAATGCCGGAGATAACGAGCCAGATTACGGGAAGTTGTGTGGCTCGAAAGGAGGAGGTCATCGAACGCTTCGTGGTGCGCGTGACTCTACCGTCGCCAGACCCCGGAGGGTGACGCGGTGTGCGCGCTTGCGATAGCGGTTCGTGAAGTGAACTTTTGGTCGGGTTTGCGATGTTTACACGCTTAGTTATTGCTGTGTTTTGACTGTGGGCTCGCTAGCCTTGAGAAAGAAACGGTCGACGCGTCAAACGCTGCGGCGCGCACGGCATAGCCGACGCGCATTGGAGCAGCACATGACTGGGCAACCGGTTACGATTGAACGCCAGTAGTTGTAATTAAAGGGACACTGAAGTGAATTTGTCAAGCTCCCGTTTTTGCTTGCACTGCGTAGACTGGCTCAAATTAGCACACTTTTCATCGTTTATCCGGTTGACAAATCGGTAATTATTTTACAAAGCGCGAAAGAAGAAAAACTACCATGCGCGGTTTGCGGCGGCCGCACCAACTAAGGCTGTGACGTTGAGAGGAGGGGCGCCGTGATTGGACGATGCCCAAGGTTAGCAATCACACAAGTTTCGGTTTCGGTTTCGGTTCTGTAAAACATAACCAATGGCTTTGTTGGATGGACATTCTTAATATCTCAGTAATCATCGTACCGCGCTTCTGCCATGTTGTCGGCTGTAAAATGCACAAGATAAGCCTCCCAGGACGGCTTGTAGTCGTAGCATTCACTAGCCGAGACCTACGCAGTGCATGAACGCCCTCCGCGTACCCGCAGACGCCCAAATGTCATGCGCTTTTCCCCCATATTTGGAGCTTTCCTCCCTCATGCCTGTATCGTAAAAAGCGTGTTCGCACCAGGCCAAGGGTCTGTTCATTCTGGCCTGTGCCCACTGCCTGCAAGCAGTCGGTGCTTATGGCAACAGCACGCCAACGAGAACTCGCTAGCGCGCCAGTGCCAGCCTGCGCGCGTTTTGTGAACTAGTTCGTGTAGCCATGAACGTTGCGGCCCCAAAAAAGGTGAACTCAATATAGAAAACATCGGCGGAAAACAAAAAAGTTAACTTACAAAAAAAAAAAAAAGCACGTACCCGCGGGGATTCGAACTCGTGACTCGCAAAACATTTGCTGTGAATTCCTAGAGCCTCAGACCGCTAGGCCACGAAGCGGGACGCCAATACCTTGCTAATATAGGGTATATATTGTACAACCGGTTTACACTTTTATTTAGTTTTGGCATTTCAAGCCGCTTAGGTGACTATTTGTTGTACTGCGATCGTGCAGTAAGCGTCGCCCGAGTTTCCACAGTAGCTCACGTCTAGCAATTGCATTTCGTAGACGGAAAAGCGTTCGCAGATGCGTAGTCGTGCTGCTGACCGCTTTGCTTGTTCGCCCAGCGCAAAAACGTGCTTCCCGCGCCCTAGTTTTACGCTGTATGGTAAAAATATTAGCTGATTTTATTTGCTTAGTACCTATATTGACTTCGCTGACTCTTCTCCCGCCTTCAAGAGGCCTTATATTTTCCTACTGGCGTACCAGTCAGCGAAGCGTCGCATGTGCAGCGCTTGTGTGAAGCGACCTTGACTTGGAGCTAGATACAGTGTACAAACAAACCAAGTAAAGAAAGGCACATTCTTCCATTCACAAACGTGTCCTGGCTTCGTTTCAACTAAGCGAACGAATTGCGACCAAGCAATTTTTTTTAACCTCCTTGATTGCGACGACCCGCCGGCGGCCGGCGGACGAAACGCTGGGCCGACTGGCTCTGTCGGCCGGGGAGCCGTGCAGTAGCGCAGCCGTGGCGCAGCCAATTGCCAGCTCATCCCCTCCTGACGTCACACGAAAACGCCACAGAAAATGGGCGAGCGTAAAGAGAGGAGGACAGCGTTTTCGAATTAGTTTTTCTACTAAATAAAATCGCGTAAACGCGCCTAGAGTGGTCGAAACATGGCCTGGGGACTCCGGACTACAATTTGCGCTAGTAATCCCGCAATGTTTACATATCACTTCAGTGTCCCTTTAATGCCTGCGACGTTAGATTTAATCTTAAAAGCGACCTGACCAGCCATATCAGCTATAATCAAAGTTCGATATGTTGCGGTAAGCGTGCGCTGCGATGCGCGCGAGCCATATCGCCTTTCTTGCGCAACGTTTCCCGTGAACTTGTAATTTTCATGCAAACAGGTTTGGGTTAGTAATATAGGAATAAAAATACCGTAAAAACCCGCGTATAATACGAGGTTTTTTTCCAAATTTTACTATGTAAAATTTTTGCCTCGTATTATATGTGGATCCCAAAGTTTTCAGCCGAAAACTTGCACTTTCGGTTTCGGTTTCAGCGGAGGGTGGGCCTTCTTGCGGTGGCGTTAGCGGCTGCTGCTTCTGTCAGCCGGCGCCATTTTGATTGTTTTGACCGCGCGAAGGATCGGCACGTTCCCCGCAACTCTATCACGATGTCGGGTGCACGAAGGCAGTATTCAACGGCAATAAAAAGAAAAGTTATTTTATGTGCCGAGACCATCAGTAATTGCGCCGCAGGACGGCAGTTCGGCGTCACCGAAGGCAGCATTCGCGGGTGGAGAAAGCAACTGGTGCTTGACTGGATAAAGTCTGTGTGGTGTCGGCGGCCTGGAGCACTGTTGGGGGTTCCCGTCAGCGCTCATGTTGGACGCCTTTCGCTGCCACCTGGACGATGCCGGGAATAAGTTGTTGCGCAAACCCCGCATCGAACTCATTGTCATTCCAGGAGGAATGACATCCCAGCTGCAACCGCTAGACGTTTGCATCAACAAGCCTTTCAAAGACTGCATCAGGTCCTGCTACCAAGAGTGGATGAGGTCAGGAGACCCGTAAGTGACAGCTACCGGATGGCTGACGCGGGCTTCTCCAGCAGTGCTTTGTGTCTGGATCGCGGATGCGTGGGCCAGCATCCCAGAGGAGCTCGTCAGTCGCTCTTTTGAGAAATGCGGCATCTCGAACGCCCTTGATGGCACTGAGGACCACTTTCTGTGGGAAGACATTTCCAACAAGGCGACTTCAGAAGACAGCGGCAGTCAACCTGACGATGACTGAACGGACGTCGGGAGACAGTGCCAGTGAAAACTGACAATGACTGAAGGATAACTGCAGTGCAAATAAATGTTTTCTGTGCTCTTTACCTCGTATTATATGCGGATGAAAACTTTTTTTTCTGATTTTGCTGTCCCCGAATTACACCTCGTATTATACGCGGGTCCGTATTATACGCGGGTTTTTACGGTATGTTCTCTGCATTAAAAATGTACGTTTCTGTCGCAGCATTTAACAGTGATTTTTTAGTGAAATTATTGATACCATTGCTTAGGGCATACTGGCTTTGCTGCGAGAAATATTGGATGCCTTGAATGTCAAAAGTAGTAAAAAAATATGCTCTTGCATTGAAGTTGGGAGTTATGCAAAATACTCTACCAAGCTTCAAAGTAGCTCATTTTCATCCTTGTGGTATGCAAACTTTTGGCAATGAACACCTGCACGTATGAGTACTAAGTTGCTGTGCCAGGCAAGATGACAAAACATAAAAAAAGCCAAAAATGTTCAAATTTAAGTTAAAAAAATGCTTAACTTGTTGCCATGGTGACAACACTGCAAAAGGAGGCTGTTCAGTGCGATACAGCCAACCAGCTAACCTACTTTGCATTGAAAGCCCATTGAAACCCATCTCCCCCTTCATTTGGTCTGCAAAGTGGGGTATGTACTCTTCACAGAGGAGCTGAAAATGATGTTTTCTGGAAAGAGAGAGGCTGTAAAAGGCACTCCAATTTCAAGGCAAGGCATTCCAGAAGCCCCATGTTCAAAAGGACATGAAAGGCTACAACCGTGACGACTTTTGATAAGTGAAACCTATGTTGCAACTTTGGAAGCCGTTTCTCAAAACAGTTTTTTTGCCACCTGTGTCGCTTGTACCAGGGATTTCTTGTGACCGCTGGGTCTATTTTGATTCCGTTCTTGCATTACATTCCTTGATGAACAGTTCAGGTCGTGACACTCTTGGTTTTCCAGATTTGTTTTTTGTGATTTTTTTATTCAAATAATCGTTCACAGTCAACATGCCTATTGCACATTAACCTCTAAAAAAATGAAAACTAAAAAACATTGTGTTGTAAAAAAAAAATTCTAAAACTGTCACGACCTCGTCCATTCATTTGGGAATGCAAAGCACTTCGAACAAATTTTCTATCATGTTTTATAAGCCGCTCAAGCTCGGTACAAGCGGAACAGAAAGAAAATTTAATACATAAAAAAGTTTTCAAAATATTAGTTTGAAATTTTTATGGTGTTATCACGGAAGCATTTCCAGTTGCTGTGCCAATTTTCATCAAAATCCACAAAGAAATAAAAAAGTTGATTTTGAAAGCCACGTCCCCCCTTAAGTGGTTTAAGCAACAAAAATGAGTCATGGTTGTCAAAATTATAGCCAGTTCAATACTTTAAAACTGTCCTCACAGTGCCCACAAAAGGGGGCCACGAAAATTTCATATTGCACATACCCAAATGGTATTCCAAAAACATCTAATGACAACTCATAGTGTACAACACGGAAAATAACGTGTTGAAGACCACATTCTTGAAAGAACATGATGCTATGCTACCGTATTTGTCGATTATAAGGTGGTCACGATTACAAAGCAAGGGTGCAGTTCGGAGAGTAAAAAAAAAAAAAAAATGTTACACTGAGCTTCGAATATGAGGCGGGGTATGGCTGACACTACAGATTTTGGGAAAAAGCCTCGTCTTATATTCGAATGAATACGGCAAGTTCATTCCAAAAAATACTCCATCTTTAGATATGCATGGTCTTTTTCCCAGAAAAACCATCGCGCTTTAGCTAAGCCCAAGGATGGGTTCGATCCTGGCCATGGTGGCTGCTCTTCTGATGGAGGTGAACAGCAAAAACAGCCGTGTTTGTCAAGATTTCGACGCACATTAAAAGAACCACAGGTGGTCAAAACTACTCCGGAGCCCCTCCACTATGGCGCATCTCACAACCCAAGTGTAGCTTCAGCACACTAAATGCCCACAATCTGAAATTATTTTTTCAGAATGTGTAATATGCCTGGTTGATAAGGGAAGTGCCACACAACAAGTACTTGCTTCGTATTCAGCGAAGTAAGACAGTCATGCCCAAGCTGACACAAGAGGCAAAGCATTGAAAGTACAAATGGAGCATGCTTCGCAGCAACGACAACAAGAGAGCGTACAAAGAAAGTAGGCTCACCTGTGTAGACACTGGACGATGCAGCGAAGCGCATCGGGGCTGGCCTCGTCCTTCGAGACCAGCTGCTTGGCTGCCCGCAACCACTGCTGGCGACACTGCAAGGGCACGGAGGAACACTGCTCAGCGGTGGCATCACAGAGGCCAGAGACGAACACAGTCCATTGTTTGCCCTTAGTCTTGCGAGCCCATTTATTACGTACTAGTCCTCTGTTAAAGCGAAGCTTTGTACCTCTACCCCCCAAGGGTTCCGTCGCGACCGTTGGTGTCAACAGAAAACTCCCGCGAACAAATAAAAGAAGTTACTGGCGTCGTTAGGGAATCGAACCTGGAACAAATGAAAAAACGGAGCGAGAGCCCGTTGTCTCACCGACTGAGCTACGAGCCCACGCGGAGATGGGGGAGACAGACAGTGCACTCACCAAGCACATCTACGGGTTTATCCCCTGGGTTCTCGCTGAATGCCACGTGACAGCGTTGCGTGACATCTCGCGCCGCTGGGCGCTCGCTCCGCCCATGGCACGTGTAGCGGCCGTGTGCGTGCCTTGCGCATGCACAGGAGTTACTAAAATTTAAACAAAGCTCACACCAACGCATGGCATCCAGAGATGGAGGAGAAGTGAGATCGTCCAACACCAGGTTCGAGCTTCGTTTAATTTTATAAAAAAGAGTTTCCACTCATGCCCTTCACCAATACAACTCAACCAACCACCGTTCATGAATCATACAATGATTTAACCTTAGCAAAGAGTATCTCTTTGAAGTCATAAATGGTGCGGTTAAGTACATTTCACTTGTCTCTCGTTTCACTCTTTGTAGAGCCACGTGTGTGAATTCAAGTGACGTCGCATGGGTAATCGTTGTGGGCGTCGTTTACAGCTTTGCTTTCCAACTACCTTGATTCACAGGGTGGATTGGCGCGCATTTTTTCCACAGCTCAATTCATTGCAATAGCACATAAAGATGTGGCACTGTACGACCTCGCAGCCTTTTGCAAATGAGGTACGTATTAACAGTCTCGCTGTGGTTTCTTGCATGCCTCGCCACTGTGCTAGCAGCTGTGAGAGCACCACTCCTTTACATGTGGAAATTTCGCATTCCTGGCCAGCCTTGCAAGTGCTAAATAAGCTTCCATGCTGCCGCAACCAACTTGTGTGTGATTTGAAAGAGCCGCACATAAGTTTGGTGCATGAGGGACATGAAATTTGCCTTCAGTGGCTACCTGGTCATTGTGGTTAACAGGCAAAATGTCATCCCTGATGTAGCTGCCAGAGAAGCCCGTTGGAATCCCATTCTCCAACGAGGATGGCAAAGCAGCTGCACTTGGCCTAGGACGGAAACTCCAGCTGTTGGCTTGGAAGGATCCTCTGAGAAGGTGTGCGCCTCTCCATGTGATGGACTCCAAGTACGATTTCCAGCATTTGTGGGGTCTGCTCAAGCGTACTGAAGGTGTGCAACACCAGCTGTGACTGACGTTACCTATTACCTACACCTTAGGCTTCTTCGGTAGAGTCGCCACTGGGTCCAGTATGCTATACGACTGACGGCATTGGGCACATTTTAGGCAGCTGCCCGTGATATGCTGGTCAACGGGCAACAGTGTCAAAGGCACTTGAGCGACTCCGACATGCCACTTCCTCGGACCCTGTCACAATCACGGCGAGGCGGTGCTGGGAACCCTCTTGTTTGCTTTTCTAGCGGAATCAGGGCTGCAAGAGGTCCTGTGAACCCTCTGCACATGTACACCCTCTGTCAAAATTTTCTAGGCCAATCCTAAGCCTTCTGGGCCACGAAAAATTCAAAGAATAAGCTTCACCTTTGAATGTGACAAAAATATTTTATGACAGTAAGAAAGAAGCGTGTTTTTTGTAGCTTTCAGGCATAAGATGTCTCAGCCTCACTCGGGGCATGGGCTTGTACACCGAATTTTTTGCTTCGTGTGCATTTCCGGATTGGCCAAGAAAATTTTGACAAAGACTACGTTTTAAATATGTATACATCTTCCCATCATAAACAGTTGCATCATGTTTTGTGCAGTGATATCTAAAATTGACGATTCATTGTGTATGTCACTATCTGTACCCCGATATATATATATTGCAATGTTTCACTCTCACTCCCCCCCTTTGTTTGCTATTTCATCTCACTGTATTCACCCCCATCTGGAGCAGAAAACCCTACTGTGTCCTGCACGCCGCCACGTCATGCGTGCCCGTACGGTGTGCATGCATGACAATGGTGATATACTGATCCATCAACCTAGGATTAAACGAATTACGTTTTTACTTTGGAAAGCATAGTTAGCAAGAAAGCTTAGGACACACTGCAAAGATTTGTACAAGGTTTTGGGAGCTAGCCAAGCACTGCTATGTATTTTGCCATCCCTTGCCCTTGGTTTTTCCGTGACTGAAAAACTAAAAAAAGAAAGAAAAAAAAAACGCCTACAGATCGAGTTTACTTTTAAAGCTCAGAAGAAGCAAAACCCCGGTTGTCCTTTGCAGTCACCTCAGAAACTACAGTGGAACCCCATTCATACATTTTCCATACATGTGAACATTTCTGCAACTTTGGCTTTTGAGCCTTAAAAAAACTCAAGCATGTAGGATTGCCGCTTTTTTGCGATCGCTGCAAAACACCACGCGTGGCAATGCAAGGTACCTAGCGATGTCGACTCTCTTCCTCGCTGGCTGCTTGTCTACTGCATTTAGGACGTCAAGCCTTTCCTGAAGGGAAAGCGCCTCCCGTTTTCACGACGCCATCAAAACCCAACAAAGTTTGCAGTTGCAAGTTCAATGGTGTTCCTCAGAGCTTGAAGCGCACGATGACGACGAGAGCGCTGTCTATTCTCGCGGTGGTGCTTTATGGCAAACAGACACTACCGGCATTCCGAAGTGAAACTTCTGTTGCAAGCGCAGTGATGAGGGTGATAGCATAGAGTAACATAGGGCCATCTCGTGGTGACGATTCACACCCGCGTGCGGCTTCATGCCGTCAGTTCCGTCGCCAAGCCTGGCCAATTCTCGTCAAACGTCAAAATGGTGGTCCCTGCATTTTCCCCGGGCAAGTTCGGAGTGTCAGATTGCGACGCATGATCCGGGAACGTACTCTGAGCCACGACGTAACGTGAGGATTTGAATACATGGGACTCTATGTGAGCTACGCCAGGGCTAGACAAAAACACTGCAGCAGCCGGAAAAACGCAGCACTGAGGAACGTAAGAGCGGGGTTCCACTGTACAGTAAAACCTCGTTACGAGAGACACTCAAGGGACCCGGCAAATGTGTCTCTTGTAACCAAGGTCTCTTGTATGCAATGTTGCTAACATAAGAAAACCAACCAAAACGCTTTCATTTAAGTGTCTCTTATAACCAAGTGTCTCTTGTAATAGTGTCTCTTGTAACGAGGTTGTACTGTATTGCACTGATCTCGCACTAAATCTTAATGTTCCCTGACAGCATCCCAACCTTCAAAACCTTAGTGTCTGCTCGTATTATCCCAAGTGTCAACTTTGTGTACGTTCGCGCACAGCTCATGCTCAACGTGTTTGAAATCCATCACATGCTACCCCACGATTTTCCGAGGTCATCGCCATGGTGCACATCAGCAAAAAAGGATGCTCCCTATTGCAAGGATGTAAATAATAAGCTCTGAGTGCGAGAATGGGACTCGAGTCACTGTACGTTGCACCAGGCAATTTCAACAACCTCTCTGCAAACCTATATTCATGTGAAGCTATCATTGCGGCTGAACTTTTGTGCCTGCTGCTGCTTCTTTCCACGCTTTTTCAGCTGTGAAAGGGGCCATGAAGACAAAATACAGGCTTGGTTCATTTAAAAGACCAGAGTGTCCCAATAACAATTATACCAACTTTAAAGCAAATTTTATTAAGCAAATAATCAGGAAAAGCAGTGGCAACTCCCCAGCTACTTTATGGCTATTTCTCTACGACGCCGCAGAATCTTGTTTGTGTGACTGGCAGCTGCCGACCTAAGTTACCGCCAGTAAGCATGACTAGGCGATCATTGTGGGGCCTCTAGTTCCATTTGATCTCATCTTTTGAAAGCTAATCTGCAGTTAACGGTCTGATAGCTACGTCTTCATTGCTGGCCCATACTACATCCCTCCTGCCCACATTGTCACTGTAGTGACGCGAAATTCGAAAGTTTTTCCAATATTCCTCGCATTTTTTCGGTTAAAGAAACGTCTTTCGTGACTGCAGTGGGGCAGAGTGGGTTACCCCAGGCTGGCGTTTTCAAACTGAACACGGTTGTACGTTGTCCTCACAGCCTGTTCAAGGGGCCATGCAGGCAGAACACTAATTCATTCAAAAGGTTGCCTCATCACAGTCATACTGACACCACTTTTAACACACACTTCGTTTTAACACACACTTCGCCCAAATAAGCTATATAATGAGTAAAAAAGGCAATGGCCATGCGACCCACTCGCTCATTTCCCGCAACATGATGTCATATGTGCCCAACTGTGCAATCGGCCGAGGCCGGCAAAAGCAAATGCAAATTAGGCAGGGCTTATTTTGCCGAACGAGCTATTTACGCTTAAATGTAATGCATATTCATGTTACAGCAGTAAAAATGGTGGAGTAAACAATGAAAGTTACGAAAATACCCGTAAACATAGAAGTACCAGTGCGCACTTCCGTTGGCACTGGGCGCACTGCACTTGCTTTAGCTGCACAGCAGTCCACCGCTTTGGAGTTGTCTTACACGACACTGGCCGATTGGCGTACACATTTTTGCCTTACGTGACCCTGATTGCCGAGGATACCACGTTTCACAAAACGATTACTTTCTACCGTAACAAAAACAAGCAAGGTGCAAATATTGTCAAAAACAAAGCAACGGCAGACAACAGTCGTCGACTGACTATGGTAGCGCCATCTGGGAGGACTGACGGTAAGCAAGGTTGCAGAGCCTAATGACGCACTGGTTTGAATACCCGCCCTCATGACTTCACAGCAGACGTAGCAAACACACGCGATTTGACGGGAGAATCAAAATTTTAGCCTAAATTGATTAATTTCTCAGTGAATACGGCATCGTTTGCCGCGGGACAAGAGCTGAGGGCACTATAAAACACGAAATCTTTCAAATAAAACAAACTTGTATTTTGTTTGCATAGCCACTTTAAAGACAACCCTCGCATCATGTGCAGGCCCGGCCAAGCGCACGCACCTTGGGGTCCTTGCCGAAGTCCTCGTGTTGAGCCAGGGCCTCGAGAATGACGGCTGCTCGAGACAGCGTGTCGGGCTGCTTGCAGGTGCGCAGGAGCTCTGCCAGCCCTGCACAATCAGCACACCAAGTCATTAGACAGACCAGTGGAGAGCGTGCATGGCAACAATGAGACTGGATCCCAAATTTAGCGAAACAATCCCTGGATGTATGCAGCAACTAACAATGGCACCTGGGAGCTTTGTGGCATTCACCATTTTCAATTAGACCCGAATTCAGTTTACCGTATTTGCATAATTCTAACACGCTCCCGATTGTAACGCGCAAAAAAGTTTCCTCAAAATTTTCGAAAAAAAAAAAAAATGGTTTGATTTGATTGAATTGTATTCTTGGAGACGTTTGCGTACATAGAAATGGTGCTGGCCGCTTAGAAACCGAGTTCAGCTCTGAGCGCGATTGTAACATGCGCAGAGATTTGAAGGTTACTTTTAGCAAAAAAAGATGCTTGTTAGAATCGTGCAAATACGGTAGTTCATTTCATTTTGCCATCAGAGTGTTCAGGTTGTACTGCCGAGTTTTTGGTTCGGGTCCCCTACACATGGCTGATGCTACAGCACAAGATGCATACTGTAGAACGATCGTTGGTAGTGGTTCTTGAACATCTTGAAGTAGCACAAACTCGACACGGACACATGAAGAAGGAAGTAGAGGAACCACAGACCACAGCCCTGTGGTCTGTCTGTAGACTTCCTTGTGTCCGTGTCGAGTTTGTGCCACTACAAGATGTTAAAAAATACAAAACTTGGCCAATTTCGTGCCTCTTGCCGCGCTGCAGTGCTGTTGTTCACTTAAGAACTGCAGCCACCAGGACGAGTTCCTCCCACAGGCAGTCAAGATCAATGGCACGCAGATGGGAATGCCAACATTTCGATTTCTTCGGCTCAACCTTTTCTGTGGTCTTGAAGTTCATTTGTGATTTTAAGTATTATTATTGTAAATTGTTTTTGCCCATTTCACTTCGTGTGCAAAGGCTACCTACGTGCAGCGAAGTCAACTTTAGTATTCAGAGATAGCGATGGAGAAGTCTGGGATCCACAGATGCGCTGCCTAGAAAATTATTTATAAGGTAGATGAATACTCGAAACCTTAAATACCTTGTGTACAGTGTTCGCTATTTGATTTAATTTGCAACACAGTTTTAGTGATACAAGTTACTAATAGGGCTACAAATAGAACAACAAAGGTCAGCTCTGCCGCACAAATTACGGACTCTAGAGCTTCACCGCATAGCATGTTCTTTTTTGTTGGCTTTTTCACATGCCGCCAAAGCTGCTCGAAAAAGCCGCGCATGTGTAATCATTGCGCGAAATGAGTGTACGTTTAGCTGAAATGGAATGCCTCTTGTGCGAAATTTATAAGCCAAAAAGGAGTTTCCTGTCAGCATAGTGGTATAAACGAGCAATCAAGAGTTACTGCTCTCTGAAAATGTTTGCAGTTTTAAAGTGCTGGTTGTACCAGCCACCAGCATACCTAGCAAGGGCCAATAACCGGAGGGACCAGTCAAATAAACCTGCTGCATTCACATTATATTGAGGAACCTGCTTTTCTTCACAACAATGCACGCCAAATTTCTTTTCCCGTGCTTTGCCACCTTGCCTCAATCTTTCGATTTTATTTTTACACCATTTGTCTTATCACGCACTAGTACAGGAACACTCATGTGTGAAGCTCTTACAGCCTCAGCTATACCCTTTTGCTTCGTAGCTGTGTCTTATACCTCTATAAACGCTAAGGAAAAGTTATTTGTAGTAGAAAATATTTGATTCAATTCACCTTCAGTTTTTAGTATTCGTATTAGATTCGAAGTAATAAATTTTGATAGTCGCACACCTCTCAATTATGTGATGTGATCCGATAGCCTAGCATGCCACACGTGTCAATACGTTGTACTTTACTCTCTGAATATTTACATATCAACATGCCCGTTCTATTCAGCTGCTGAACGGCACTAATATTGATAGGGGCAAGAACATCTGTGGAATGTCTGCGTTTGATGTCAGCAGCACAACAAATTCACTCTAGGCAGCGCCACGGCCTAAATTCGAGCAACGTTTCTCTGTACAAGCCACTGTTCCCCAAAAAGGGGCAAATTACAACCACCAGAGTATGGGGGAAAAAAAAAAAAGAAAGATCACACTTTAATTAAGTTACCTATTGCTCGTTCAACCTACCGCGGTTGTAGCCAACTGGAATCAAAGTGTGCGATTCCACTAAAACCTTGAATCCTTCTTCCCAACTGACCCCACCCGTATTACACTCCAGGTTTTTGAATCAATTCCGGAATTGTTCCAAACTCATGGCGTATTCGGTCGGCCGCTCCGGTCCTCTGGCTCGGTGTCGCCAGACGCCAAGGCGGCGTGCAATCAGAGCGCAAGAGGCAGCGTACCAACCAAATGCATCGGCGGTCTCGGACCAGAGCGGCTGTAGCACCACCGTGCAGCCAGCGCGGGAAGCCGCCGAATAAACCACGGCGTTTTGTGTCACGTGACCCGTCCTTCCGGCCAGATCGCGCCACGCTCTCACTTCGAAGTCAGAGCAGTCGGGAGCGCTCAGAGTTGGAGGCTGACGCTCCGAAAGAACCAACAGAAGGTAGTTTGAGCGCTCGAATTCTACCAACCGAAGGTGCGGCCGCTTTTCAGAGCACTCCAGAGCACTCGCAAACGCCCAACCGAATACGCCATCAGTGTGGGACACAGAGTTGGCAACTTACCCGAGAGAAGAACCTCAAAGCTGGCAAGGGGAGTGTCCCTGAAAAACACAAGGAAAGAAAAAAAGCAGTCAGCCCACCTCGTAGCAAAAGCTTTCACCCCCAAAAATTGCCGAAACTGTGACTGCAAGCAAAACGTGTTGCACGGTCACCACAATGCCTAGGAATGAAGGAACGACTTTACTTAGAAATAGGCCTGAGGCCCCATGGGGTTATTGGGAGATAAGAGAATGGGAAGCGGGAGTCTCAGTAAAAACCTTGCGTTGCCCACTAAACAGTATATGTTGGCTCATCTGCAGGCCCTCCTAGTGCCACCAGACCACTGGTAAGTGAATATGCGTTAAAGAGGAGTAGCTTCAGACTGAAGGAGCTCCATGCGACATACTCGTACGTGGTGTCAGGCAGAACACTTTCACTTGTTCAGGGCCTTTTTTGAATGCCAAACATGACATTATACAGTATAACAAGCTAGGGAGGGCACTAGCGGCACCACATAAATTGCCTGTAGGAACGGATGAAAGGGGGACTGGCATCGCGGTACCAGTACACAAATAATGTCCGAAGCGTAAAGCTGCATCTGCGCATGCTTTGTTAAAGATTCACCCTGCTAAGAGAGAAATATTGATGCAGGGAGGAAGCTTGGTGGCGAGGAGGAGAGTAGCATCTTGGACCCCGCAGACTGTTTGCCGCAGGGCTGCCTTTTTTGGCCCCAGGTTGAAAATGCCGGTGAGGTGTTGGTCGTCAATGGGCGTGACTGATAGGGAGGTTCTCACAAAAACCGACTGATGATTACACTACTACTTCCTAATGTGAAATTTGAGCGCAGCTGTTTTAGCTGTTGCGACTTGCAGAATATGCCGAGGCGAAGAATTTCAGAGAGACATGTATCGAGCAGCACGGCAAGCCCCTGCATTGGCGGCGCGAACTGCAGTTCTTTTTGGCGATGGTGCATAGCTGCTGCTTTAGCGGTGCGCAGCTCTGGATTCTGGCATCGGTGGCACGGAGCCTCTGCTCGGGAACCTCGTTCAGCTGCAGCAGCAGACAAAGCCCTTTCTTCGTCTCAGGAAGTGATCGCGTCATCAGCAAACTCCCGACGACGTGCACTACTCGGGCGCTATCTTGTAGCGGGTTGCTGTCGCGGAGCACGTCTCGCGCGGCATCCTCAGCATACCTCTCTCCTCCTCACACTTTCGCCATACTCTAGTTCTCCGCGTTCCTTATCGTTCTCTCTTCTATGTCCTCCTCGTTCTCGGTTACATTGAGGAACAATGGCAAGGGGCACCACAAAACCGCAGGAGTGGGCGCTTATGAGCTGCACTCTAAAAAACATAGTTGGAATGCCTGTGGTACTTGATTCCACACCAGTTGAATAATGTAATGTTGCGTAAATGAACAACAGTCACAAAACACGGCAGGATCTTGAGCCTTGTTCAATCATGTTCACTCTTCTGTGGTGGAAAGGTGGTAATTCGAACGCCTGCACTGTTCTCATCAATCAAGATTTGGCTTATTTTTGCCCCGTCCTATCGAACAGGCCCAAAAAATGTGCACAAACTGAACTGGCGACCAAAAGTTGTTCACAAGCTTTCATCATACAGGACCATACACAGTGCATGACTGCCATCTTACCAGCCAATCTTGAGCGAAAAGTGTACAAGAAGGTTGGCAGCTGCCATTCAAGTTAGATGATCAACAGCGTTGTTTCCACTAGAACTGAATGAACACTGCATGACGACTTGTGAGGCATCATGAAAAAACTGTTGTGGAGGACAACATGCACTCGTTTCAGCCTGGAAATCATGTGCAGATGCAATGCATGTTTTTCATACTGAATTCTATTTTTCCCAGTACTTACGCTGCAATAACGTACTTTTGTTTTGTTATAAACAGGAATATTTCTGTTGCAAACACATTCCCGAAGATTCTTTTCCTACGGGGTGCTGAAGAGGTGCTTCCTCCTACTAGGGCTCTGTCACTTCCAAGCAGTCAGCGTTCAGTACAGCTGCATCTTCCCAAGCAGTGCTACAGTTTCGTGCCACTGGGAAAAGCCACTGTGTGGGTGGCAGTCCTGCTTCTACGCCTGTAGCATGCAACCTTGCCACACCCAACTGTGGTACAGCTTTGGAGGGTTGAAGGCAACAAAACGTACAGACTCACAGTTTCAAGGAATTAGCTACACAGATGGAAACAGGGACCAAGATGTTTCTCCGAGTGTTACATGGTTCAGGGCATCATCATCATCATCATCTGTTTGAGCTTACCTGAAGATGAAGGCCCCTTCCAGGTTCCCTCAGCTGTCTGTGTCTTTGCGATGCCATAGAGCGTTCTTTGCCTCCGAACTTCCGTGCTTCATCCATCCAACAAGTTAACCGTCTTCCCCTTCGTCCAGTCCCAGTCACCTGCTGCCCACTGTGTTCCCCTCGTGGCCAGCCCTCGTCACTTCTCCGCATGACGTGCCCAGCCCAAGTCTACTCCATCCTCCGCATTCATACCATGACATCTTCCACCCAAGTTTCCTCCCCGATCCAAGATGTTTAGTTTATTTTTCATCCCTAAGTGTTACTCCTATCAGCCTTTGCTCCACTGAACTGACCCATGTTTTCTTTCCAGGTGTTCAGTTAGACACCAAGTCACCACTGGCCATACGCATTGGTTGTACACCCATCTTTTCAGTGATACCCACTCTTCATTGTTTGAGCGTGTCAGGCGCCATGTCACGTTAAATCTTGCACAGAGGTGAAAAGCGAAAGCGCCTTTGCACTGAAACTTCGGCCCACGTTAAACATCCCCGGGTGGTCGAGATTAATCCAGAACCCTCCACTATGACGCGCCGCATGCCCAGGCATAGCTTCAGCACGCTAAATCCACAAAATTTGAATTTTTCTTTAGATCTTGCAATCGTCACAAGCTGCACTGCCTTCTCCCGTACAGCATCTCCCTGCGTACGTACAAGAGACATGCCCACCTGAACTGTTCCTTGTTGGTGATGGCCTCCAGATCCTTGAGGGCGCCCAGGACTGGAGCCGGGGGTTTCGCCTGCTGCTCGGGTGACAGAACGATGGCAGCCATCCTCTGCACCCACATCCAGAGGGGAGGCCATCAGAAGGCTCCTCGCGCCTTTTTCGTTAGCGTTACTTCATAGACAGCACGCAAACAGATACCAGCCCGGGCGAGTTTCGGGGAAGCACTCGGTTCTTGAGTCAAGCAAGGCTGTTAAGCCTCCCAAGTCGCCGTTTCTGTCAAAAATGTGCCTTTCTCACAAAATGCGACAAGGGGCTCTCCAAGGGCAGTGTAGGACAACAGGGGATTTCACCTTCTTGACGGTCGTCCTTGAATTCTTTTTTTGGGGGGCACCTTTGGCCGAGGGGATGCACCAAACAGCCCTGCATAAAGCCTGGAACTTTCCCAGCTTTGCAACACGCCAGCTAGGGCTCATTTATAGCTAAATAAAACAATCAGAGGGATCAGAATTTCGAGATCATCAGTTGGCTGACATTGAAGAATCTAATTATTTGATTGGTTTCAGTTAGAGCACTGGCTCTAACTAAATCACTGGCCCATCACCTCTGAGTGCCACTCTACGTATGTACGCACACCAGGCCACACAATGTGCCGTACACTGCCTATATGGATGCGCACACCATAGCAGCAATCTTGGACCCTACAGTTCCAGCTGTAAGCGTTTGATTGCTGAAAGCACCGCTGAAGTGCCCGCCATGGATTCTCATGCATGCCCCTTTCAAATGAGGAGCCGTAGGACCGTGCTACTGGTATTCATTTGATTCCTCGTGCTATGGTGAAACGCCATTACCATCCCCAACCATAGCAATGGGATGAACTGCTTCCCATACCCAATGACACCATTCCTTCCGAACCCAACATGGTACTTGCCAAGAGTAATGCGAGTTTCCTCTTTCAGCCCCATGACACGGCTTTCCACGTTGGCTTAAAAGAATCCCACAGGCTTCTGTTACAAAGAATTGCGACTGGCTGGGAGGAGCATGCAGTCCTCCCTGCCTCCCTACAGCAATAAAGGAAACACGAGCCACTGCTTTGCAACTGGCGGCGTCTCAACTGACTTGTTCCGGGATGGGTGGATACTGATGGGATACCTAATTTGAAAGACCATGGGCTGACGTTAATGATGTGTGATACCTTGAAGCAGGAGGTAACGTATTGTGCAACCCCATCAAAACAAGCCTCCTCCAATACTGCTCACAGAAGGGCTAGATTATCTCCACTGCTGCTACTGCCTACAGTGCAATTGTGGATGCTTCCAAAAGTAACAAACTTTGCTTCTACTTGTCAAAGATATTGTGAAATAAGAAGAAGCAATGCATCTGTGAGCCCTCAGTAGTAAATAGGCAGTTTTTTTTCTGCCGGGAGCCAGGAAAAATACCTAACCAAGATTCTGCCACCAATCACCTCTCATTAAGCCGCTCATAAAACCACAGGTCATCTCCTGTGAAAATAGGTGTTCTGCTATTTTTACAACACATCTCCAGCAATCATAAAAGTGGAGGCCCGGAGTAACCTAACTTAACCAAACTGACCTTGCATAACCTAAATTAATCCACCCCGACCGAACCTAAACCAGCCCAACTACACACACACACACACACACACATACACAAAAACCTATTCTACCCAGTCCTGCACATCGATCTCATGATAAATGTAAAAATGACCTGAATGCTGAAAAATTTGCCAACAAACCCTGATGAACGAAAACTTGTAAATTATATATAAAAAAAAAATGTTCCTTTAGCTCGGGACTTGAACCGTGGTCTTTCAAAACAGGCCCACTGCTATGGGAGCAACCTACTGGAGGTGTTTTCGCGGGAGTATCTGTTCCCAGGATGCTCCAGCGTACTTTGGCAATCACAGGCGACTGCCGGGAGAAATTCGCTGCGGTGTTTTTACAGAGTGCCGGTAGAAACTACGCGGCTTTGGTACGCGTAACCGCGAAAATGACACGCTTGCTGACTTCAATTTATGCATCAACGTTTCCTTATCAGTCTTTTTTTTTTTTTTGGTACACGAGGCTCCGATACTAGCGGTGTTTTCCAGGATTTTCGAAATTCCCGCTGGAAAACCGAACGTCGATTCGGAGGTTCCGGGATGACGCTGAGATTCTCCAAACGGTTTAACCGTCCAGGGGCGGAAGTTTCCTTAACTAATCGCGAAAAGTCTGAACATGAAATTCCTTACCGCAGCAAATTTCCAAACAAAAGAAAAGTGAACAATGAAAGGTGCAGCGACTCTTGACAGGGTGATGAGGCAAAAACACTCGTTTCGCTTCGCGAGTTACCGCATGTTGTCTACTCGGTAAGCCTGCAGTAACGAACCTTCCAAGGGAGACCTTTAACTTCCCTAGTTATTGGCTCAAAGACGAAATCCCGTTCACTTCATCCCACCAGCAGCGAAGCAAGATCGACAAGTAGTCGTTACGGCTTGTTTCTGAAGATAGTAGGCACACGTCAAATAGCCCAAATGTTAGCAAAATCCTCTCCGAGGTGAATCTCGCCGCGATCACCCGAAGGCGACCAACTCTGCGCGCCGGCATCAAAAGCGTACGAATGACATCTAATTGTGCAGACAGCAAAAGACAGCTCGCTGACTAGGGTGCTGCACCTTGAAAGTTTACATTTACTGTTACTTGACTATGCTCGCGTGTGAGGCGCGCGGAGAGAGCAAATAGGAGCGTTGTCTGTCGAGGAAGACAAAAACTGACTAGTCCAACCCGAACCTCAACAGCCATAGAAACAGTATCCCCGAACACCAACAACCGCGTACTACGTTTGACGAAAACTCACCAGTGCGAGTCAACCGTTCGGATGTTTAAAAAATGCGAATTCTCGGGATCGCCACTTCCATCACCGACGGCAATGAACCCCGGCAAATCACCGTAGCATGTGTGGCATGGCCTGGGCGACTTTGGCGCGAAATCGTGTGTTACGTCATGACGTAAGAAAGTCACGTGCCTAAAAACAATCCGAGTGTAAGGAAATTTTGATTCTATTTACAACAAAATAACTGGGCTCTTTAATTTTATGCAAAACTTTAGGCTGAATTTTACGAGTACGTTTTTTTACAGCGTAAAATGTCCGCATTGAAGCCGCAAAATCCAAATCCAACGAGATAGCCGTAGCCGCCACCGCTCGGCGGCTCGGCCCTCTTTGCGGGGCGTATGATTGGCGATCTTGCACGATGTGTTGGGGACGGGCAATCGTCGCGGTCAGTTTTAGTGTTTCTTTTCGTACCGACATCTGCGCAGATCTGTGTAGCAAGTAGCTGGTGTAGAAGCGCAGAATCAGTGCGTGAACGTTAGCAGCGCAATGTCTGATGCGCCGCAAGATGAGAAAGCGCAAGAGGTGAGTGGTGGGAGTGTACCACCGATTGTCGCTTGTCGGCGTGATCCCAAAACGCACTTTATACAGGGCAGAAGAATTGAACTCTTGATCTCGTGCTCGTTTCTCCACCGCCGCAGAGCCAGATCTGCGAGGTGCACATAACGGAGACGGAGCGTCGCTGCGCGGGTACCGTCATGCCGCTGCAGGATGTTTACGTTGCCTATCAAGTGGAGTCGGTGTGAGTACAGTACCGCCTGCTTCCGTTTTGATCGCAGTCCCCTTATCCCACCACTATTGTGCGATCTCTCTTGATAACCTGTTGCCGGATACGTGACCGCGATCTGGATCACCCGCGAGCTACAGTAACTGATAGGTTCGGCGTCGTACGCCTACTGGCGCGGTTGCGATTCCCTGCCGTTGTTGTGGTTCTGTGCGTGAGATTTCGAAACTCGTTAAACAACCTCAGGTGATATTCCGACCTCCTCTTCCTCTGACCGTATAAACAAGTTTTTTTTGTTTCTTTTTTTTTTTAATAAGTGCGTGGGTGGGTTTGCTGCCGTTTCTGTTTCACCTGAATTGTATATACCACGGGCTTGAACGCGTAAACAATCTAGGCTACAGTTTTTCTTTATTATTCGGTGTCGTTGCAGTGTGTACTTAGTTGTTTGCCGGACATCTCGTATGAATCAGCCGAGAGCATCGAACTTGTTGATGAATCATTGATGGTTGATGCCACTGGACAGCTATTTTGCTTCTGTGCTGGGTTGTGCCCCAGCATTTCAGGTGAAAGCCTTCATTAAACATCGGTTTTTGACATGTGGATCGGGCAGTTGTAAGTGGTACGGTTGCCTGTACTTCACCATCTCTGGCATCTATTTTCTTGAAGGAAAAAGAAACCGAGCTCTGCATTCAACGTATTCGTCTGTGTGTCTTCGTAGCAAATTATCGCAAAACTGGGGCGCAGTACCAAAATGAATCAGCTTCACATTTCTCAATGTGTACAATCGATGATACAAAAGTTACTTGGAAAACACTGACCCCGTGACACAAACATTCAATCATGAAAAAACTTTACCATCTCTTCCTAAAGAAAGTTGAGTGAGGTGTGAAAGCTGCATCAAAATTTCATCAAAACCTTCGCTAAAAGTGCGTCCAACTTTTGCTGAAAGGGTGTTCAATCAATCGTTAAACCTTTAAACACCCAAATCATAAACGAACAAAGGACCAATGCGATGATTTTTAGCGTACTAAGTTAATGCATCCATGACCAATCTAAATTTATACTGATACATGGTTTATACTGTTGTACTCCTCCTTCATGATCGATGCATTGTTGCCTTACCTAGAAGAGTTCCTTTTTCTTGATTTTCGAGTAACGGTTTTGACACAATGGAAGCCTGGTTTACTGCATGCACCGTATGTCAGAGATCTTATCCGAGCTTTTCAGTCAACCAACCGGTTTATAGGGGAATGCATTCGTTTTTTGAAAGGACGCCATCAGTCCCTGAAAGTGTTTGTTTTAAAAAAGCTGTGCACATTTGTGTAGAACCACACCCCTACCACTTCAGTGCTCCTTGCATATCGGCAGGCTCTAGTGTCGTCACTTTCCGTACAGTAAACGAGCCATTTTTTGGCGGGAAATTTGTTTTTCTATGCATTTCAGTGAAAGAACAGGAAGGACTACAAATTGTACTGCTAGATTTTAGTGGTAGTTAAAAAAAATGTCTTGGCGGCTTTTTCACATCGTAGGCCGTGCTGTTTGTTTCCATCTGCACAGACAGGCTTATTGTGCGGAGTGCTGCTACAAATGATGCTCTTTTGTTTTTTTTTCACAGTGCTTTTACATATGCTCGAAAAAATGCACTAATTTTTACAAATGCCCTAATTTTACAAATATTTTGTGGGCAGCTTTAAAATAGTTTTGCAAGTTCCAGGTTAGCCACTTGGAGCTCTGAACTTGAAACCCAAGTTTGGCACTTTGACAGCGACAGAGTGAAAGTGGAGCTAAACCTGCACCATTGCCTCTTGAAACAGAACATTGCTGTTGCTGTTTAAAGATGCACTTGTCACTTTTTTGTAGATCAGAATAACCGAGTATCCTATGCAGCCTCAAAGTTTCGATGCAAAGGTATCGGTAGATCTAAAATTGAAGCTATTCATTGTGACTGGGGATAATTGCACTTCCTTTCACTATTAGGTGGGTAAGCAAAGAGTATATATACAGAGTCCCTCCACCCTGTAATGAAAGAAGTCCTGCAAAGCTAGCTGTCTGTTGGGATTGGCTATGTTGGTGTTTAGCTGCATCGGAGATTTGCTATGTTGAAGTATAAGGACAGTGGAGCAGTCTCTACGTTACAGGCTAAGGACACACACAATTCCTGGGCAGATACAATGATGTTTTACTACAGCGCAGCTACTCCAATCATGGTGCAGGCTCTAGAGCGCCGCACAGGTGGCCGCCGAAGAGCGTGCAACATTGTGCAGTTTCAGGGGATAGGGATACTCTGCATGTGGCAAGCAGTATACTCGACTTGCGAAAGAGGCGGCAGAAGAAGTGAAGAGAAGTATAAAGCAGGGCTGTAACCATACTGCCTCCGTAGGTGGCCATGCTTCACTGCACAGCAACGGGAAAAGGCCAGCTTATATACTGGGTTTACAACTCAAAAACGCACCCCCCAGTAGCGTACACTCCGCCAAAGCAGGCCCCGTGACGTCAGTGCGCCGCGTTTAAAAGGGGGTTTTGCTAGAATGCGAATCGTTGCCTTGCCTCACGCGTTTGTTGTCGTCACGGATCATTTATAAGAAATTTTAAGTAAAAAAACACGGATCACGCCATTTAAAAATATTCCCATGCCCTACTTGCGCCGCGTGGAGAAACATCCGGCTACGGTGATAAGACACAGCGGCAACTTCCGGTGCCGTTCTTAAGTTGTCACCAATTATAAGACCTAGCTTACACAGATACCCTGAATGTTGGCTTCACCTGTAATCACAGATGCATTGCTGGGAAGGCGTCCTTCCGGGGTGACATGGGCCGTCTTATATCAAAATATGGAAGCCGTAGGACCTCTTTTTATTTCTTGCGAATCTTCTTTTGAATGCTGAAAATTGTTGGCCTGTGCTCGGTCTGTGACCAGAGACAATATGCTAGAGGCAGCCTCAGTGTAAAAAGGGTTTCTCTCATGTGAGGCCATTGTTGCGATTACTACTTCCAATTTCCCATGCGGTAAACGGTATAGGGAGACATAAAGTGAGCCTCCTCTACTTTCGCTCTCATTTATTCCAACTTTTTTCAAACGAAGCAGAAACAATTTTGTGCCCTGTCACCAGCACTGCGTGATAATAGCCTTGGCAGCTTTGATGCGCGTGCTAAGCAGTTGGTGTGTTGTTGTCAGGAGCTCTGGTTGGTCACTTTTGGCAGATCTTTTCCCGCTGCACGTGGCCAGTGCCATCTCATGCAGCTTGATTGCGAGTTTGTGTGATGGCCGCAGATGGTACCTTTCTGCCACACAGCTCGTATTACACGCAGTTTGGCTTAGCACATCGTTATTGCTTTTAGAATGGCCAGCATTTGTTTCCACTGACCATGTTGCGAGTGAGTGCATCTATGGGGTTTTTATAGAAAGTCAATGTAATGTGATTAAGGCTTAAGAGGGCTTCAGGGCAAACTATTCTTTTGTGCCACTTTTTGGTGACAGTCTCCAGTATGGCTCCCACAGCAGTACTATGGTCTTCTTTCAATGCCGGCATGATTATGCAGCATCGCCTCACCTGAGAGCATGCTGAAAGATGCAATAGCCATGAAAGGAAGTGCACAAGCCAAGCCAGTTACAAAGCAGCACAAATATTTGCTCCTTCCGTTGTTCCAACACCGGACGAACAATTGCAGTGCCATGTTTACCTCTAGCATGTTTCGTAGTGACCCTTGTGAATGTTTCATCTGACCTGGGTGACGCAGAAGACTCACTTTAAAATGTTTGTGAGGAGTTTACAGCAATGGCAGCCCTACCTCTCTATAGAGTTCTTACAATGACAATGTGGTATTGAACAGTGAAATGCAGAGCAGTGCCAGTTCACGGTGTGGCGTCAAACTGCCAGCGAAATCAAGTTTTATGCGGAAGCTAGAGCTGAACGTTAAGTGAGTTTTATCTCTTTCCGTGTCATGGTGTGGAGGGGGGGGTACCTGTGGTCTTCTGTACGTTTTTGTGTACCGCAAGAAGTGTTGCAAACCTGTGTTTGCTCCTTCCGAGCGAGCGAACCGAGGTAACTTTTTGAGTGCAAGATTGATACTCGTACCGCTCGAGCTCAGATCTGAATTGCAAGTGATGTGTGTTCGGTGTAGAGAGAGAGCGTTGGTCCTCCTCCCCCCGTCCTTCTCTCCCCGTGCAGCATCTGTGAGCCGAGCAAGACCCCGTACATTGTGTGGCGGCGTTACCGGGACTTCGAGTACCTGCACGCCCATCTGCAGGACACGTACGGCTGCGTCATCATCCCTCCCCTGCCAGAGAAGAAGGTGCGCTGCACTCACTACACCCCAGTGTTTTGTGCTAGTGCGTATGCTGGGGGGCGCCAGTGTCTGCCGTCATGTACCACGTAGGCACGTTCACTTGTCCTTAGCTTTATGCGAGTCTATATAGTACTAGGGGGAAATGGGGCGCCAGTGTCTGCCCTCATGTACTGTGTAGGCACGTTCCACTTGTCCTTAGTCTTATGCAAGTGTATATACTAGGGGGAAATGTGGTGCCAGTGTCTGTTGTCCTGTACGGCGTAGGCACGTTCCACTTGTCCTTTGCATGGCTCTTTAACAGACCTAAAGTTTCCCAAGGCTGCAAAAAAATAACGCCCAATATTATTGTAAAATATTGTTCAAAGTTTTTTTTTTATAAAAAGAAATGGAATTCTAAAATACGTTATCCGGCATGTTGGTCCCACGGAACCCTGCTAAGCTCCGTTAAGTGCCAAGGAACCCCCCTCCCGCCATTCATTTTTTATTCCGTTCACGCTATATTCACGTGCAATAAAAAGGAAGCAAGCTTGCTTGCTTTTGAATTTATTGCACATGAATGTCGACTTTACGCGAGCGCGTAGCGGCACCGATCTCCAAACAAGAGAAATTAGCATGGGGGTAATATAAGACCGAGATTCAAGTGCAATAGTTTAGCCACACGGCCCATTTTCGGAGTCTGGCTGGCTACAAGCTGCTGACGGGATTTATTGCGCAGCTCGTGCCTTTGTGTTATGCACTGAGATGTGCTTACTGACACTCAGGCATGAGTAATGAAGGTTCCTTAGATCGATTGCACCTCGTGTTCGCCATCTAAGTTACTTGGCGAGTGCAGAACGAGGGAAAATTTATCAGTGGCTCGCAGAACCCCGAGGAGGGGCCTGCGGAACCCCTAGTTTCCACAGAACCCACTTTGAGAAACATGTTCTAAAAGATTAACTTTTCAGGTGTTTTTTAGAAGGTTTGAATAAGAAAAGAAATTATACCCTGTTTTGTTGATTTTGGCTTCAGGAGCGAAATTAAGCCATGTGGGAAGCCAAGCCAAGTGGGAGAGGAACATTCCTATCTGCTACGGCGGTGCCCATGATGGCATGCAATTGCAGCAGCAGATTTCCCTCTGGTATATGTTAGCACAAGTATATGACTTCTCACTGCATGGCACATGACATGAGGAGAGGGGGATAGCAAGTGGCACACCATTTCCATTTCCACTCTTTCCTGGTTGGTTTCCGTTGTCATTAGTACTTAGCCTCACTGGCACACAGATGCCTTGGGATGGGGGACTAAATAAACTTTTGCTGCTAGTATCAATGCACAATAGCAATCAATTTGCTTATTCTGTTCAATTCCCAGGTGCTCTCTCTGTCCCTTATGGAGCAACCCATAAGCCCAATGGCCAAAAAGTGGGGGGGTTGGTCAGTTTTCTCAAGGGTAGCAGGAATCGAGCTGGGAATGGCAACGTGGATTGATACCTCCCCCTTTGCTGGGGAGAGGAGTTTTTTTAGTTTTCCTTTTAGATCATTATACTAGTAGCACACACAGGGGGGGATTGTTGTACCAAAAGGAATGCACAAAGACTGCTGAGGAGCTAACGGCCAGCAGGAGACTGGGAAACAAATGCAGCAATAATTAGGGCAGTCTGAAGGACCTGAATTGAAAGGACATTGAGGACACTAGCATTAAACAACAGCAGCGTTAATTATGCTTAGTTTATCCGAACAGGGGGGAAAAACAGAAAGGGGGCAGTTTGGGGAACGTACGCAACAATAAAACAAAAAAAAAAAAAAAAAAAAAAAAAAAAAAAAACAACAAAAAGAAAAAAACCCCCCCAGCAAAACCCCCAAAAAAAAAAAAAAAAAAAACAAAAACTCAAAACAAAAAACAAAACAACAAAAACCAAACAAAAAAACAGACTCGCGGCACCCCTTTTTAGGTTCGCCTTTTCCTCAAGGTCTTTTCTACCCGCATTTCCCTCTCTCTTTCCCCCACACAACACACACAAACAAACAAAAGGTGGCTCGGCACTGTCCTTGTTTCGTGCCAACGGCCTGTTTAGCCGAAGTGTTGCCGACATGGAGTCTCCCTAAAATTAACACAAAAAAGCATAACGAGGTGCCGGCACCGTGAAAGTCACTTATTAAATTCAGCAAAACCAATTTTCGCCCAAAATTTAGTCTGTTAAGCTATAGTCTGCTTATACAATGTTATGAGGGAGTGGATTTCCCCTTAAAAGCATGGGACCAAACAAACCAACAAAGTGGCTTTTTTAACTGGAAAAGTCCCTGTTCGGATCCGCTGTAATGAGCATGGGCTGTACTTATTGGAAAAACAGGCAATAAACGAGAACTTGTTGAAACCACCAAAATTTAGGTTCAGCATTTGGTTTCACATTGGGTTGGAATGCAGGGAAAACCCCCGTGGGCTCCTTTCCCGAAACGCGTTCTTACCACACAGTGATACCAAGTTCAGTTTCCCCGTCTTCCAGTGCCTTTTTTAACAAGCAGTTTAACAGCAGTGCCTTTAAATGGTTAAGCTTGGGTTTCCCCCAAGCTGGCATCACCAAACTCGGGCAGCAGGGGGAGAGGGGGGACATTGCAGGCCAAGAAGTCTTTGGAAAGTGGCAAGAGGAAGGAGGACAAGCCTGTTTTCTGGATTGGATTTCGGACTTTAGGAGGATGGATTACGCATGGTGAAAGCCTCGCTTCTTAACCATCCTTATTTTAAGAACGTAGCAGTCCTAAGAAAACCCAATTTAAAGCTAGTAAAGACCCCCAGCTCCGCTGTTTCCCCTGTTATTGCCCCTGTTATTTGCTACCAGCTCTAACTAACATGTACTACTAGTATATAGGTAAAGGAAAGGGGCCCGCATTTCAATAAATCCGGTTTTGTTGCTTCGTTGCGTTGTGCGCAGACCAGTAATGCTGTGTGCAGGGATACACATGGGGATGGAGATGTGGGAAACAATGAGTAACTCTTTTATATTTTGGGGGCACTTCATCGTTTTACAGTTAGAAAAAAAAAAGAAATTGAGTTTGCATTCATCTCAAGAGTGTTAATTTTGAGTGTTCTAGGGGCTTGTGAAACAAACAGCCAAAGTGGGAAGCCAGGCATTGGAAGTGTGCGACATACCCCACAGGCAAGTTTTTGAAAAACAAGTGCCTTTGAAATGGATGCAAACTCGGGATTCCATATCAGCACGGCTGTTTTGGTTTCTTATGACCCTGTGCGAAAATTCTTCCACTTTGGCGAGCAATGAAGGGTTAGCAATGCCGATTGGCACATTTCAAGGTTACTTAATAATACGCACCAGTTGCGAAACTGGGGGGCAAACAGGCAAGTGGATCTACCCGCCATCTGTTGGTGGAAAGTTGAAGCAGTATGGTACTCAAGTGCTTGCGGCTGCTGCCGTGAATCATGAAAGAAAAGCCGTGGAAACACAAGCACCCAATTCAACGTTTCCTAATTTGAAAGGTAAGCTTTATTTTTACTGAGTTTTGTTATTGAGTAAATGGGTAGCGAAGCCCAGTTCTTGACCTGTGGGCACCACACCAATACAGTTGTCCCTCAACTTCAACGAAGCAAAGATGCGGTTCGTGCCACCCATATTCTGAAGCAGAGTTCTGTAACTGGTGTGTGTTGAACTCCGGACAGACGGTGAAGCGGCTCCTCTTCTTGTGCCTGTGCAGGCGCAGTTCCGCTGGCAGAAGCTGGCCACCAACACCCTGGACCCGGAGTTTGTCGAGAGGAGGAGGGCCAGCCTCGAGGTGGGGGCCTCTCAGATCCCGCCTTGCATCCCCCCCCCCTCACTCTTGCTGTTCACCAAAACAATCAATCTGAGGGGGGCGAGTTGGTCTTTTGACGTGACAATAAAATGCACAAAAAAAGCACCAAATGGACAGAAAGAGAAGACACCACACAGTGCAGGATAGCAGACTGAGCTCATTTTTCATGCACACATACACTGTAGTATCTTGTCAACGCGTTGAAACAAACTGAAAGCACGCATTCACCGTAACCCTGAGCAGCTTCCAACCAATCAGCTCACATCAAGAAATGTGATTTCTTTACAAAACGAAGAGATCGAGGCAGCACTTGCGCGCATGTTGCCCACACGCACAATTTCCCGGGCTTCTGTTATCTCCCGAATGAGCAAGTCCCAACTTTTGGTGGGCACCTCGGATTTCTTAATGATTGGATACCATTTGCATTTGCATCAATGTATGCCAAGATACTCGTTGAGAGAATTGTTGACATTATTGTGTTTGGTGTAGCTTGGAAGCTAGGTTCTTCGCTTTCAATGCAGGCTATGCATGCGTGCCTGCGGGGGCTGCTTTGTTGGGTTGCCGAACAAGGGGACAGTTAGTTTCAATGCTTTGAGGGTGTCTTGTCAGAATTTAGGTGGAAACAAGTGAAATGTAAGATAATATGAAAAAAGCCTCATCAGTGCCAAGGGGTTCTTTATTTTAGATAAGACATATTCACACCCCTGGAAAACCGGAGAGAGGGGTAAGAGCTTTCTGGCAGCCGTAAACATGTTCATTGACATGATTGCATGGTACCATTGTACTTGCTTATGCATTTTTTCCCAAAAAACTTTGCAAAAAAAACTTTGCAAAGTAGATGCTGAGAGCAAGACTCGCGTGAACATCGTCATCTCGAACTGAAAGGGTAACTTATTGTGTGGTCCAAAAACGCGGTCGTTCTTTTGGTGGACCGTAGATGATGGCCAGGCTAAGCTGGAACAGCTAGCAATGTGGAAGGAGGAAATAAGGGACAAACAGATCAGTTCATGTTTTGAGCAAATGCAGTTGCCATGATCTTGTGCCATGACCACTGACCACAGGACCACAGATTTCCAGTGGCTCCTGCCCTGCATCACCTTTTGCTCCCAGTTATCTCATACCTGTTGTTAGCTGTTATTTGTTAATCAGGGGATCTTTGTGTTGACCTAACTTCATTTTTTTCTCCTAGCCTAAGCTAGGAAGTCTTCCACATGAGTTAGTGCACCGAATCCATGAAGCAATTTTCCTATCCCTAAGAATTATCCCTATCGTTCTATCCATGACCAACCGAAGTTTTTTTTTCTCCAAGTTTCTGCCTTATTTTGTATTTTTGCTTGTATAAGCCGCACCAATAGTTGATGCAGATCTCTAAAAAAGTAGAGTTGATACGTGAATGTCACTCTGAAGTACAGTTTGGCCGCAATGTATGCCACGCCATGGTGCATGAGTCATTGCAGCCGCCATTGTATTTTCCCCCACTGATTTTTAGCCGCCTGGTTTCCACGCGTAAAAAGAAAGCCAACTTTTGCTGCTCAGTCTTGGTCGCAGCATTGTCTTTTCTTTATTGCGAGTGTACTTGCTGTTCCAAGGTCACTAGACATGGTGTGGAAGTGAGAGCGTCCAGGAGGATCGGATAACAGCGGGGGGGGGCTGCCCCTGACAGCAAGCGAGACTCTTACAACTTTGCAGCTGTGGCCAAGTAATCGGCTCAGCATGGCAATGCAGTTTTTTGGCTGAATATTTTTTTCTTGGAAAGGGTAGGGGAGGATGATTGCTGCAAGCTCTCACTGGTGAATAAAAACAGTCCCAAAGTTTGGTGGCCACTAGGAGGTTGATTCTTGTATAGCAGTGTACATGATGTACTAATGGTGTGAAAGCTGAAAGGTTGCAGTTCTCAGTCTGAATATGTGGGGATATTTTGTTTGTCTCCTCGAGGTGCTGTGTGGACTGCAATTGATATGCAGGGGCAAGTTATATGTGTGAAAATATGGTAAGTTATTGTCAGGAGGATCCATTTATTGTGTACCACCTTTTGTAATTGGTGCACCTTCCTTGCCAAGTAGTCCAGTGCTAATAGTGTGATGCCTTTTATTTCCACAAAAATTCATGACTGGTGAAATTGGGACATCGAATCGTTATAATGGTATAAATGTAAATCATTGTAAGAAAAAAAGACGCGACCAGGCAAAGCAAAATGTCACCCAGTTGGGCTATTCACAGCTGCATCTGGCATTTCAGCTATTAGCGGCTGAATTTGGCGATCATTGTTCATCACCAAAAAAAAAAGAAAAACAAACTAAAGTTTGGAAATTGCAAAGCTCTATCTAATTCATTATCCCGATTTCATTAACACAATAAAACAAAAAAGAACGGCAAGAAAGACACCTCCTAAGTTCAAGTATTCCTTCAACGCCACCAGAAAAACTTGAGGTTGGCGAAAAAAAAGTCGTTTTATGAATGCTTCCGCATTCTTAACGTTCCTCCAGAGTACATGAAGGCATGCTCAGTGGAGCGTGCTCGCCTAGAAACAAACGCCAGATTTTCTTCCAGTATAGCATGAAACTCTGTTACTGTCAGGCATTGTAGGCACTGTCAGGCAAGATGTAGAGCACAGCGAAGGAAGAAAAAAAACTTTACAATCCCTTCCTGAAGAAAGTTGAGAGGAGGACAAAACCTTTCTGACATCAAAACTGCATCAAAAGTGCAGTCAAAACCTTCGCTAAAAGTGCATCCAGCCTTCGCCGAAAGTGTGTCCAACCCATCGTCAAACCAAATCGCAAGCGAAGAACGAACCTATGCGACGTTTTTTTGCACACAGTGTAAACAAATCTACAATGATCTAAGTGTATACTGATACATGGTTTATGAGATAAAGGTATGCTGTTGTACTCCTCCTTCATGATCGATGCCTGTATGGTCTTATCTATAAACCGTTCCTTTTTGGCGATTTTCAGGTAACTGTTTTGACACAATCAGAGATTGGTTTCACGCAAGTGCCGTGTGTCCAGTAGTCTTACCACAGCTTTTGGGTCGACCAACCCTATGGGGAAATGCATTAGTTTTTTTTAGACTGGGACGCCTTCAGTCCCACTAAGAAAGCTTTCGCTTCAAAAGGAAACGCACTTGAGCAGAGCGCACGCACGTGCAGACGTTCCTGAGGCGGGTGGCGCAGCACACAGAACTATCACGCGACCGTCTGCTGGGGGAGTTTCTGCGGCACGAGGCCAGCTGGCGGGACGACCACGACCCGGGCGGGGGCCTGATCGGCGGGGCATGCAGCGCCTCTACACTGCCTCCATGCGCCTGCGCAGCCCCTCCGACGACACGTGAGTGGTGCCCTTCCTCCCCAGCAAAGTCAGTCTGTCGCTGCCTGCAATACACAGCTTTGGTTACTTTGATTACCTCCTGCCTTCCTACATGGCACAGCCGTACCGCTCATGGCCTGCTGTTTGCATTGGTTTTCTTCTGACCACACTTGTATACCTGCCATATGTTTGTTACAGCTGGTAGTAATCGCTTCATGAAGCGTCCGGTATGACTCAACAAACGAGGTTACGTGAGTGGCATTGTCGCTTATGCCAGTTGGCTGGCATCCAGCAGCGCCCCAACAATTCTGTTAGGCGGCATTGGCCAGCATATAGTCCGGTACTCACTGCTTCTATGTTTATGCGTGTGTTCATAACTTCCATTGGTTACCCCACTATTCTTACTGCTGTGGAAGAAATATGCTCTAAATTCGAGCACAAATTGCTCGTTCTACAAGTGTATAACCCCTGGTTAATTTACATTGGGTTTCATTGGCCGCAGGCAATTGCAACGAGCTGCCCATAATGCGTCATAAGTTCCGTGCGGGAAAGTAGGTAGCTGGTGTGTTGCATACCCATTCTTTGTTTTCCTCATTATAAAGCTTATTTTAGTGACATTCGCCTCAAAAGTAGTGTCAGTGTTATTCTAACAAGCCGACCTTTCGAATGAACCAAGCTTTCGTTTTGTCTTCATGGCCCCTTAAGGTCGAACCCGCCGCGGTGGCCCAGTGGCTAAGGCGTTGCGCTGCTGAGCCTGAGGTCGCAGGTTCGATTCCCGGCTGCAGCGGCCGCTTTTCTGATGGAGGTGAAAAGCAAAAACGCCCGTGTGTACGAGATTTCGGTGCACGTTAAAGATCCCCATGTGGTCAAAATTAATCCGGAGCCCTCCACTACGGCGCGCCTCATCGCCTGCGTTGCGTCGGCGCGTTAAACCCTACAATCAATCAGTCAATCAATCCCTTAAGGTCTAAGTGGAACACGATGTAAAGACAGGCTGTTTTTTGTTGTTTAGGAAAAGCATTGTATGTGCGCCTTTTTCTGTGTGCATGTGTTTTGTGATGAACAGTGCACTTTTTTAAAATTGGAATTCAGCGCTTCTTGAGGCAGTGAGAATGGCAATTAATAAGCAACACACTAACGGTGTCTTACTGCTGACAGGCTTTGTTCAGAGTGCCAGACATGTTTTTTGTGAAATCGTTGGCACAACTGCACCATGAAATTGGAAGGGACTAGCAGTTTGCACAACACTGCACACTTTCTGAGGTGCGCAATAACCTTTCTCAGCCCTGTTCTTCTTCTTTTTTAAAACCTTGATTTCTTGGGGCGAATCACCCGCACCGTGGGTGAAATGCTCGGCAGACCTCAATAGGATGCTTTGTCTGACTATTGAGTGACTACTGTAGATTCCTAGTGCCCCTCTGCTCAGCAGCAGTCACTCTTTACCGTTATCCTGTGCATGTTTCAATCACCGTTCAATGCGTTTAATGAGTGAGAGATTTCAATCGATGAGAGTTGTCAGGAGCGACTGCGGTGTTTCTGGCACGGCCTATCGGCTTGACAGGGATTGCTTGACTGGCGGGGAAAAGAAGTGCCTCAAGCGTGGGGAACGTTCCAGAGCAATGGCCTTGCAACCAGTGCGCTGCCCATCATTTCCTTTTTGTGGCATGTTTTGGAATCCCACTCCATAATTGATAGGGGCTATGCGACGTTTCGGCTTTTTCTCACTTGTTGCTGCTGTGCTGTCGGTCCGAGCCCTGCAAAACAGTTACACCTGTATACGAATACTACCCTGAGCACATGTCAACGTACACAATGCAGGCTTGGTAAGGTGTTCAAACACCAAAATGAGACATCTGGGGACGTGATTCTACACGTTTCACCACCCCCTCAGTCGTCAACACCACTGCAGCCATGAGGGCGTTTTTGTGTAGCTTGGTTTATGCCTGATAATCTGATGGAATTAAAGCTTGGTTTAGCCTTGCAACACATAGTCGCGAGATTCCGTTCCCTGGAGGGTGCAAGCCCAGCATTTCCTGTGCACACCCAGTGCCATCCTTTACTTGGAACACTTCTTCGATACTTCCATGCACCTGCTAAAGGAGCTCCACTGTTCTCCCTCAGTAGCCTAGGGGTAGAATCGTGGGTTTTGAACCAAACATTGTAAAATGTTCTCTTAACTCAATTCTGCACATTAACCTCTTGCAGGGGTGAGACAGCTGCGCATATTGCGCCTTTTTGATACAATTCCATTTTCCTGCGCCAAGCTGCTCCAAAAGCATCAAAATTGCGAAAATTGCGCCAAACTGCTCCAGAAGAGCCTGAAAGGCACGGATTTTGAGGCTCATGTCAGTTCCGGCGGGGACGAAAGCCTCGCGCATCCCGGTGACCGCTTTTATTGGCGGTCAATTGCAAACACAGAAATGGCAAAAATAGAAAGACTGAAGAAATGAAGCAAACGATAGCTTCTAAAACACGATTGGCTTTCTGTCCGGGTTTGCTGAAACGGCATTCCCGATTAGGCATCGCTGTGGCTACAAACATGGCCGCCGCCTGATCAGCCTGCTACTGGCTACTTCACGCGCTCACTGTGTATCGCCGATATTTTCCCTGGTTTATTTTACGCTATCAGCTGGGTTCCAGTCTATTCATTCTATCAATTGTGTCTTTGAACAGTGACGGTAACGCGGGGATATGGTTTGAGATTGGTGCGAGATTACAAGAAGTTGCGCGGCTCGTAAAAAAAGTTTTGAAATGTGGGGCGTACGACTTCGGCGTGGTTTGTCCTTGAGTGCGAAACGCGGTGCGTGCGTCTATAATCGGGTTCGTTAATTGAACTTTTTGGCTCGTTGTGGTGTTATAAAATGCTAAGGTGTTGCTATGCTTCGAAGCGCGATCGCGAGCCTCGGCCCGGGAGGGAACGGTCGGCACGAAAGCTGCGGGCTGCGCTGCGGCGCCGCGACATGTCCAGGCAGCACCCAATAGCTGCAGGACTGCATGGTTGCCATAGCACGCGACTAATAACACTTGATGCATGCGAAGTGAAATTTAATGCCCAAATCTAGGTGGCTGAACAGTAACGCTACTCAAATGATCACCGGGTGGACGTGCGCCCCACGGACTGCAACGGGTAGGCTGGTTGGGCTATGCGACCGTTAGCTCGAAGTTGCTCAACTGTTGCCGTGACTACACTCGTTCGTACAACGCAGCCTGGGATTACAAAAATAATAATTTTAGCACTGAAACGGTAAAAAAACACGCCACAATTGCAGAGCCCTTAAATTTGATAATGTTAACGGCAGTTTTGTTGTCAGTGTTGCGTACAGCCACAACACAATCTCACCAGTTAGGAAAAAGGTAGTGCAGTTAGAACTTTGTGATAATCTTTAAAAATTATTTCGCGTAAGGCTGTTTCAGTGTTCTGTGTATTCAAAACTGATTGGAATGTGTACTTGACCCTTCAAATTGCTGAAATTGTGATTTTTTAAGCTCACAAGACGATGTATTAAATGTCCCTGCCTGCTCCAAATCAAGATTCTTCTGCTCCAAAATCGAAATTTTGCTGCTCCGAAAACTGCTCCCAAATCTCTTTGGGCTGTCTCACCCCTGCTCTTGACATGAGCACCTGCAATGGCAGCTTGTGCACTGCTACCATCATGGTAACCAAGCAAAAGTGTCATTCAGTATCTGTGGTACAACATTGGCGAGTGTGCCGTTAGGTATGAGTGCTGCGTTACTATTATTTTGTCAATTTGCTGTTTGTGCTGAGGGTTGGTGTTTAGCCGAGTGGCCATTCACCATTCAAGGCTAGCGAGAGTCTCGAACCCCGGGTGTGTGCTGATTGGCATCTCCTTTTTCGTACAGGCCATTCGAAGAAGTGAGGAGGCACAGTGCTGACCTCAAGGTCCACCTGAGCAACTTTCTACAATTGCGAGCGGTGAGTACGCAGCTCTGGCTGTTGTTGCAGGGGTGGCCAGAGCACATTTCAGTCGCGTGATGTGAACGAATCGCACAAGGCAGGGCACGTAGACACTGCTTACTCTTCATGGGAGTCTTGGGACCGCATTAGGACCGCATGGAATAAAAAGAGGGACACCCCATTCTCTTACTATTCGTTGACACCGTTGTGTGATCATTGGCAATGTGGGGGGCTTTGTCGCATGCCAGTCTTAGCACAATCTTTGTAAGTCTTGTAGCGAACCACTTCTCTCCCTGTGTTCACTGCGCGCTATGTTGGGTGAGCGCGCACGGTTAATAATACCAGGTGGCACATTTTTGAGGGTGGGTTTTGTCTCCTTCAAGTAAACCAGAGAGCTGGCTGCTCCCTTTGCAGAGACATCGATGCGGACAGCAGGTATCAGGACACGGTGTTGCAGGAAAATAATGCAGTCAAAATAATTCATGCTAAAGACTAAGACATCAAAGCAAAGAAAGTGAGGCAATCGTGATGTCACAGCAAAGAAGTTCTTAGTACAGTTGATCCAAGATATATCGAACTCCAAGGGAATCGCGAAATAGTTCAATATATTGACAATTCAAAATGTAAGATATGCCCATCTGAAGCTTATCTGAAAACTCCGCACATCACTGAGAGCTTTCCGAGATCGCGACAAACGGTAGCTTCCCAATTTGTTTCTCAAAGCACGAACAATAGAAAACATGGCGCGACCCCGCACGGGGCACCTTGAGTAATCTTGGTGACGGTGAGTGGCGACACCGCGTACCCCGAGCCCCCCATACTTAAGCTGTTACCTACCGTGGCGAGAAGTTGAAAGGTGAAGGGTTAGAAGCCGTGAACGGTGGCCGTCGGAGCCCTGGTCAAGCTCCGGCCGATGGGCTCCCTGTCTGTCTATCAGGCTGGGAGCTCCGGGACCTCTTTGACCATCAGGGTAACGTCAAAGAAGAAAGTACCCCAGTTCCCTGCTTTATACTATGCCGCATGGTACTTTCGAAATCCTCTCTTCCAAATGATCGGGCCCCAAAAAGGGCCCGCACCGATGTAATTTTCAAACCTCTGCCCAACATGAAATTTAACACCCCGGACAACTTTCCTCGCTTCTTAGTGATACAATCTAAGAACAAGGAATCTCCAGTTACCTGCAAGTCGGTCTTAATTGCCAAGTTCATTGAGAGTGTAGTTGGCGCGAACTACAAGGCAAAGAAGCTGACATCGGGGGACGTGCTTGTAGAACTATCTACTAAAAAACAATCTGATAGTCTCTTGAACCAGACCGACCTACTTGGCCTTGAAGTAGCTGTAACGCCACACCGGAGCCTTAACAGCTCGCAGGGCGTCATATCTGAGATGGACCTGCTCAATGAAAGTGAGTCTGACCTCCTCGAGGGCATGCGTGACCAGGGCGTTACTGCGGTAAGAAGAATAATGATCAGACGCGATGGCAAAGAAGTAAAAACGAAACATGTGATCCTAACTTTTGACCGAAGTGTCCTACCGGAGTCTGTCACTGCAGGCTTCCTTCATTGCAACGTACGACCTTACATACCCAACCCACGCCGCTGCTTCAAGTGCCAGCGGTATGGGCACAGTACTACCACCTGCCGCGGAAAACTGACATGTGCCAAGTGCGCAGGACATCATGACCCTTCAGAGAACTGTGCTTCTAACGTATTGAAATGTGCCAACTGTGAACAACCCCACGCTGCATACTCTCGGTCATGTGCTAAATTCAAAGCCGAGAAAGAAATCATAAACATGAAGGTCACCCAGAACATTACCTATCAAGAAGCACGACAGAAACACTCAATGTTTTCGCAAAGGTATGCCGATGCAGCTCACCGGGGGGGCGGAGCGGCGTCTAGTCACGGCGGCCACCCAGTACTGCGAAGCAGACTTGGTGCCGTCCCAGCCCCCCCAGGTGCTGCCCAAGGCAGCCCAACCATCCGACACGACACCTGTGGCGCCCGCAAGTGTTGTGTTAGCTGCGAGTGTGAGGAGTGACGGCTCTGCCGTCAATCCTCCTCTTCCGGCTGCCAGACTGCAGGCGGCCATGGACGTAGATGTGGTCGGTCCCACGACCACTTCTGTGTCCAACAAACAGTCGGGGACGGCAGGGGCTCCTGCCTCCACTTCGAACATATCCCGAGGTGGAGCCCGCAAGGACTCCATCTCGTCACTGTCACACCACTCAGATGATGACATGGAGGTAACACCGTCTCTGCCAGTGCCAAAGGCGGAAAGAGAACAGCGCACCATGGCGGGGCGAGGCAAAAAGCCACCAGCCACCCGTGTCACAGGCCCAAGTCAGAACTGATAGATAGTATACATCCAGCCCGAGTCCTCATCTACACCAGGTAAAATCTCCTCCCTAAACATTTATGGTAGCACAAATAATTACACAGTGGAACTGCCGGGGCCTTATTAAAAACCTAGATGATATATATGAAATCCTACACAAAATGCAATCAGCCATCCTATGTTTACAGGAGACACACTTGAAACCTAAGCACACCAATTTCCTGAACCAATACTCAGTATTTAGGAGAGACAGAGATAGCTGCACGCACTGCTCTGGTGGCGTAGCTATAGTTACGCAAAAATCTATCCCTTGCCAATCTCTTCAATTGCGTACCGCCCTAGAAGCGGTTGCAATCCGGGCAATTATTTTCAACAGATTAACAACAATTTGCTCACTATACATTCCCCCTGAATATCGTTTATCTAGCTCTGAATTTGAGTCTCTCATAGATGAGCTGCCGGAACCGTTCCTACTCGTAGGTGACCTGAATGCACACAGCCCACTACGGGGATCTGAACGCACAGATTCCCGGGGCCGCTTGATAGAAAAATTCCTCTTCTCATCCGGAGCTTGTCTCTTTAACAAAAAAGAGCGACATACTACAACACTACACACAATACATACTCACACATAGACTTGGCGATCGGCTCTTCTGTCCTCTTTTCCGGCTGTTGAATGGGAAGTGGACGACAACCCCCTATGGGAGCGACCACTTCCCTGTCATCTTGAAAGGCATTGATAAAGCCCGTAACAGTTCCATCTGCCATAAAAAGTTTAAGGAATCTGGTGCTGATTGGTTAAAATTTAAACAACTATCTCAGCTTTCATACACATCTTTAAGCCATTTGGGCATTGACGAAGCCTGTGAACTGGTGACTGCACACATTCTTCATGCTGCCGAGGGCTGAATTCCGCAAACATCTGGTACCACACCTAACACTAGGAGGCCGTGGTGGAATGAAGAATGTAGGCTTGCACGGCAGGCTCAAAATAAGGCGTGGGGTGTCCTTCGCAGGTACCCCACTACGCAAAACTTGATTTCCTTCAAACGTGCAAAAGCACAAGGAAGACGCATTCGCCAGCAAGCAAAAAGAGATAGCTGGCGCTCTTTCGTGACTTCTATCAACTCGTACACAGATGCAGGCAAAGTATGGAACAGAATTAAAAAGTTTAATGGACGGAAAAATTCCCCCGCATTTCCCCGAGGGGGAGAATGTGAAAGTGCGAATGCACGGTTGTCGGCCCGCTTGCGGCGCTTGCGCTCGGCCCCCGCAGCCCACCGCCTCGCCGCCTTCTCTTCCATCTCTTCCATCGGGTTTGTAGTATCACGTGTACACCACGCAGTTATCAAGCCGCTATAACGCCGCTGAGTCGCCAACGCACGCCGCTGATGACGTAGTTGAATGCGTTAAAGATATAAGGCGCGTCACTAACACTGATATCAGCGTCGCGTCCGTGGCTTGGTCGGTAGAGCGTCGCGCTGCGGCCGCAAAGTCCTCGGATCGAAACCTGGCGCCGGATGCTGTTTCTTTTTTAAATATAGAAGAGCACTGCGGACGCCGCCGCCGCCGCCGCCGGCGGTGGATGGTTTGGGGTCGCTTATAAAGTGCATTCGCACTTAAAACACACACCCTACCTTTGGTCAACAGTACAGGCGATACCCTAGAGGACCAGGCAAACACACTTGCGAAATACTTTTCATATGTATCGAGTTCTGCTCATTACACGAATGCTTTCTTACGACACAAAACATCTATGGAGAAGAAACCGATTCGTGATAACAAAAGATCTGACGAACCATACAACACGGAATTTTCATAACAGAGCTTTTGGTCGCCTTGGGAACATGTAAGGCTTCAGCGCCTGGGGCAGATAGTATATCATACACAATGATACAACATCTGCACCCAGAAACTCTCCGAACACTCTTGCACTTGTTCAACAAAATATGGGCGGCGGGATACTTTCCGAGAGCTTGGAGAGAAGCAGTTGTAGTTGCCGTATTAAAACAGGGGAAAGATGCCTCACTACCTGCCAGTTACCGACCAATAGCTCTGACAAGTTGCTTAGGAAAGGTTTTTGAAAAAATGGTAAATAAGAGGCTAATCCATTTTCTTGAATATACGGCATCCTGGACAGTTGTCAGGCTGGTTTCCGATCAGGTCGAAGCACAACTGACCAGCTAGTTGCCTTTGAGTCGTATGTCAAAGATGCTTTTATCCACAAACAGCACTGTCTTTCTGTTTTCTTTGACTTAGAAAAAGCATAAAATACAACTTGGCGTTACGGCATACTGCTTGATCTCAAGGCATTCGGTGTGTCCGGACATATGCTAAACACTATTGAAAGTTATTGTCGGAGCGGACATTTAGGGTAAGAGTAGGGACAGTGGTATCAAGAACATACATACAAGAAAATGGGGTTCCCCAGGGTGGAGTATTAAGCTGTACTCTGTTTATAATTAAAATGAATTCACTTGGGAAATCGTTGCCACCCTCAATCTCCTACTCAATGTATGTTGACGACGTCCAAATAAGCTTTAGGTCATGCAATCAGTCCATATGTGAAAGGCAGATACAGTTAGGTGTGAACAGGCTTGCAAAATGGACGGAAGAAAATGGTTTTAAATTGAATACTCACAAAAGTACATGTGTGTTATTCACAAGACAGCGTGGAATTCGTCGAGAACCCGATGTCACACTGAACGGAGAACGGATTGCTGTCAAGAAAGAACACAAGTTTTTAGGTGTTGTACTTGACGGAAAACTAACGTACGTACAGCACTTAAAGAAACTCAAACAAAAATGCCTAAAAACCATTAACATTTTAAAAGTGTTGTCACATCAGTCTTATGGTGCTGATAAAGACTGCCTTCTACGTCTCTTTGTGAGTTTAGTTAGGTCACGTATAGACTATGGAAGTGTAACATACGGGTCCGCGTCTAAAACTGCCTTAAAATGTTAGACCCAGTACTACATTTGGGCCTTCGCCTTGCCTCTGGAGCCTTCAGGACAAGTCCAGTCCAGAGTCTTTATGTAGAATGCGACCACTGGTGCCTAGAGCACCAGCGTGCTTATACAGCACTCCTCTATGCTATTAGGACAATGTCTATGACGAATCACCCATGCAATTCTATTGTGAATGACATCTCATCCGCCCATTTGTATTTAGCGCGCCCGTCGATCCCTGCCCCTGTAGCCTTGCGTGTCAAAGGCCTTGCAGAGGAGATAGGGGTGTCTTTAGATGATGGCATAAAAACCTGTATCGCCGATACAGTCCCACCTTGGGACATGTCAACTATTCATTGTGACACATCCTTTAAACAAATTGACAAGCGTCGTGCACCCCGCGAATTGATTTTACAGCATTTCTTAAGTTTACAACACAGATATCCATGCGCCTCTTTTTACGCAGATGCTTCCAAGTCTTCTTCTTCTGTGTCCTGTGCTGCACATGGCCCGGACTTTGCCAGCACAAGGACATTGAACAGAAATTGTAGCATCTTTACAGCAGAAGCCTATGGTATTCTAATCACAGTGTAACACATTACACAGAACAAAATACAACAATCAGTCATCTACACAGACTCCCTAAGCGTAGTAACTGCATTGGATTCCTTTAAGCCCACAAAAAACGTCATTCTAAACCGCCTTTTTAAAGCTCTTATAACTGCCTATAAGTCAAAGCTAAAAATACTTGTTTGCTGGATCCCTGGACACAGTGGCATTCTGGGCAATGAAATTGCTGACCAGAACGCCACTTTGGCGGCCCTACGTAGTGGGTGTTGATGAGCGCAGGTCCCTCACCTCGATCTGAAACCAGTAATCCGGAGGGGAATCCGTAAATGCTGGCAGCACATGTGGGACACACACACAGACAACAAGCTACACTCAGTAAAACCAAACCTAGGAAGATACACAACAGAAAAACAAAACAGATTCATTGAAGTATCCATTTGCAGACTGCGAATAGGCCACACTTACGCTACACACGCATATCTTTTGAATGGAACTCCTCCCACCTGTTTGTAACAAGTGTGGGGAACGGACTCACCGTCCTCCATGTATTAATTGAGTGCACATTCTGCATGAAGCCAGAAAACGGCATTTCCCGAAAATATATACCTACAAACATTCCACTACAATCCTTCACTGTTTTTAGGAGATGAACCTATGTTTACAAACAAAAGTCTTTTAAGTTATCTTGCAGACATCAAGTTTTTAAAACTCATCTCGTACAGTGCGTGACCTCAGAGCCTACGAGCAGTGAGTGAGGCCCTCATGCTCCCTTTGTCCGCACGGGAGGCCCACTCTCGTCGCATGCTCTTTGGCTCGAGGTGCATCACGTTGCACCCATAATCCATTTCAGCCACCATTATGAACATCTTCATGCTTTAGTGGACGGGCCCTCTACACCCATATATACAGTATTTTAAGATGTATCATGCTCATTTCATACATATTTTAAGCACAAACATGACTATTGAAAGACCACATAACATAGTTCTGGCGCTCTTTGGTCTTAGAAACCCTTGCGCCAATAAACCACAAACATACATACATACACATACAAAACATGGCGCGACAACCACCGCATGTTATTTAGCATGAAAAAAAAGTCAGTGATCTTCGCTTGCTTTATCATCTGTGCCATGAAGCTCACCAAGCTGCCTCTAAGCTTATTAATGCCATTCAAATTAGAAAGCTAGCTCAGTGCCATCCACTGCGCCACCATGGCCATGACTTACACTGAATGCTGACACAAGCTCGGCTGCCATAGGCAGTTGGAAGCGTCGTCACGGCCAATAATAAGGTCTGCTTCTTTGGTAATGGCAATCCCTGCCGCGATCACCGGATCGTTGCGATCCGCCACAGCCTGCATGTTGTCCTCAACACTTACAAACTTACGTGCTGTTGAGGCATCCGGAGTGGCGCACTCAACATCATCGTCTCGTGTATCCGAACACCTCTCACCTGGAGCCCGGGCAAAGCCGCTTTGCTGAAACAGCTGCAGGAACACGCACACAACACGCTCCAGAACGGCCGGGCTGCGCTGCCTTCGCCTTGCAACATCTTGCTGCGCAGTGTCATTCTCAAATGTGCTGCGAGGAATTTTGAATTTCAAATACCTCTGCTTCCGACGACCAATTTTCGTTGACCTCCACCCGTCTAATGATGTCCGCCTTCAGCGCTAAATCCAAATCCTTCCATTCTTTTCGTGACCACGGCTGCGGAGATATGCTGCTGTGAACCAAACACCCACCCACCACACCGCACCAGTCCCCATGCCAGCAGAACCCCCGCTGGGTCACAGCGCCTCCCGGTGGTTTCCCCTTCCCCTTTCCCATCCAATCACACCCTGCGTTCTTGTTGTCATGAGGTGATCCCCACGCTAGTGCATCGAGCAGCTTCAGCATGGCAGGTGTTAAGCATAGAGTTTCTTAGTAAGTATTGAAGGCCACCCAAGTGACGCAACACGCGAGAAGTCATCACCATCGGCCACAGCTCCATTAGGAGAAGCTCACCTGCAGGGGCACTTGTGGCACGGCGTTCGATATATGGAATGTGACTGTAAACGAGAGTTCAATACACGAGCACAAAACGGTTATACTTTTGCATAGGATTTCCAGGGGGATGTTTGGGCTGTTCGATATAAAGAATAATTCGATGTGTCCGTGTTCGATATATCCAAGATCGATAGTAAGTGTTATTCCAGGATCGATGGCTTATGTTATTCCAGGATATATCCAGGATCGATGGCTTATGTAATGCCCTCGGGCCTTTAAGGATGTACTAAATGAAATGAAATGAAGTGTTACCAGGATTTGGCCTTCAAAGCATGTAAGCAGAGTTAAGTGCCCCGAGGAATTCTTTTGGGAAGAAGTTCTGGAAGGGATCTGCAAGGGGGCGCCTTTTAGGCGTGACAGCATTGGTTAAAGGTTTGTGTCTCTTATTGTCCCGCAACTGGCCTAATCTTGAACCGCTTCTAGTTTTTGATAAAGCTCATTTTGCTTTTTTTGCGCAACTGTGGCCTGCATACGGACACACGCTTATCTTCACACTGGCCTAATTCCTCATACTGGCTGCTGTGCCACATATCCTGTTTTATGAGCTGGTATGAAATTGGAATTGAGCTTTTCAGACATTTTATTTGTTTGTTTGTTTTAATAGAAATGCAAGGACTAGTGTGAGTTCAGTGCCGACCTAACCCATTTGTTCTACCATTACCTTTGAGTGTAGGTTGCACCTAAGTAGCGTGATGCTACTCATTAGTGTCAATTGTCTCCTGACAGGCAGGTGTAGTGTACTTTATTTTACAGAATATGCATTTCAGCACAGCTTAGGACAACTTGGCTCTATCCCCTGTGTTGCATGTTAAAACTGCCGGGAAGCAGTGATGCTGCATCAATTTTACCTAGACTACTCAACCATGTTTGTCCGAAACAGAGCTTTGCCCAGAGCTGCCACTTGCGCATGAAGAGGTTTCTTGCTTAATTGCTTCCGAGCTACTGGCCAGCAATGTTGGAACGTCCATCAACCTGGTTGTAATAACCATGCTCTTCTCATATTTGGTTTAAAAATTGCATATTTTTGCTGGCCGCTTGCGGCGTGCATGCACGTATTTTGAGTTGTCATATTTGGTGCCTCACAGTCTTCTTAGGCTGGTCATGTGGAAAGTAGGGTTTTTATTAAAGAGGTAGAAATTTTTACTGCAGGTGGCGTTACACTGTGGTGGACACTATCCATTAAAGTTTTCAACATTTTCGTACTCCCACACTATCTCTGGCAATGAATGAGACGAAACTGGAAGCTGGCAACTGTGAAAAGCAGTTACACAGCTGCCTTAGTTAGCCTTAATCACCTTACAATGTTGTTTATTGTAACATGAGCGAGTCGTTTCCTAGTGTTAACGTTCAGCGACAAATACCAGTTTATTCAAAACCACGCTACTGCTCACACTTGGCTCATGCTGCAAGGCGTGCGTACGACTTACTGGCACAAGAAGCATTGTAGCGGCATCATCATCATCACCTTCATTCCACCGCTGTCATTATCCTTCGTGCTGGTCTCGGAAGAGGCCCAGTCCCGCACACAAAATACTAAATCAGGCACCCCTTGCCGAAAGACATCTGGTGCTGTCTCCCTCCTGCCTGGCATGCACTCTACAACTGTTGTTCCTTGGCCGCGTGGGTGTGCAGCGGTTGGCGGACGCAACACTGGACTTCCACGGCCAGCACCAGGTGTACGGGCAGGTGCTGAGTGAGCTGAGCCGGTGGGATGGTCCCGGCGGTCGCGGGGACCGCCTGCAGGCGGCCGGCCAGTTCATGGACCGGTTGTCCCAGGCCGCCCTGCCCTTCCTCGAGGAGCAGGAGGAGGCTGCCGACTGCTTCAAGGAGTACCTGGCGTATGCCGACTCCATCCTGTACGCACCCGCTCTTTCTCTCCCTCTCTCTTACGCCGCTGCTCGGGCTTGTGTTGGCCGACTCGGTGCCATACTAGGGGAAATCTGGCGCCAGTGTCAAGGCGAGCCTCTGCGTTTTTCGTGTACACGTCTCTTATGGTTTCAGAAGCAAGGTAGGTTTTGTCGTCGAGGAACCCACCTTTTAGCGAGCGTGCCATCTCATGGGCAGCGAAGAAGTGTTCCGTTGCTACTTGGTATGGCTCGTGAACAGGCTGAAAAGATGCATGTGGCTGAAAAAAGGCAACAATACCATTGTTAAAGATCATTTTAAAGTTGCTTTATCAATGGAAAAGTGTAGCTCCGAAAAACTTATTTGTCAGGAATCATTGAAAAGCTGCATGCAAGATGAACAAGGAGAAAAAATTGTACCCATCATTTGTTGATTTCGGCTTCAGGAACGAAAAGAAACCATGTGGCTAGCCAAGCCAAATAGGGGAGAAATGTGGCAAAGTTTCAATAATGGTGCCCACGACGGCATGTAACACGTTATAATCGTTTTTTTTTTTTTTTTTTTTTTTTCTCCCATTTTCGGAAGGGCTGGAAGTGGGCCCCCCCCCCCCCTGTGTTATATTCGGGGTCACGTTATTTACATGCAAATACGGTATATGTGCAAAAACAGTGAAGTCCCGCCCAGTTGCATTTAGCAACCACTGAAACGAATTTCCTGCCGTTGCCAGTAATGACAAAAATTGGCATAGTATTATCGGCCAGGCTCGAATCTTCAAACCATGTCTCAGAGAAGCTGGACTGTGCTACGTTTTCTCCAGTGTGTTCCTGTGGCATCGGTTTGCAGGCGAGGGCGTACACATGCTGCGTAAGGTCGTGATCCGTCATGTGGGCCATAGCACACACATAGCTGTTGCCCGGCCTCAATGTCCACCCATGTGTTGAGCGACGCACTCGGCACCACTGCCATTAAATACGTCAGGAACGCGCTTCTTCAGTTAATCTTTTTTGGTTGTGTGCAAATTTGGAATGATGGTTTGTGAAAAGGTCTTCCGCGTTGTACCAACGTAGTCCGGAATCGCACAGCACATCATGTCAATGAAGCAGTCAGTGTTCTTCAACCATGCTGTACAGTTGCAGTCCATGGGCAATGGATGCACCTATCTTGTTGGTCATTTCCCGTGCTATTGCCAATGACAGCTGAAGTTGTGGCTAAAACAAACTGGTTACGGCCGGCTGCGATGATAGCCCCTTTAGTTCACTTTTGTTTCAGCAAGCTATAACGTTTATGCACTCCTGCATGTTGTTTGTACTTGCTTGAATGACGTTTAAAATGCATGACGGGCATTGTCATCCCAGTAGGAGTCTTCGAAACACATTTAGTATTTCCATTTCAACATGATAGTTGAAGAAAACTGTTTGAATCCATAGCCAAAGGCTAGTTTCTGTGTCTCACACCTTGCTTTGCCTTCTGCACAGTTGTCTGTAAAATACTCCTTAGAATCACAATTAAAATTGACTGCAGTAAGTGTGTACAAGGAGTGTTCTTGTGTTTTAACGAGTTGCCCCCAACATCACCACTCCCAGGGCTGTGTGCAAACACCAAGAGGTTCTTCACTATGAGCTAGAGAAGAAGAAAAGCCTGTATGCTGCCAAGGAGGCACAGCGATCGGAGATGGTGAGTGTCGCACAGAGCACGTGGCAGCAAATAGCACTTCATGCACTCGTTGATGTAGTAGGTACTGCTGTGCTTTCTTTATGGAATCATTAACTTGATGCAACAGCATGCAAAAGATTAAACGTGTCTCAGAGTAATGAACGTGCCAATTTCAATTCATCCTGCCTTTGATTAGGCTAGATAGCTGGGAAAGCAGGACACAGGATGACACGGCATAGTTGTCAGGAACGAAGGCATTCTGCTTTATTCTTTGTTTTTCTTCATTTTCCTGATGTACTGGCAAGGCCATTGTTTAAGGGAACACAGGAGCTGGTGAGAGCACAATAAGTCATCTGGTACAGTTCTCGACTATGTGTGCTGTTTTGTGAATATTTTGTCGTTCCAGTTGTGGTGCCCGAACTAAACATCACTCCAAAAATTTAAGTACGTACTAGATAAATTTGGGTTTTAAACTGTAAGGGTACTATTCTGCAAACTATAATGGTGTGATAGGGGATCGCTTAGATTACATGAGCACCTCTCGTGTGTGCGTGTTATTGCTTTTTGCCTCTGTCAGAGCAGTTGTCGCAGCCTGCAGTTTTAATGCTTTCCTAGGACAAGTTGCACGACAGACAGTACTAATGAATACCGCAGTCTGTGGATTTGTTAAAAGATAAACAGTAATTGTCTCTGTTTTATGAACTGTGAACGGATTATGTGCTACCACATCTCATGCCCTTTAGGGACAACTGCAACAATGTAGCCAAGAGGAAACGCTGTCAAAAAATTTGGTTGGCAATTACGATACTCCCTAATGCAAAATTTGGAAGCGAACGCACATCATCGCTGTGGCAGCACTCACTCGTGGGTTTGCATGACGGCAGCGATGGTGAGCCTCTGCGTAGGCGGCGCAAAGTGCATCTCAAAAAAAGACCGCAAACTGCATCTTAGGCAGTGAACACACATCATCGTCATGCACATGCGTCCCCCTTGCCCTTTCTTCAAGCGTTGCACAGACCAGCGTATCGTGCGGGCACAGCATACTGCCCTCCCCTGAACCTTTTCGCCACATTTCCCTCCAGTTTTTCTTCTGTCGTTGATCACTCAGTTACAATGCTATCGCCGTGGCCGTGGATGTCGCCATCGTCACCAAACTGCAGTAGCGGCGGCCAAAGTGCTGTGTACTAAGACATGTATCGCCTTGTCAAGGCTAACAAAAAACACTTTGCAAAAGCACACGTCCTCCCTTTCAGGCCAGCTTGTTGTTTGGCATCTGTGTGAAACAAAATAGCATAGTGCACAGCATGACAGGTTCTTCATTTTTCTTGGTGCTCTGAAGAAAACAGTTTCAGCTGTGACCTTTGTTGCCTTTCATTCAAAGGGGCTCCTAACCACATCTCAGCTTGTAGGATGACCTTAAGTCGCCGTTACCATTCACAGTAAGAATGGGCGCATCATCAGATGACATGCTGACTTTGACTGTAATGCCAGAAGAGCAAGCAATCTGGCAGCAGATGGCAGTTCAACTGACTATAAATGCCAACTTTGGGCCAGCCCTTAGCAGAACAGGCACTGCTGTCTCTGGGTGTAACTGTGATTGTGCCAGCATTTCACAATTTAGCGGGAAGCACACCAAGACAAAGCCTGCTTTCTCCCTGTTTTGGTGTGAAGGAAGAGCGCCAATGTCTTGGCCAGAAAAAGAAGGTGTTGGAACAGGGCCATGCGGTCGGTGGACGAAAGGAACTCCTTCCGTGTCGAGCTCACGTGACAGCCCCCAGCTTGTGCTGCTAACATTTGGCACACAGACATTCTTTTTGTGGCTTGGAAAACTCAGTGTTTAGAGACTGGCAAGTTTGAGCCTAATGTTGGAAGTGCATATTAGCACTGAAATTAGGGAGTGCAAAAAAAAATCCCCATGTGGCAGGCTCTATAACAATTCGGACATGGTAGTTTTAAGCATTTGTTGGTTGCAAAATAGAGAGCACAGCCTTCAGTTATATGGATAAAGGTAGACAAGCAGGTATCTAGCTTTCTGGATTGAAAGTACGCAAGAAAATTGACTAAAATGAAAAGCAAACACTATGATGATGTGCACAAGTGGTTGAAGTTACTACTTGGCTGCAGTCTTGTGGTTTGAGATGTGAACGAGCTTCCAACCTGTCAGATTCACGGTGAAAAACAGTGCAAGAAACACAGGGACAAAAAGCAAAGCGGACAACGCACAGCACTGATGTGTCACTCTTCTTTTTTGTCCCTGTGCTCCTCGCGCTGTTTTTCACCATGAATCTGAATCTGCACCAACTAGCCCAACTTTCCATTTTGCTTCCGAACTGTCGCTTGTCTCGTGTGCTGCAGCTGTCGGGCTCATCACCCGGGTTAGTGTCGCGCCTGCTGCACCCGACGCCGGAGCAGGGCGTGGAGGCCCTGGACCAGCAGCTGCAGGCACTGGACGCAGAGATCCAGGAAGCCACGCGCCACAAAGGGTGGGTGGGCAGCCCTGCGCTCGCATGCACACATGGCAGGGGGTGCCCTGCTGAGTCGCCCTTACTGCTGGCAGGGCTTTCTCTAATCTGTTCACGTGCAGAGGCAAGTGTAAGGGCAAACGAGATCAACTTCCAGGATTCTCCCTGCCCTTGCGGTGCTCTCTTTTCTGCATTGACATCTGACTGAGCACATATAGTAGTACAGCTGTCGTATCGGTGTGCAGATGCACTGTTTCATGCTGAGACATAGACAGATGGGAAAAACAAGAATAACAGATGAGCTGAAGTGCAAAGTATCAAGTGTGTATTTTCATGAAAGGACTTAAATCATATAAAGCACACAGACAAAAATACCTTACTAAGAAATGCAAGACATGGCAGGGCATTTACTCATGGTGCAGGAAACTAATTTGATGGGCTGAAAGCTTGACTTGGGGGGGGACGCTAACCCACTGTCCCGCCATCCCTGACACCATCGTAAAAGCTTCAAGCACTTTGCGTGTTATCTTGCCTCTGGAGCGGAACAATCCATCGGGAGCAATCCTAAGGATCTCTTTAGCAGGACCACCACAAGTCCCCATTCCCTTCCCAATGGGCTCATGCCCTGCTGGAAGGCTCGTATGATAGAGGTGGACAGGATCTGCTTCTCTGGGCGCTTCCCTCATAGCTGGAGATCATTCTCTCCAACAGCGCGCAACCCACTGAGTTTCCAGCAGGAGCCATTTTTGGGAACCCCCAATTACAAAAAGACGAGGCCATGGGTAGCGCGGCTGTAGTGTGTGTTGGCTCAAGTGGAACATTTGCTTGTGGAAAGTTTATGTAAGCCGGGAAGAAGCTCCTTGTCGGCACAGTGGCATTAATGTAGAACCACGGGCCATTACTTGTTGGCGATGCTTGCAGCAAGGTTGTATCAGCCGCTAGCAAGCATTCAAAACCCATGCCATGTTCATCCTTGCAGGGAGTGCGCCAACAAGGCCATGGAGGAGATAGCCGCATTCGAGGAACAGAAGGCGTCTGATCTTCAACGTGCACTGGAGATCTTCGTACGGACCAACCTCAGGCTCTGCAGAGAGGTACTTCCACAGAAATCCAATCCAATCCAATCCTCTCCTGATTAACCCTAACTCACACCACATATGAGCACGAAATGAGCCAGTCACCAGCTCGTAGGTGTTGTCAGCTTGTCTGAAGGCAGAAGACGTGGGGAGAATATCCGAGGACAGCACTTGGCTCTTGGTAGGTTTTTTTTTTTTTTTTTACAGGAGTTGCCAACAAAGTGAGAGGCCTAGAGAAATAGAGCAGGCGATAGTGAAAATCGTGAAATACTCGAGTGCTGTCCATATCCCTAGCTCTTGGTCAAGCTGGCACTTTAGCGAGCATTGTGAAGAAGTTAAGGTTTGCTCCGTCTTCCAGTCAGCAGCACATTTTGGTTCTCTAAATGCTTCTTGCCGCTGCAAGACAAGAAAAGGTGGTGGGCTGGGTGGAGCTTTTGAATTTTGTAGAGGAGGCTTCCACAACCGGCACCGTGCATTAAAATTGGACAGATTAAACTTTCTGGCAATCGAGTGAATTACTGCAACATGTCAAGGTGTTACAGGTCATTGCACCATGTTTTCTTTTAACTCCTAGTGATTAGCTACGATGAATAATTAACTTCTTTTTTTAGGAAACCTATCCAAAGTTCAGCTTTGGTTCCATTCCTTACGCATACAGGCATAGGGGATGCCTGGCATCACTGAAGCATTTGCATTTGCATTTCGCATCAAAATTTCACTTGGAACTTGGCTGGGTTACCTGCTGTGGTGGCTCAAGGTGGCTGAGTGAGCCCATTAACGCGGGTTCGATTTCAGCCGCGGTGGCTGGCTCTCTCTGGTGGAGGCAAAAAAGCAAAAACTCCTGTGTCAAGATTTCGGTGCACGTCAAAGATTTCCAGGTGATCTAAATTAATCTGGAGCCTTCCACTAAGGCACGCCTCATATCGCAGGCGTAGCCTTGGCGCGTTGAACCGCATAATGAATCAACTTGTCTGGGTTGTGCTGGCCAGTAGCGCTACTTGGAGGGCAGATGTACGTGCCGTAATTTGTAGTGTGGCACCAGGCCAGCCCTCGTGATGCACTGTGCAGCAGGAATGCTGGTCGACCATCGGATTAAAGGCTGTCACCCCTCTTGCAGTCTGCCGCCATCTGGGAGAGAGTGTACCAGTGCTTCAAGGAAATGTCCCACCTCGAAGACGCACCTGGTGCTGGGGACAAATTGCCAGGTGCAGCCATCCGGGACGTCACCGACCAGGGCGTTGTCGACAGGGAGGTTGCCGACGGGGATGTCGCCAGCCAAAATGTCAGCAACAGCCAGGATTTGCCACCCAACGAGGGTGTGAGGGACAACAGCACACCTACCACAGAGAGCACAGCAGCACAGTGAGCACGCAGTCATTTTAGGAGGTGCCTTTTTTTATCCCACCAGGCCATGCACAGTCATATGTCAGTCTTTCATTATCAGTCATGTTTGCAGAATAAAGTCCCATTACGGTGCACGGATGGTCTCCACGTCTGTGTTTGCACGAACCCACGTGCATGCAGGCAGATGCACACTGGCTTTTCAAGAAACTAAGGCATGCTATCTGAAGGGCGTTGAATAAAAAATTACGAGGACGCCGAAGCACTCCTTATGATGTAGTGAATGCGAAGGGATTAGTCTCCTCTTGCCGAATGGATATGCCAGTATTGTGAGTGCCGCCAAAGCACCCTGGCGTGAGAGAGAGAAAACATTTTAATGAGCACGATAATGGGAGTGGAGCCCTAGTGCTGGAATCCGTGTGTCGCCGTAGCCGTCTCCCCCCGTGTCACCAGGAGAGTCTGGTCCTCCAGTCAACAGCTCATCAACAGTGTCTCCCACTTATCAGGAAAAGAACAGGGTGGAGAGGGATGGCAGGGCTGGGTTGTGTGCACATTTCAGGAGTATATGTCGTAGGTTGCCTAATTGTTGGCAGCATTGAGCAGTGTACTGTGTGGGGAAAATCAATGCATTTGGAGGACTGGGTCTGCCTGTTTGGACGTGCCTGTTTGTAGTGGTAGGAGTGTGATTTCCTGATTTTTGCTGAGGGTTAGGTGAGGACTCGGGAATTTGTCTAGTGGTTCGGTGAAAATTTAGTCCTGGTAGGTAAGAAGTGGTGTCGGAGCCGCAGTGACCATAGAGGCTCGGTTGCTTAGTTCGCAAGCCTGTTTCTCTGGGGACTGCTGGGCCGCTCGGTGAGGAAATGGTGCAAGTGTCAACCCCGTACCTGTGTGGTCACGTGTCTTCACCACCCTTTTTACTTTGTGTCACTTTTAAAGACGAGGCTTTGTCCAGCTGCCTAGACACGAGAATTTTAGTCTGCCACTTGATTCAGCCAGAAATGCTACTCCATGAGTGGGGTCACTGCTGGGTTGTTGAATCACGAAGAATTGGGGGATAAGCAAATGGTGAGGGCAGGAGGAGGAATAGGGAGAAGAGGATGGACAGCGGAGGTCTTGGAAGGGTATAGGGAAGGAGTGGAGGGGGACGAGGAAGAAGAATAGTGACGGGAAGGAAGTGTAATGGAAGTGGGATGTGGATGAGGGGAAGTGGGATAAAAAGGGGCAGAAGGGGGAGAGGGATGAGTAAATAGTGCAGCAGAAAGGGAAGGGACTGGAGAGGGGCTCTGCAATTGGAGGGAGAAGATGAGAGGGATGGGGAGAGGGCACGGAGGGAGAAGAGGCCGAACAAAGTAATGGGGGTAGGGGACTAGAGTGGTCAGGCGGACGAGTGGGAGGGAGGTGAATAAAAATGTGAGGGAGAGGAAGGAAAATGTGTGGTGGCGAGAGAAATGCATGGATTACTCTGGAGAGAGGACTCTGGAAAGCACAGTGGAGAGCGGAATTAGTGATGAGGTTGGACGAGTGCAAAGGAAGGAGTGGGATTGGGAGCAAAAAAAAGGGGAGGATTGAAAAGTGTAGGAGCGAGAAACAGGAGTTGGAAGGGAATGAAGTGGGAGGGAAGAAGTGGTAAGCATAATTGGCGATGGGGTTAGAGCAGAGGGAAAGCGTGTTGCAGGAGTGGGACAGCAGGAGAGGCTGAAAATAAGAGGCAGGAGAGGGGGGGGGGGAAATTCAGGGCCATTCTGCCCTCTGGATGTGGATGACCAGTGGAGCTGTAAAGTCATTGTAACTTTGAAACAAACAACAGTCGCAGTGGCCTCATTCTTGCTGTGACATGCACTGACTGGCATGCTTTCAACCACACATAATCTTAAATGGTGCCGAATCGATGCACGCATTGGTCGGTTGGCCACGGGATGGTATTGGCCATCCTGTAGTGGCCACGTATTGGCCACAGGATGGTCGGTTCGCCCAGGTTGGTGTGGCGTCACGAGCCAAACGATCCAGCACAAAATGCGCAATCCCCTCCCTTTTAGTCCCAACACATCCGCAACCACAGGGGTAATGTCATCACAGCCAACCAAGCACTTTTTAAGTGTTCTTACATTTTTCGCCTCGGACTGACGACCAACCCGTACTGCAACAACTCTTCTTCTGCAGAAACCGTTGAACTATTTTATTGGAATGTTGTGTGGCCTACTTTGCACCAAGGTCCTGTTTTTTTTAACATATTAAATACCTAGAACAAGGGCTGTGTCATGAAGTGCCCCGAGCGCGGGAAAAACAAGAAGAAATCGCGGGGAAAAGACGCAGAAAGCACGCGACTGGCAGATTGAAGAGAAAGAAGCGAAGATCCGAAATGGGCTCGAGACAAGGCAGACGAGAAAGAAGAGGAACGAGGCTCGGGGTTCGAGAAAGGTCAAGAAGCGACCAAGGGAACGAGCGGATTGTCTACCCCGAGGTAGCCTGGCGGACCAGTGGCAGTCGACCGGACTGCGGGTACGCCGATCCTGAGAAGACCCTGCGCATCAGTGACAGTCGCCCGAACTGCGGGAGCGCTACCCCAAGCACTGCCCGTGTTCCCACGGACCAGCTTTCTCGCCAAGTCGTCATGACGCCGTGACTGTTCTCAGATGCCGGGGCCACGCCGTGTCAACGACAACGACCGCCAGTGGTAGTCGCCTTCGACTGGAGCTTCGACTCGCCGCCACCCCACCGCCGCCAAAACTGTGAGGCCCCTTGTGAAATTTCCCGCGGGCTAGGACTCTGGCTGTTCTTGTGCGAGAGGGTGTTCGCGTGCTACGCCGGACTTCACGACATCTTTATTCATTTTTTTTCTCCTTCATTCCCTACCTTTTTATTTTCTTGATAAATATTTCCGTTGTTGCAACATGGTCACCTGCCTCGTCACTTGTGAGCCGCTCGCTCCCACTACGGCCCTGAACCTGCCATAACATCACAGGCTGGTAACTCCAAAGACTCTACCACGACGATGGACTTGCCCCTCAAAGCAGCGTCATGCTCTACAAAAGTTTGTTTTCCTATTCGGAGGACATTGGTCACCATTTAAAATTCTGCATTCTGTGGCACAATCTGAAAAATAGTCCGTGGAGCACATCAAGCCACGCCAGTGTTTTTTTCTTTCTGCCTACCTCTTCCTAGGGTCTTTTTTTCCTACATTCCCGATTCCTAGCAGAGACACATGTTCGCGATTGCAAACGCCGGAAACCTCTCTTCTTTTTTTAATAAAGAGCCTACTCTCTCTTTCTCTCTCTGAATCTGAAAGCATTCATGTCCGATTGAACGGCTGAGGCTTTTTACTTCTGCCCCACATTCTCAAAGGGCTCTGCTCTTTTGCCGCTTGGCGTGATTTGCCTCACAATGCACTTACACTTTACACTTTCGAATGGCTTTCATCCGTCTCTTGAATGTCACGCCACTTCTTGTTCCCCTTCAGCTATAAAGCACGTGCAATAGAACGGTTTGCGCTTCAGAGGCACGTGGAGCCTCCGGAGTTTTGATGCAAGGACATCAAAAAAGGCATGGGAACGTAGGCTATACTGCAAAAAGTGTGATGCAAGATGGCAGGGTTGGGGAAGAAAATGGTGAGGTTTACAAGTAGGGATGTGTAAACGGAAACAAAGATGACAGAACAAAGAGAAGGGGTGGTGGAAAGAGGAATTGGAGGATATCGGGAGAGGCTGAGGAGGGAGAGGGAGGAGTAAGGAGATGAAGCGAGGGCGACGGGTAGAGGGGAGAGGCGGAAGCTACGATGCGGGAAAGATGTGAGGGGTAGTAAGGTGAAGAAATTGGAAGACCAGACGGAAGAAAAAGATTGGAGGAGTTCGAAAGGTTGGGATGAAAGGGCAAGAATCAGAGAGGATCAATACCAGGAGAGAAAGAAGAGATGGCGAGGGGAGTGTTACTGAAGGAACACAGGATTGCTAACATTGAGTCAGGAGTAGCAGGATAGGCAAATGGTAGAGGGGACGGAATGAGCAGGAGGAAAGGAGGCAGCATTGCTTTGCAGGCGCTGTGTCTTGTGACGTCATTTGCTGGAAAGGCAGCAGATATGCAGCTAACTTTATGTTCTATTTCATTGTTGCAACGAAGCCTTGGCAAATTTTTCTTGCCAGGCATATAGAAATAAAGTGACACTAAAGTAAATTTGTCAAGCTCCCGTTTTGACTGTCAAGCTCCCACGTAGACTGGCTCAAACACACACACTGTTCACCATTTATCTGGGCGACTGGGCGGTATTTATATTATAAAGCCTGGAAGAAGAAAAACTACCATGCGCGGTTTGCGGCGGCCGCACCAACTAACAGCAGTGACGTCAGTAAAAGGTACTACGTGACTGGACGATGTCCAAGATCAGCATTCAAACAAGTTTCGGTTTCGGTTCTGTAAAACAACATGCTTGGCGTCTGACGTTATCGTCGGATGGGCATTCTCGATATCTCAGTAATCGGCATACCACGCTTCTGCCATGTTGTCGGCTGTAAAATGCGTCAGATAAGCCTCAGATGCGTTAGATATGTATCAAAAAAAGAGGAGCGCATCTCGGCCATCAGAAGCAGCGCACAGCTTGGCATGCAATGCCAACAACCTCATACAGAGCTGACCAATGAGCGATTTCTATCAAGGTTTTGAAAATACGTATGCAGGAATTCTCTCAAGCCGTTGCGAGAGCATGAGGTCGTAGAGAAGACAGTGGCTGTACAGTTAGATCAGGATGGCTGCGACCCACAAAACTATTGCAGAAGAAGCAGGTAATTTAGGTTACCTTTTGCCGTGAACTTAGCACGTAGACTGGCTCAAACACACGCACTTGTCTTAAAAGTTTTAATATCCTATTCAATTCCAAGTATGACGAAATAACCACCAGTACAAGTGCTACAGGGTAAAATTAAGCCAAATGAATCACTTAGTTACAAAAACAAATTTTTCAAATATGTTACTATGTGAATTGGGCAAAATTAAGCGAACTTTTACTTTTAAGGAATCCTGGAGATCGTAGGTGTATTCTGATACATCAATGCTGTTTTTCTGTGATGCTTAATGATCCTATTTCCCAAGAAAGACATCATATGCAGTCCATTTTGACATCTTTCAAGGAGTGGAACCATAACTTGCATCGCAATTCGCCAATGCTTTAGCCCATCTTAGTGTTGGTTGCTGAACCCTGTGCTTAGCCCTTTCAGGGTCACGGACGTACATATACGTTCTTTGCAAACACCTTCAAAATGGCCAATAACTTATATGTACGTCATCGCTTGTATGTTTAAAAAGCGCGCCTTTTTCACCAATTTTTCTTGCTCGGCATGTGCTGTCACACTGCGGAAATACGTCAAATTATTTTCTTGCGCTGATGGCTTTTCTTTTTATTTTTTTATGATTTACTTCAGTGGCGCGCGGGCGATCGCTTGCGCATCCGGTAACAAGGGGGCGCGCTGGGTATCGCCCACCTAGATTTCCTGTATATCGCGTAGCGCAAGAGTTGCGCGTCTGATTGCCACATGCCGCGGGTTCCAGTTCGACAGAAAGCCCGCTTTCAGTGCTGCCCACAGTCAGTTCTACTCAACTGGACATCGGCGGTTGTGGAAGCGGCAGCGGCGGCCGCTCATCTGATAAGCGGTCCAATATCGTACGCCAGTTTTAAATGCAAAGCATCTCTTAGTCGACCCTCCGACGTCCGGCGTCCGCACCTCTCCTCCTCTCCACAACAGCTGTGATAACGCCGCTCTCTCTCCCCTCCTCCTCTCCACTCCCTCTGCTCTGCAAATAAGCCCGTCCGCTCTCCGCTAAGTTGCTTCTTCGGTACTGCGCCGTCCGATGACTGCAAATGGACGCCAACGATTCCGTCAGCGAACTGGCTGGCACACCTTCAACCAGCGCCAGCCAGCACACTGTCAGAACCGCGAGCACCTCCGAAGACAAGGCTGCACAGAGGAGAGCTCGCGACGCCGAACGGAAATGGCAGCGTCGAGCAGCGGATTCCTCGCTTCGAGAACGAGAAGCCACTTTGAAACGCCAGCGGCGAGTAGCTGATCCAGATGGCGTTCGGCAACGTGACAACGCTTCGAAACGCCAGCGTCGAACAGCGGATTCCGCGCTTCGAGAGCGAGAAGCTGCAAAACGTTCCCCACTACTCGATAAATAAAGAAGACATTTAATATGCTACCACACGTGTCTTTACTCTAACAACCAATTAACACGCTACTACTCCAGGGCTTTGCATACCCTCAGGGTTCCCACGTGGGAAGTAGGTGTAATTTTTTTGCCCTGCCGCTCCTCGCCACTCCTCGCCGCTGCCACTGGCGCGGCGGCCCGGCGGCAGCTCCTTCACACTAGCGTCACTACACACGAGAAGGGTGGCTTTCCCGCACGACCTGGAACTCAAGATGGGGTATGGATGCGCAACTCTGCTCTCATAGGGGAGCTATATACAGGAACTCTACGCCCACCGATGTCCCACCGGGCGCCCGGGCGCGTGAAATAAATTGCCCGGACGCTCACACACGAAAGGGCAATTTATTTCACGCCGCCCGGGCGCCTCTCGCTTCTTGCGCCTGCCACAGACCAAGGGCGCCTGCGAAGCTGATGAGGCTCTTTTCTCCTTTTTAGATGCAAAGCATCTCTTGCTCGGGGCTATGTCGGTCTGCGTCCGTCCGCACCTCTCCCCCTCTCCCCACCAGCTGTGCGATAACGCCGCTCTCCTCTCCCTCTCTCCACGCCAGCTGTGCGATAGCACGCGCTGCTCCTCCTCTCCCCCTCTCCCCACCAGCTGTGCGATAGCGCGCGCGTGCTGCTCCTCCTCTCCGCGCGCCGCTCCCTGAATGGACGCCGACAATTCTTGCTGCGTTCCAATTCGCAGACAGCTTGGTAGACAGTCTACGAAGCAGTCTAACTAGACGTCTAAAGGAATGAAATTGGAACGGCGCCGCGGTCGCAAGCGCAACACCAGCGCAGACGACAGCGTCATAGCAGACATGTTGAGTTGCGCAAGCCGCAAGTTTCGTAACTATCATTACCGTTGTTATTACAGAGGTTACGTAATTAAAAAACTAAACAAAGTCATCTTCGTCACTAATAGCTTATACTAAATATTTAAATAAAAGAACAAGTGCTTTTGTTTTAACATTAATACGCAAAAAGGTGGCGCTGGCGTCACCTATTAGTTTAGTAGAGTGAACTAGAATAGGTATTCTAGTTCACTCTAAGTTTAGACAGGAAGGTAGACCCTGCATCGTTGCTGACTTCGATGCTGTCTCCTTGCAGCAGTCTTCGTTGACTGCTTCGTTCGAATTGGGACGGGGCTTAATATGGCGTACTGTCCGCGAAGACGGCAATAACGAAGCTGTCTAAACGGTAAATTGGAACGCACCCTCTGTCAGCGAACTGGCTGGCACACCTTCAACCAGCGCCAGCCAGCTCACTCCCAGAACCGCGAGCACCTCTGAAGACAAGGCTGCGCAGAGGAGAGCTCGAGATGCAGAACGCCGACGCCGAGAAGCAGATCCAGATGGCTTTCGGCAACGCGACGCCGCTTCTGAACGTCGACGTTGAGCAGCGGATGCCAAACTTCGAAAAAGTGAAGCCGCTTCGAAACGGCAGCGTCGAGCAGCGGATCCCACACTGCGAGAAAGGGAAGCCGCTTCGGCACGCTTTGCATCACCCACGGAGCCTCGAGCTTCGCGATCGCTGCGCCGCCTGCCGCCGCTTCTCCGCGGCGTTGACGGGATTTGCGCTGCGTGACTGATAGGGGCTCGTGCAGTGTTTTGGTTCTGTTTCGTTTCTTTTCGCCTGTCCGCGCCCTAAAAAAAAACTTGTTATGGTGACGACTATAGGCAAAGACTACGTTCAGGTCACTTAAAAAGCAGCTGCGTCTTCGTAGAGTACGCGATCGCCTGCAAGAGCTACCACGGGGACGCGGTTCTGCGCGCTTCGTCGCCGCTCTTCCGGGCGTCGGCGACGGCAGCAACATATCACCCATGTCACCTCCAAAACATCAGGCACAAATGAATTCTACTGACGCCTCGTTTAGACCTGATACTGGCAAAATGAGAGGTTGGCTTCATTTTGCAGCGTGGACAACGAATGCGGCTTCGTTTCGCATATATACGCCGCAGAAAAATATGTGTTTCGGGGATGTGATTATCCAATCCCGGACAATAACTTATGCCTTTTATAAGAATATAAACCATGCGAAAATGTAAAGTATATTCCAAGCCTGTGCGTCGTTAAATATGTGCCCACACACGCAAGTACCCAGGAAATGAAACCACAGAAAAATAAATGCTGTGCCAATGCGGAATTTAGAAACATAGCTCTAACGGAAATGAAAAAAAAAAAAAAAAAAAACAGTGCAGCTTCTGGCATGCTAAGACGTTCGTCTAAACTTAAGCCAGGTAGGTTTCACTAGACCAACTATACGCGAAATGCACTGCTATTTCGCCAGAAATCGGTGGAAGGGGGGGGGGAGGGGATGGGGACAGCCGTATACAAATGCGGAGCGGAATCAAGCAATGAACGTTTTAGTAATCCCACACATAAATCTCGCGTTCACTTTCCTTTTGTTTTTCTACTTCAACGAAGAGCTGATCGTACGGCGGACGCATTTTTGGACAGGGTAGGCTGTTCAACAAGCGATGTAATGTGTCCGTTGGGAGAGTGTGGTATGTGATAAGGCCCTCTGATTTCAGTTTTCTGGTTATTTCTGCAGGCTCCCGGTGCATATGACGATATTTCGAAGAAGCATTTAGTCGCGGACGCGGATTATATTGTAAGCCCGTCTCCGCGCTGCTCGCAGAGGACAAATGAAGGTCTGCGGGCGCGCACCTCACGACAAGACGACCCTGTCGTGTGCTGATCCCCGAGTATAATTATGCATTGTCCATCGTACTTTTGTTGAATATTCCCGAAATTAACACAGACTGGCTTGTAAATGGTGGTGATCAATATCTGAGGTATAATATTGGCAAGCGTAACTGGTGTGCTGTCAGGTATGAGTGCTCCGCTAATTATGTAAGCGCACAAAACCGATTTAAATCGTAGTGTATAGCCGTAGCATGAACATCTGAGGAACAGGTGGTTACGGAGACACGGCTAGTAAATTCAGGTCAGTGTAACTACAATCGGCTTCATCATACGCCGGTTCCGCGACGCTGGCCTGTGACACACACTTGGCGCTTATACAGACCGAAAATACCACACTAAGATCGCGTCGGAAACATTTACACTCTCGTAAACACACCCCATTTGCGAACAGAGTGACTGCTCCACACAAACATGAATTTCAAACGCCCACAAACGGTAAATCTCAGTCGTGAACGTGCCGCAAAAGCAGCGGCGGCACTGGGGAGCGGGGCGCGGACTCCCGCGCCTGCTTTCGAAACGGGCCGCTAGGGGGATTTCAGTGGCGCCCCTACAGGCCGCGCTCGAGGCGTATATGGATGTTCTTTCACGGAGGGGCGGCGAGGAGGAACGTCCACGACGACGAAGGCGGGAGCTCCTCACGTCGCGCAAGCCCACGCCAAGCCTGGACAACGCCGGGCGTTCTCAACGAGGCTCACACGCAGGTGCGCACGTTTTTTAGGGGCGAAGCTCCTTAAGCCATGGGTCTGTCCATCCCTTGTGTCTCGTGGTACGTGACCGCCGCATGCTTTCGGAGATGTCACAAAAGTGGGGCCGCGTTGCACGCGCAACAACCGGATGCAACCGGCAGCGCGAACTCGGCACCGGGAGCGCGAGCTTGTCTGTGTTCGCCAACGGAGGCGCGAGCGCACGTGCACTGCGAGGGGAGATCACGCCACGAACGCAGGCAGTCGTTCTCGGAGATCGAACGAGACGCAAGGACCTTTGCTCGTTTCCTCTCGTCTTGTTCGGGCACAAGTTCGCCCTAAATAAAAGTTCTTTCTTCAAATACGCACTCAGATGTATCCATATGAACCCTACCACGATCCGAGGAACGTGTATAGACTTAGTGTTTGCAAACTTCCCATTGCAGCCAGTACAAGAACCTCTCTCGCTTCATTTCACAGATCATAAAGCCGTCGTAATGAAGGGACCTCGCAATCCAGTCATGACAACGACGAAATGAAAAGAAACAAACGAAGAAACGAAACAAACTAACAAGAACAAAAAGAACAAAATAAAAGTTGATTTGTACAATGTACGCACACAGTCTTACGTCTTTCTTAATGATGTAATGGGCGAACTTTCACGGGAGAGTTACGGTTACCGATGATCTCCCCCTCTCGAGCTTCGCCCCACTTATCATCATTCATTCCGTGGATATGGCGTGATTTTTTTTTATGCAGAAATTTGCATTAGAGCCGGGGGTTGTCTTGCGTACGTTGGCCGGCGTCCGCAGCGCGTCTGATGATGATTGTGGCATGATGCCCCTAGGGATTGGCCAACCAAACAATCCATAACGAGATAGCTTCGCGTTCAACCACCATCGTCATCTTCCCGTAGGGGAACCGCTGAAGAAGAAGAAGGAGAAGAAGACAAAGCTGCGAAGAGGAGGGCTGCGTGAGTTTTGGCTACCGTTATCCTCCTCGGCCGGCGCATCTTCCCGATCTGAACCCGGTCGAAGAGCGGCTCATCGCGCCTCGACTCCCCTTCATGAGCATCAGGCGGCTGACTCGAGGCAACGGGCAGTTTGGAATCAAGGGACAGGCGATGAACGTGCCCATCGACGTATCGAAGGTTGTGCGGTGCCTTCCTCGCATGGTACCCGAGGACGTTGCGTTCGACGTTCACATCAAGCGGAGGCTGATGAGTCCGGCAACGTACAAGCGCGGGTTGGTGAAGCGCGGCCACATCCTGGCTTGGCTCAAGCACCTGGAACATACCCCGCTGTATCGCGCCATCAACGTTCGGGTCGATTGGGAGTCGGCTCGATCACTTCGATGACGGCGGCGAACGAGAGGAACCGCAGGAAGACGACGTCGATGATGCTGACGGTGAGTTCGAAACGATTCCCGACGACTTGACGTGAACGATCCTCTGCAGTTGGCGGTTGCGCTCAACGCGGTCTCGAAGACGTTTCTCTATAACGAAGCGGAAATGACGGGTGTGGGAAAAGAAAAAAATAAATGATTACGCTCACACTCTCGCCTCTCTCTTCGCCATTAATCGCATCACACTCATCGGTGCAGCCCAATGCATTTCTGCATCCTCACAATCCCCCTCGGGAGGTGCGGGGGAATTTTTTTTTGTGTTTGTTTGTTTGCTTGCTAAAGCCTCTGAGTGAATGTCACGCCGGGGAAGTTTTTTTTCTTTTCTTTCCTTTTTTTTTTTGCAAATGCCAACGAACCGAGCTCGAGCTTAAAAAGCTCTGTTAAAGCAACACTTCTTTCTACGTCCTCCCAACTCGGACCGCGGTTCGGGCCGCCCACAGTGCAACAGAAAAATGAGTCTCTAGACCGCGGAATACGCTCCTTCAAATTTGGCGCATAACGACTGTAACAATGAAACGTTGCTGATAGAGAGAGAGAGAGAGGAGAGAGCGAGCGAGAGGATGAGAGAGACCAGGAGAGTACGTAGAGAGAGAGAGAGAGAGGGAGAACGTTATTTAGAACCAAAGGCGGTTCAGACAACGCAATTACAGGTCGTCGTCAGTGAATGCTGAACTCAGCTCTAGTGCGTTTTTGATGTATTGCACTAGAGCTAGCTGCTCCTCGAAAGTGGAGGCAAGTGACAGCCAGCTTGGGTCAATGAGATATGGCAGCTGCGTCGGTGTGTGTAAGTGAGGAATGCTGGGAATAGTATACGCCTCGAGCGCGGCGCCACTGAAATCCCCCTAGCGGCCCGTTTCGAAAGCAGCCGCGGGAGTCTCCGGCCAGCTCCCCACTGTCACCGCTACTTTCGGGCGCGTTCACGATTGAGATTTACCGTTTGTAGGCGTTGGAAATACATATTTATGTGGAGCAGTCACTCTGTTCGCAAATGTGGCCCATTTACGAGAGTGTAAATGTGTCTGACGCGATTTTAGTCTGGTACATTCGGTCTGTACAAGCGCCAGGTGTGCGTCACAGGTCGGCGTCGCGAAACCGGGATATGCATATGAAGACGATTGTGATTCCACTGCGCTGAAATTTACTGACAGTGTCTCCGTAAGCATAGTTTTCCCAGATGTCCATGCTATATCGCTATGCACTACGATCTAAATAAGTTTTGTGCGCTTATATGACCTAGCTGAGCGCACGCCAGTTATGCTTGCCATTATCATACCTCAGATATTGATCACTACCCTGGACATAAATTCAGCGAAAATTCTACCAAAGTACGATGGATAATCCAAAATTATACCCGTGATCAGCGCACGACAAAAAAATTAATGCTGGGGCGTCTTGTCGTGAGCTGAGCGCCCGCAACATTCGTCTGCTACATATATCCTCCGCGAGCAGCGCGGAGAAGGGCTTCTAGAGTAATGCCCGTCCGCGGCTAAACGTTTTTTTGAAGCAAAGTCATATATGAGGCAGGGAGCCTGCAGAATGTAGCACAAACGGCAAATCAGAGGGCCTTGTCAGATATTCCACTCTTCTAACGGCACCTTTTATCAGTTATGAACTTGTATACTTTAAAAAATGCGTCAGCCGAGTGATCAGCTGTTCGTTGAAGTCTAAGAACTAGATCAAGCTGAACGGATTAAGCTGAACGCGTATCTTGTGTGTGTGATTACTGAAACGTTCTTTCCTTGATTTCGCTCCGCATTCGTACACACGGTACTTAACGGTACAACGATACTTAAGCGTCCCCCTCCCCCCCTCCGCATGTCTCGCGAAATAGCAGTGCATTTCGCACACTCGTTGGCCTTGTGAGTCCTACCCGGCTTAAGTTTAGACGAACGTCTTTAGCATTTCAGAAGCTGCACTGAGTTTTTTTTTTTTTCATTTGCGTACGAGCTATTCTGTTTCTTCCGGACCATTTATTTTTCCGTGGTGCAATTCACTTTTCTTGGTTCTAGCTATAAGGCATGAGTGCACATCTTTCACAGACGCAGAGCCTTGGAATATAATTAGCATTATCGCGTGGCTTGTACTCTTATAAAAGGCACAAGTTAATATCAGGTATTGGGTAATCACATCCCCGAAATATATTTTTCTACGACGTATATATTCGAAACGAGGCCGCATATTCGTTGTGCGCTCTGCAAAACGAAACACACCTCTGACTATGCCATTATCAGGTCTAAACGAGGTGAAAATAAAATTCACTTGTGCCGGACGTATTGGAGGTGACAGCGGTGGGCTGCCGTCGCCGACGCCCGTAACAGCGGCCAAGAAGGACGCAGAACCGCGTTCCCGGATAGCTATTGTTGGCGTTTGAGCACCCTACCAAGACGCAGCGGCTTTTGAAGGGACCTAAACGTGCTATTTACTTACAGACGTCACTATAACAAGTTTTTTAGGGCACGGAAGGGCAAAAAGAAGCGAAAGAGAACCAAAAAAATTACACCATCTTCCCGTAGGGGAACCCTGAGTAGTATGCAAAGCAGCCATGGGGTCGATTCAAGTGCCCATTAGTTTTCAGTTCGTCGTTCCCGTTAGGTTGAGGTACGTAGCTACCGTTATATTTACAGTTTGATTTCAATGGTAACTACCACACTTTTAACTTACCGGAACTACGAAATGGGAAATTGCGTTGAGCCCATGGCTGTTTCGCATACTACTCGGGGTTCCCCTACGGGAAGATGGTGTAATTTTATTACATGTGACGGAGCTATGTCCCTTCCTTGTCGTGGTTGCACCGTCCACACCCCCACTGAGCATGCTCGGCTTGCTGAACGCCCGGTGGTGTCTTACCCTTTAATGGCTCCTGGAGCGACGTGTTACCGGTGCCTTCCTGGGTCGGCCCGAGATGAGCCGAGCATGCGCAGTGGGGGTGTGGACGGCGCCATAACAAGGGAGGGACATAGCCCCGACCATGAGATGCTGGAGCGACAGTGTTGCCGGTGTCTTCCTGGGCCGGCACGAGACGAGCACGCTTCCCCTTAAAGGGCTCCTGGAACGGCAGTGTTGCCGGTGTCTTCCTGGGCCGGTGGATGGACGGACGACGGACATCGGAGCCGAGAGCAAGAGATGCTTTGAATCTAAAACACTGCATGAGCCCCTATCAGCCGGGCAGCGCTAATCCCGTCAACGCCGCGGAGAAGCGGCGGCAGGCGGCGCAGCGATCACAAAGCTCGAGGCGTATAAGGACATTCCCATAGGACGTGTTGCTGATTAAGATATCCACCACAATGTTTGCAGGCTGGTGGTTCTTGTGCTCTTCCTTTAGAGAAAAGATATCGTCTAGCTGGGGTGCATGTCGTGTTAGTCTGTGCTTGTCTCAGTAATACTGATTGCTGCCGGTCTAGGTTAGGGCGAGGTGGAGATAATTCTCTTCTGTTCAGTTTAAGGTCTCTTAGTGTATTGTTCATGATGACACGACAATTGGACCTCTCCAGGGAGAGCGTGTCTGCCCAAACTCACGGGCGAGCGTGTCTGCCCATACGTTGCCAAACATCTCCGCGTGGCCAGGTGTCTAAATAATATCGTAGTGATGATGACAGTGACTATTAAATAAATCTGCTGTATCTTTATTCGTGTCGTTCAGGATAATTTGCCTGCATGCTTCTTGGAAATCTGTGAAAATGATCACCGGGAGTTCTGTACCATGCGGACTATGCGGTGTGATGGTGTCGTGTTATCTAATGGCTCTGGCGATGGCGTGGAGTTCAATGCCTGCTGTGTTGATGTTGGCGCCACTTTTGAGAATGCAGGCTACTGCCGCATGAAGGTCTCTGTTCAGCACTACGATGCTGTGCTTGCCTCTGCTGGAACTAATATCTACATAGTAAATTGCTTGTCTTGTTGGAGATCTTTTCACAAGTTTCTGTAAAAAATTAACTCTTTTCCGTCTTCTGTCCTCATTCCTTTCGGGATCCATATTTCTGGGTAGAGGGGCGACTTTGAGTAGGCCTCGAGTTTTGCTGTCGAGAAATGGGCCCTTGACTTCCTGTGGCTCGTTTCGAGGTGTGGGATCAAAACTGATGCTGCTGAGGATTTTCCTGTCTTACTCTGTTGACTGAAGTCTTTGAACTTGATTTGCTAAATGAACTGAAACTATCTCATCAATCCTATTGTGAGTACCTGTCCTGAATAGGGCCTCGTTGCTAGTCGACATTGGTACTCCTAAGGCAACCTTGGTAGCCTTTCTGATGAGCGCCTCTAGCTTAAGTTTTTCTGTTTGTGATGGGTTTAAGTACGGGAGGTGATATTTAAACCTGGAAATTATCAAGGCATCCCTCAGTCTCACGGCTTCCTTCTCCTTAAATCCAATAGTATGGTTAAGGATTCTTTTCATCATGTGAATGATCTGATTGCCTTGCTTCAAAAGTTGTTTAGTTGTTAGTTGTTGTATATGACTTGCCGTCTTTCTGGATGCGAAGCCCCAAGACCTTAATTTCCACGCTTTGTGGGATGAGAATTTTTCCTA
>CM023450.1:196185905-196325905 GCA_013339765.2 Haemaphysalis longicornis | reverse complement strand
GCATCGCGGGAGCTCGCCGGAGCTCCGCGTGTGTGGGAGAGTGTAGGCGAGTGGTAGCGCGGTGCCTTCGGTGCTTCTCCTTCGACGCTCGCCCCACTCTCCCACGCCCCGCATGCTTCTCAAAGACCCTTTGACTGTGCACTTTACCGACACAAGACAGTGATCGTGGCCGTCAAGTACAACGACAACACAAACAGGTGTTAAATAATGGTTACGCTACAAATCACCGTCTCCTCATTAATTATAAATTCCGCGCACTCTCGCGCAAAAGAAATGCATTCGCATTTCCTCACGATTCCCTTCGGGGAGGTGGGGTGAATTTTTTGTCCTTGTGCCACCTGCGCTGTCTTCCTCTGATAATACAGAGAGGTGCAGCATCTACAAGCCATTACAAGGGTTCAAAAACGCTGCGGCCATTTCCCAATACCCTTGAAACATTTGTTCACGTTGAATCTGAAATTACTACTCACGCTTGTGCATACTGCGAATGAGAACCTATCCATGTACCGATGGCATGCGCGTTGCAATATTTTTTGAGCAAGCAAACCAACTCTTAATAAAAAATTACGAGCACACTTCGGCACTTCTTGTCACATAGTGATAGCGAAAGCTTGGATGTCCAGTTAGGGAACGCGCATATGCCTTCTCATTGTCATCACCTTTCTTTACCTTTTGTGTCCCTTATATTTTTCTGTTAATATAACCCAGCATACAGCCGCATTCGCATCGTCAAGCAAGGATGACTTTAACGGGTACATTCTGTGCTATTCGCCTATTGCTGATGGTGCAAATAGTATGCTCATCTTATGCTGCACCACGTGTCAGGCCACACCATGTTCCTATAGCTTATCCCCGTTCCTTTGCGTGTGGTACATGAGAGGAGACATTGAAATAAGTAAACAATTCTGCCATATGCACACAATAACTATACCTATCGATTGTAGAAAGAGAAAGCGTCTCGTCAGCAGATCTCGCCTCCGTATAAACGAAACGCCTCACCATGCAGCATAAACTGTATTGTACCCAGATGCACGAACCAGCACCCGCCACCAACCTCATAGTCTGACAACAGGAGCAGCAAACAAAAGCTTCGGGGACTCACATATTATGAACGTCCAGACCGCAAGTGTCGAGAAACCAACGCCCGGATTGTTGAACATGAAGGACAAAACATAGATGACGGGTAGAGCAGCGTAGCCGTGGAGGCAGTTGAGTGCGAAGATTAGTTCTGTGAAAAAAGAAACAGGTTTGAGAACCTTTCACAATTTTGTCTGACCAGTGCTCCACAATCAAAATGTGCCACAGTAAGGATGTGCGCTCTATACATCGTAGTTGCAACTCCCTTTAACGCATCCACGAAACTGTGTAGAACACGTTTAGCTTGTTATAACGCCGATGAACAATACAAAATTCTACGATCTGTACGCAGCAGAACGTTTAAAGAAAGCAAAGGAATTTCCGTCCAAGTATGTAGACAATTACGACTTATTTCGTTGGTAATATTTAACAACAACAAAAAAAAAACACATGCCGAACTGAAACTAATAAATAACTACATCAGAGCTTTTGTTAGGGAGGAAATTTGAACCACCATTAAGGGACTTACAAATAAAAAATATGAAGAAAAATACTCCCGAGGGCGGTAATGGAGAGCATTGCTTAGCGAGTATGCGGGGAAAGTCGAAGTGGCTTTGCGTCAGAGTGGAAGCAGAAGCAGGGCCACGATGTGCAGTTCTCCCTTTACATTCCTCCATTTAACGTTGCTGTCATTCTTCTTTGAAGTTGGGACCACGAAGTGCACAGTACCGATTCTCCTTCATCTCTCCTTACTTCAAATTAAAGCTAAGGGATCCAGAATGTGACAAAGGTCAACGCTTGAAAACTGCCCGAACATTCCTCGGCACTTGTGTTCTGAACGGTGGTACTAACAAACATTCTGGTCAGAAGGATCGCTGATCTTCTAGATTTCAAGATAGCAGTATTGCTTGCAAAACACCCGAAGCGACCGAAGAGAAAGAGAGTAAAATTCTCAGTTGCTATCATTTTAGTCTTGATATTTGTATTCCACAAAAATTGAGTGCAGTAGGCGACAGCGGCCGTGATGTGGCAATTCTGAGGAAGTACCTCTCGCTTAATTTCTTGCGCTCTCCAAGGCGTCTCACAATTATCACCGGAGAGGAACAAGTTTACATTAAATGTGGGCAAGTACGTCATTATCACGGATGAGAAAGGGAACTGGGAATAATTTCGCCATACTACACAAGTATGACTATACTACAGGAAACACTTTGCGACCCCCATCAATTAATATTTCGTGTTGTGGACAATTAAGAACTGCTGTGTGTTTAAAAATATTGAGGTCCCTGGTAAATTAACTACGCGATAAAACTAGGTAACTACGGCACATCGTATCAAAACATATTTATTGTCAAGGGCAGGTGTAGACAGTTGGTCAGCGGTGATCAACCTGAGACACAGATGACATCCGGCTCGCAGTATCGCAACATCTCCACTTGCAATTGTTCCGATTACACCAGTGCTTCATGCATTCTTTTTTGCTGGAGTAGGCTAGCTTTACGGATATTCTCGCTCAGAATGCCCGAGTGTGATTTCACAGTCCCGAGTATAAGCTTTTAATCTGTATCATCCTCGTGGTCCTAACCCAATTATCGCATCCCATATTCTGCAACTTTTCCCAGACTTTTTTTGCATTAGGAACACAATTGAGACCCGCCGTATGGCGCATGGGCTAAGGCGCTGTGCTTCTAGGACGCGGGTTTAATCTCAGCCGCGGTGGCTGCTTTTCTGACGGAGACGAAAAGCTAAAACGCACATGGGTTGCAATTTCGGTGGAGATTAAGCATGCCCAGGTGGTCAAAATTAATCCAGAGTCATCCACTACGGCGCGCCTCATAGCCCCGTTGTAGCTTCGGGGCGTTAAGTCACATACCCTGAATCTAAGCACAATTCCAACACTGGGACCCTTCTACAGGATCTCGCAGGGCCCATCGGCTTCCCTGGACCTTAGGCTTAATAGTTTTAAACGGTGCCCAAATAAAGCTGTGTGACTACTACATTCTGCGGCATTATTTTCGAGTGCGCGCTTCTGTCGGGTGGATTTACACTGAGGTACGTATGTAGGCTTTTCCAGGATCCTGCCGACGTGCTGGGTTACCTGAGAGATTATGGGCGCGTGTTTAAACCTCACCGCTCGACATGGCAGACAACGTAATAAGCCCGATTACCGGGCAGCCTGAACCAACCGTCAGCAGCTCGGCGTTTTTGAAGTTTTGTGAATTCCCTGCTTCAAATATCTGGTGCAAAGTTAAGAAGACACGTTGCAAGAAAGCGCTACATTGTAGCAACCAAATATTGCTTACTTGGGATGTTTTGACTAACCTCAATGTTAGGATGCTCAGAGACAGGGAGGTGGCGGTATCGCAGCAATTTTGATGCTGTTGTAGTATGAACACGTTATCCTATTTCCCATAATAAGGCTAACGTAGCGGTAGTTGTCGGATTCGGAAATGGTTTGCACACCAGCCTGGTCAATTCTTTTCATACTCTGAGCGTAACATTCCTACATCGGTCGCAGCAGCAAGAAAAATATAATTTATTACTGTGGGTCTGTACTTTTTATTCGCCCATCACCCCACGAAACCCATGGAAGGGTAGGAAGTCAATTTTTTTATTGGCTGCCGTCACAATAGTGAGCGTCAAAAGCCGTCCGCATTGCAAGATCAGCTTACATTTCGAGGGATTAATTTCTGATATTTTGATTTCATTTCTCACAAAAAACAATTCCGTGGGGGGGCGGTATCAGCATTGCGGTGTAATTCGTTATGAGAGGGAAAAAAACTTGCTTCTCCTTTTTGGTTGTTTCTCGTTTCTCCGAACTGGGTTATTTTTACAAATGTACTGGGTTACTCCTGGTTTACTGCAACGCCTCCTGCGAAGTACTCACTTATATCGGAGGGGGTGAGCACGTCATACTGGAAATACACCACAGGTGGCAGCACAAGCAGCGCCGTGCCCAGGTAGAACGAAAAGTCGAAGACGAAGTTTGTTAGCCAGTACAAAAGCGGGGAGACTCCGGTGATCATGTGGAGATGCTTTACCTGCGCACGCAGAAAGTGGAGCAGAGTTCTAAAAATCAGTACTGCGGCAGGATGGACAACCGGCTACCGTGGTAACCGCATACAATACACGCTCTGCTATCGCTTCAAACTACCGTCTTTCACTCTCGTAAACTGCGAGTATGCGAATGCCTCGCCTACGACGTGCTCATGTGCGCCCTCCCCATGGCTGCAAGTTCCCCATATTTCACGGTGCCCGCGTCACGTTTGCTTTTCTTTGCATACACCTCGGAAACCTCGCACCACAACCCCTAACTTCCAAGGGCCCTTTCTGCCGTAACGGAGTGCTCGAGTTCATACAACCAAATTTAACCGTATTCAGGCCGTGATAGTGTATGCCTTGCTGTATGGACATTACGCTGGAATCATTACAACTACATTCAAACTATTTAACCAACGCCTTTTTTTGTGTTCAGATTGTCTTTACCAGAAGGAAGCTCATGCCTTTTTAAGAACATGTTTTAGCTAGAAAAAAAAAGGTCATATAATACATCCTTTCTAATAACACGTGATTTCTCGTTAGCGATCTCCAAGAGTGTTTTAAAGCGTATTCAGCGATACGAAAATTCCGCCCTTGCACTTCTACGTTCTTGGTATATTTTATGCCTTCAGCTCCGTACATATTTTCTACAGAGAACAACTGAGCGCTTATATTTATGTGAAAATCATACTTTGCGTAACCAGCTTCGCACTTCTATAACGGTACGCAATAATTAGCTTTCCGAGAAGGGTATAGTATTTGTAAGAATCACTGGATTACGGATTATTAATTTACGCAACACAGTTCTGCATGAACAAACAACATTTACGCGGTGCAAACGCCCTTTGTTTCTTATAAAATGCCAATAAAGTAAATTTGCTGAATTCTCCATTAGGAATTTATTGCGCACTTTTACTTCTGTAATTTATCATTTTGGCTCACCGTTGGCAGTCCAAAAAGTTTTGTTCCCCTGATATAGTCGCAGGACAGAAAATTTTATGTGCCGCACATGGCCCCTGCGCGAACTACCTCAGTAACATCACGGTTCGCACTATATTTTGTGTACTTAGTAAAATTAATCTTGATTTTCACAGATTTCATAATTATGTCTAACTTCGTTCACGCGCAGATGTACGGGTAAACATTCCAGCACTTCGCCTTCGACATGGTAAAAAGCACACTAGACGGGGACAGAATAAGAGACAGTGACACGGGACATGCGAAAGACATCAATTGAGACTTTTATTAAAAGAAGGGCAACATGCATATAAATCCGCAGAAATTCCAAAAAGGATACGGAAGGCGCAGCTTTCACAGAGATTGTGATTGAAGCTGTAGATAGGCTTGTTTGTGTGCGAAGCCAGAGACGGTGTGCTCACGCATTCGTCATTTTGTTTGATAATACCGAACGCCTCGAAGATCTCTCTTTGCAGTTGCGTCCTAAAGCTGCGCAGGACGCGTGTTCCCTGAAAGTCAGGCGTGCAAGACCACCGCCGGCTGTGATCTGCAAATGTCCTCCCCCCGCCAATGAATTTACGGCTGCGCGATGCCTTCTCAATCGTTCATTATTGCAGCGTCCGGTCTGTCCGACGTAGCGTTTTCTACAATCTAGTGCAATCCTGTACATCAGACGTATCTTAAATTCCACCAAGCGTATGGTGTGCTAAGTTGTGCAGCCAGTTTTTCCAGCTTCTTTGTTCACGATTTTGCACGTACGTGCAGGCTTGCCTGGCGCCGAAAAAAACAACCTGGGTGCCGCACCTTCCTGCCACTTGTTGAGCCGGTGGGACAGGCTGTGTACGTATTGCACGAACACAGGCCGTGTCTTAAGGCGTTCAGGTTGATTAAGGCTTGCCTGGCTCCCTGAATTTGTATCTTTGGTAAGGCTTTCAGCTAAGGAGGCCAACAATTCTGCAGGAAAACCAGCATTGCGAAGACGTCCAGCTTGGTGCTGAAGGCTACATACAACTTGGTGCTCACAGGGCTTTTTGAGAGCAGCGCGCATGCAGTTTTTGGCGATACACCTTTTCACAATCTTGGAATGGGCCGAATCGTAGTTAAGAACTGGTTTTTTGGACCGGGGATGGTACCTCCAGCACACCTAACAATTATGGAAAAGGATGCTTATATCGAGGAACTGAAGGCATTCTTCTTCAGGTAACTCAAAGGTGAGTTTGAGCCCTTTGCCACATGAATTAAAAACACCTAGAACTTGTTCACGAGTTCAGCCGACTCCTCAGCTCGCATATTCTTCGAAAGATACAAGTAGTAATCTACATATCTTAAGACTTTTAGAATCTTAGCACCGCAGATTGTGTCAAGGCACGTGTGAATCACGTGCCTCGACAAAGGCTTGTGAAGTTTATCAAAGATGCAAATCCAGGGAGGCAGGCAAGTCTGAATCAACCTGAGCGCCACAAGGCGTGGCCTGTGGTCGTGCCATACGTACACAACCTGTCCCAGCGGCTCAAAAAAGTGGCGGGAAGGTGCGGCACACAGGTTGGTTTTTCGGCGCCAGGCAAGCTTGCACGTATGTGCAAAATCGTGAAGAAAGAAGCTGGAAAGGCTGAGTGCACAACTAAGCCCACCACACGCTTCGTGGAATGTAAAGTAGGTGTGGTGCACAGAATTCCACTAGATTGTAGAAAATGCTACGTCGGCCAGACCGGACACTGCATTAATCAACGATTGTGAGAGCATCGCGCAGCCTTAAATTCATTGGCGGGGGAAGACATTTGCAGATCTCTGCCGGCGGTGCTCTTGCACGCCTGACTTTCAGGGAACACGCATCCTGCGCAGCTTTAGCCCGCAACTGCAAAGAGAGATCATCCAGGCGTCCTGTATTATCAAACAAAATGACGAATGGGTGAGCACACCGTCTCTAGCTTTGAACGCACAAAAAGCCTATCTACAGCTTCAATCACTTTCTCTGTGAAAGCTGCGCCTTCCGTATCTTTTTATGCGTTTCTGCGCATTTATATGTATGTTGCCTTTTTTGTCAATAAAGCCTCAGTTGAAGTCTAGCGCTCGTCCCGTGTCACTGTCTCTTCTTCTATCCCCGTCTAGTGCGCTTTTTACCATGTCGAAGTCATATCACCAACTAGCGGAAATTTCTGCGTTGAACAGCACTCCGCGAAACAGCCCTCCGCACTGGTGAATGCGGCGCCATATCTTCAGCTATTTTGAAAAAAAGTAGTACTTGCACTTTTTAATGCGTGTTTCTTTGTAAATCGCGCGTAAAGTGGACTTACAATTTCAGACCACGGCTTACGCGTCCCGGACTTTATTTCTGCAGAACAATCCGACAGTTTATACCTCCATTCAGATGTCGCGGGTTCGATTCCCGGTCGCGGCGGACGCTTTTCTGATGGAGGCGAAAAGCAAAAACGCCCGTGTGTACGAGATTTCGGCGCACGTTAAAGATCCCCAGGTGGTCAAAATTAATCCGGAGCCCTCCACTACAGCGCGCCTCATCGGCGCGTTAAACCCTACAATCAATCAAATCAATACCTCCATTCAACGTTCCCCTAAATCCGCATATTACGCAGCAAATATGTTACATGTTTCTTTAGTGACATCATTGGTGATTTGATTAGGTTTTGGAAATATTTTACTTCGCTGATAAAACGAAGGAAGAAGCAGAATCTTTTGATTAATACCGCTGCAACTGGGAAATTACGCGAACAGGCGACAAGGGAAATGCTAAGCTTAAGGACACAGGGTAAGCGAACTTAAAAAAGAGACTTTTCAGTTGTTAGCAAAGGGAAGTTCATTTCCTTATGCACATTTTTAATATTCACACTTTTCTTTGAAAGTCGGACTCAAAAACAGTTGTTTCGTAAGCAAGTGCTAAGTAACCACGTCTCCTGTTAGAATCTGCTCCGTGTTTATTGTCATTTTTTCCATAAAAAACTTCCAGTTCCAGATCAAAGTGCTTTTCTGGAGCCTGCCGTATTAAGAAATTGTTTTGCAACCGATGCATAGCTGATTTTTCAGCCAAGACAACCGAAGGACGCTCCGCGCGTTTTTTACACATTTGTGCTTCAGAGCCGCGCACCAAGCAATGTTTTTGTTGGACCTCACACCCTCAAGATTGCAACATTGAATACTGTTCTTTCATTCAATGATGATAGCAAAGCACGAGCCAGCATTTTGAAATAATTCGGATCAAACCCTGGGCGGAACACCACCATAAAGTGACTGAAAGAGGATGACCACAAGGAAAGATACTTTGCGAACAGAGCTGCGCGACAGTTTCCAAAATAGGCAAGGTAGGATTGACGACAGGCTTAAAAGCAAAAGAATGACTTGTACGGTGATTACGAAGTTGGTGTTTACTAAATAAGTGACTCAGGTGGTGTTTGTGGGAAAGAAGTATTGTTTTTCACCTCTTTTCTTACTTTAAACTCAAGTCTCTTAAAGCAATGCTGTTTTTATTACGTCGGTACCGTTATTTCCTATATCTTCCAGGATAACCGCGTGATTTTTTTTCTGTCATCGGCATAAGTTGTCACATTTACTGTGCCACAAGTGAGAATATTTACGCAGCGTTTTTCTTGTTACACAATTTGCAATTTTCAAAGCCAAAATTTAGGTACGGGCGGCAAAAAATTCATTAAAATTTCATTTTAGTCTTATTTATATTTTCTGCGACAGTTAAAGAGCCTAAAATATGAGAGAAAAAGATGTATGCATTATGTAGATACCTTCATTAGATGCTGAGAAAAAGGTACATCAAAATGGTCAGAACGCATGGGAAGTATTAGGCTTACCCTGTGCCCTAAAAACGGGACGTGAAGACAAAGTACCACTTAGCTCAATTACAAAAAAAAAAATGGCAGCATCTCCACTGCGAGGATAATAGCGAGGGTAAGGAGTAAGGGGGCTCGAAATGAAATCCAAGTTGCGCCCCGAGTGACATCCGATTTGCGCCCCGACCGTCATTCGATTTGAGACGTGAGTTGTACTTTGATTATTTCCTAAATAAAACTGCAACTCACGGCTGAAGTCGAATTTCGCTTGATTTTCGCTTGATGGTGGTGTGCACGCGGATGGACGCGGACGGACAGTGGGAGGCCCTAAGGTAGTCTGCAGCGTTACAGGCGAGGGAGTAAGCCGTTTGATTCTCGGGGAATAACTCACGGTCATAGCCCAATGGGTAAGACGACTGACAATAACTCTGTCTGGTCTACCAGACACGGGCTCGAATCCTGCCGGTGGCTGTGTAATTTTTTGCGATTGTAAATTCTATGCGCACAGACGCGGACGGACATTGTGCGGTCCTAAGGTACTCCGCACCTAAAAATACCTTTCAACGTTTTTACCTCGAGAACGCAAGAAATATTCAAAAACTTTTAAAGTTCGGGCTACAGTGACGCAATATAAACCTAGGTAACGTAATATGAGCCAGCTCCAAAACGTAGTTATCACTGTGTCAGCTGCACATTAGCATTCAAGTGATCCTATAAATGGAACTACAGGCACCACAACAATCACCAAGTCATCTTTCTTTGCAGTGGCCTAGGCTCGCGGCCGCCAATCAGGCAAACAAGATTCAGTGACGTCATAGAGAAATCGCTGGAAAGTGGCTGGGGTTTCACCACTGCTTCATATGTTTTCTTATTATCTTGATTATTTGGTGAAAGCTTGCAAAAAACTGCTATCATTGTTAGCGGGACAAATCGGTCTTTTTATGGAACCGAAGTTGTATTTTGTTTTCATGGCTATTTGAAGCGTCTGCTCATATCATGTACGTTTGGTTTCTAACAGCGAAGCTGTTTAGGAAACCGTAATTATCGTGTCACAGTTAAAAATACCAAGACATGGCCTCGCTGCGACCACCCAGCGGCCCGTGTGGACGTTCGTCGAGCAAAGCATACCCACTTAGGCAGATCGGCCAAGACTGCGACGACCGACCGGCAAGTAAAAAACCAAGAAAATGCCGAGTGCTCATGTGTGCGTGCGTCACGGTGACCACTCAGCGTCCCCAGCGCACGTTCGTCAAGCCGAGCATACCCACTTAGGGAGGTTGGCCAAAAAAAAGAAAACTACAGCGTTCACCGTAATCGCGGCAACCCTTGCTCGGAACGAGAAAGACACGTTATTGCGTACGCCCGTGGAAGGTGACGTCCAATGCTTATCACTTACAAAAAAGTGAAGGAAGCTCGCACTTATAGCAACAATGATGGAGTAAAAGTCATTGCGGCAGCGAAGACGAAGCAAATCGGCTGCAATCGTGGACTTAAAGGGACAGACAACCGATTTTTGTCGAGCATATGTCCTCTGGCTCATATGAAAGCCAGCGTTTTATATAAGGGGGTAACCACAAGCAATTATAAACAAAGTGGCGGAAATAACTGTAATATGGCACTAAACTTTCCTAAATCGGAAGGGTGGCGGTTCGTAGCGTAGAAACTTGACATTACAATATGTGTCCCTGTCACGTGCCCTGCAAAGCTTGCAGCTACTGAAACAGCTGAAACGTTTATTCACTTATTTAAAACCTTTTAACACATGTATTTCTATAAGTTGAAGTTGTATATCTATTTTAAAACATTTTGAACATTTTAAACACACGCCACCCGCCGCCGCCGCTGCGTTACTAGCCACCACAGCGTTGCTCTCAGTGTGGCTAACTGAACTTCCATGCCCAGTCCAGAGTCAACGGCAGAGTTCAGTAAACAGACCGAGCGAAAGAGCTACCTGCTTGTGTTGTACGTTGTTTGACGATCATGCCTGAGTCAGGGGCGCTTCTTCTGGCGAAATATTCGTTTTCAGTTCCCAAAAACGCCAAGGGCAGCTTAAAAAAAAAAGGAAAAGCCCGGGGAGAATCGAACTGCCGACCTCCACAACCTGAAGCCAGCATTCTACCTATCGTTCATCCCTACAGATGGCACCTTCATGCAAAATGAACTACTGAATAAGAAAACACATCAATTAATAAAAAAAGCCTTAAAATCACTATTTTTAGGCTGGGGACAAGTTTTTAAATACGGCTTTTCATCTCGCACGCAGGCAGAAGTATGTTGCCGCGCTACTGCATGCCATAGTTGCCAGCATTATTTTGGGAGGACACATACGGCTCACGGTTCCAAAAATTTTGATTTAAAAATTTCTAGGGCGTTATCAGCAAAACCATATCGCGCTAAGGTGTTTCAAGGGATGCTCTTTCATTTGTGATAGAGAGCACATGTACGCCACAAAACTCGGTTGTCTGTCCGTTTAAACCATAGAATATTATACGAATATATACTACAGGGAAATATTGCGCTGCAGTAGTAAGCCGCCGGGGGCGGCGCCATTGCCTCTAGCGACGTTCCTCGCCTACTTGGCTTAGCTAGCCATATGGCTTCTTTTCTATCTCGAAGCCAAAAGCGACAAAAAACTAACACTTTTCTCTTGTCCTTCGTGCATGAAGCTTCTACATAATCACTGCAAAATAATCTTTTTGGAGGTTCAATTTTATAGTAAACAAACAAATTTGATGAACCTTTACACTAATATTGTTGCTTTTTTTGCAGCCAGAGCCAACGTTTCAGGCTTTTCATGAGCCATGCCAAGGAAATGTGGAACGTGCCAGCCCGGTACATGAAGGAAGGCTCGCCGAATCGCGCCTCCCCTAGACAGTGGCGCCAGATTTCCCTCTAGTGTATATTAGTATGAAACTCTATGCTTTAAACCTTCGTAGTGGTCGTGAAGGTTGTGTACAGCTTCGCTACCTTCAGGTCTTACGCATCATTGAGAGCTTCCTTCATCTTTTTAACACGCTTTTCCAAAGCGAGGCGCCCGCAGTGGCCCCCTGCACGCACCTGCATCGCCCTCTCAGCGATGGGAAAGAGCACGAAGGCGCAGCACATGAGACTCGAGCAGAGGGGGAAGAAGATGGAGCGGAGCACCTCGGGCAGCACCTGGTAGTACTTGTTGTGGCTGCTGTAGCGATTCCACGAATCTAACTGCGGAAGGGCCTCGAGCCCGAACGTGGACACGTCGAAGCTAAACGTGGCATCGCCAACGTTGGTCACGTTCCGCAGGCGAGCGTTGTTGAACAGGGTTGTCGCCAGCACGGCCGAATGTTGAATCTGCCCATTGAACCACAACACGGTCCTGCGAAGGAGAATGTGCGGTATATCGTGGTATTTTGGAGGTCTACCTGGTTTTGACAATACGTTACATTGCATTGTAGCAAGTTTTGTAGTTGGGCAAGTCTTACGTTTCAGAACGAAATAGCCGAAACAGGGAACACAGCAAAGAAGTGACGTGCACAAGCGCTCCGTATGCGGTTTTTTTAATGTGTACGGTGTTTCTCACTGTCTCGTGCAGTGAATTGCCCTGCAGCTGCAAAACGAAATTTGTTTTCCTTGCGCTTATTTTTTTACATTTTCATGGTAATTAGAATTGGGAAATAAATTGCCACACCTGAAAATTATGTTGCGTGTCTGGTGATAATCAAGGAACATGTTGTGAACGCCCACAAACGTGGCTTGGTTTTTGGCCGGCGACGAAAATTGGGCCACCTTCGCATTGAGATTCGAAGACTTAGAAAACAGCGGGGCTGGTGCCCTTCACTAGCTCTAAGTTATCTTTTCTTAGGCCCGCCCCTTTCTGAAGAGAAAGATGGGTAAAAAGCTAAGCTTCCTTCATAAAAACTGAGTCAAATCAAAGTCCGCTATTCACGTTCTAAAGTGTCCAAAATCATAACTGACAAACCCAGAAGCCAAAGTCTACTTCAACTAAGCCAAAGCCCAAAGCCAGCACCCACGCTACGAACCCAGCGGAGATGCTGTGCGCCTCGAATGCGACGATAGCGCTGTCGGATATAAGCGGGTTTTATAGCGCGAGGGACCTATGTTCTATTCTGACCAAGGAACAGTTTTTTCCCCCGGTTTTTCTCTTTTCTTTTAATCATTTTCTGTTGTGCCTAATTTAGTGGTGAGGTTATCGATTTTTTCGGTCTTTTATTATTTTTTGGGCAACATCCCAAATCCACGTGTGCATTTGCCTTCCCGTCTCGTAACGAGGCGGATTTTGAAGGCGAGATGGAACAGATTTTGCCCGCTATGGGAGACTAAACTTGTTATGTTTTTTTCCACTTCAAAATTAACCCGCTCGGCTTTAATAACGTCCTATCTGTAAAATTTTTATCGTAAGTTTTGCGCAGTGCGTGTCAACACAACTTTTTTCTTTCCAATTGGCTGTACGTGTTATTGTTCCCTGCGCTGCTGACCCCGAACCCGTCGGGTTTTGGGGGTGGCCCAGGGGTTAGGTTGCCGGTTTCACTGCGTAAAGCTTACGTGTTGGATTCCGAGGACTGCCCTAACCACATTTTACTTCTTGAAGCGCACCTGCTCGTTGGCTCCTGTTCGTCTCGCCAGTTTCACTCAGAGTACTTGGCGTAGCATTTTCCCCTCTCCCCTTCGCCAAACGCAGTTTTTTGTCAACGATCCCCACAGACAGAGCTCAAGCTTCAAAAGCTCCGCTGTTAAAGAGATTACGAACTAGAGAACAGGAAAACACTGGGTTTCAGCTCTTTTTACTCTGTTCTAAATGTGCATTGTTTCGCACTATGAAGCAGCACAAAAAGATTGGCGCGATTACGCAAGCTCATAGGGTTTCACATTGCAGTTGAACAAACCGAAAGCCTATGATTCAGAAAATGCGAGCCAGAAAAAGAACTCTCTTAGCTTGCGCCGTCATGCAGTCAATGGAATCAGTTCTTTTCTACTTGTAGTCAGAACAGAGTCTGCAGCAGTTTTCAAGTGGTATAAGAATATTTTTTCCCCGTGAAATAACACATCACAGTGCCATGCTTCCTAATTGTCATTTGTTGTTGTAATGATACATTTTTAGCAGCAATTCGAAACTGCTGATTTCATGCTATCTGAAAGTCGGTTGATGTTCGATGTAGCCTTCATGAACGTTAGTCTTGACATCAGAGAAAAGTTTGCATGAATGAGGCGTGCGCTACGATTATTTTCTCTTTTAACGAAATCAGTTACATAATCTTCATGGTGGTCCCAGACAGAACTGACAGATTCATGCATAGCACGTATTCGTATTTTGTTTAAAAACAGCTTTGAGTAATCGGGAGCGTGACGAGGTCTCTTCCGATCGTGCACGCAGCCAGAAGGAAGCGGGAGACGAAAAAAAGTTGTCACTACGTCATAACCAACACCTTAAAGGAGCCATGAAGACAAAACACAAGTTTGGTTCATTCAAAAGACGGCCTCGTTAGAATCATACTGACGCCAGTTTTAACGTAAACTTCACTCAAATAAGCTATATAATTAGGAAAAAAATTTACCGCATTTCCCCGAGGGGAAGAATGTGAAAGTGCGAATGCACGACTTGAATTTGCGCGGTTCGGTAATGTTCGCGAAAGAGAGATCACACACACACACACAACTACAAAGAAAGAAAGATGCATTTATTCACAGACACCTATTTGTGTTGTCGTTGTACTTGATTGCTAGAGCGGATCTCAGCTTTGAAATTTCGTGTCAGTACTCCTTTAAGCGGGTGCATTAGCCCTTCTCACGCCCGATTCCTGGCCAATCCCCCACGTGGGTATGTGCCATGTCAGCGGCCAGGCAGCGCGCGCCCATCTCCCCCCGTTGCCAAAGAAGACGAGGAGATTCCTGGCCAATCCCCCACGTGGGTATGCTATGCGGACATCGCCGGTGGACGCAGGTTCAGGGTCGCTTAAGAAGTGCATCGCACTTAAAAAAGGGAATGGCCTTGCGACCCACTCGCTGATTTCCCGCAACAAAATCCATGATGTCATACTAGCCTGCTCTGCGGTTGGCGGAGGCAGACAAAAGCAAACGCAAATTAGGCTGAGCCTATAGGCTTGCAGAATGAGCTATTTGTGCTTAAATTTAGGGCACATTCTTTTTAAAGCAATAAGAATGGTAGGCCAAACAGTAGAAGTTACAAAAACACAGTAAATATAGAAATACTGATGCGTAGTGCTGTTGGAACTGCGCGCACTGTGATTGGTTTAGCTGCACAGCACTGCAGGGCTTTGGGGTTGTCTCAGACGACACTGGCCGATTGACGTAAGCAACGGTGTCTTACATGACCATATTTGTCGAGCGAGCATTATGTTTCAAGAGACGATTATTTTCTCCCAGAAAAAAACAAACCAGGTTAAATACGGCTTGGCACGGTATGGTGGCCCAATCTAGGTTCAGTAATGTTAACAAACGCATGGACGCCGCCGTAGGGTATTTCGATGCCAGCGCCGCCGCAAAGGGCGGAGGCACCCTTTGAATGGTCCCGTGCCAGCGCAATTGGGTCAACGTGCTCAACGCGTTGTTCTTTTCGTTTCCCACGAGACCCAGCAATGCAAAACGGATAAGATGATTCAAACTTAGCCAGTAAACCGCGTTACGACAATAATTTTAGCGTGGTTTTGATACAATGACTTGCTTCGGCGGCGAGCGAGTGACCCAAAATGGCGGCGTCATCGTATACGTGTCTTCACCCTGTACGACGGGTGCGTGAATCAAGGCACCCTATGCTGCAGGGCGGTCGGTTCCTGTGATGTCATTGCAGACCACAAAAACACACGATTTAGCGGGAAAATCACAATTTTAAGTTAAATTGATTAATTTCTCAGTGAATAAAGCACCGTTTGCATCCGGAAAAGCGCTGGGGGCACTATAAAACACGAAATCTTTCGAATAAAACCAACTTGTATTTTGTCTTCATGGCTCCTTTGAACGTCGTGGCTGAGGTAACGACGAGATGAATCATGTGCGATCACATAACTCTCGCCTTGCGTAAACAGAGGAAGCAGTCTAAAGCACGACGTTCCTCTGCTCTCGCGAAATGACTACCACCCAATAATAAAAACCTATCGCAACATGTCCATAGTTGAAACTTTACGAATGCCTGAGCACTTATCCCCATGCCCTATCTGGAACGCGACGCAATTCAATTCTTGCTAAACCACTGCCAGACGTGGTACCCTATCAGCCTTAGTTTCTTGTTTTGTTGTTGAGAAAGGACGTGGGTAAAACAAAGGAGCGAAGAAGTCCCATCGCTCAACGTTGCGCATCCTCTCACAATCCTGGCAAGCTGCAGCATTACCTATGTTGAAACACTCACCCATTTGTCGTCATTTGCACGCCAAAATGAAGGTCGAACACAAATTTGCGAAGCGAGTCCCCGGCGTACTCGAGCAGATACGTGTTAATATCATCTTCCTTCGGTACGCGCAGTATGTCGAAATCATTGGTGAACATTGGCTCCAGGTAATTCTTCAGGATCGAATCTTGTGTGTCGGCCTGCACAAAACCCTGTGGGATATCGATACACAGAGATTAAGATCTTTTCTTCCAGACAATTAAAAAAAAGGAAGGAAGCTCACATTAATGCGTAAGACTTAAAGGTAGTGAAGCTGTATGCAACAATAGCGTTTTTCCTCTTTTTCGTTGTTTAAGCCTCGCCGCTGTGCGAGGGAAACTGAATGTTCACCTTCCTATAGGGAACAGCTGAACGTTCGCCTTCCTATATCGCAGACGGTTCTACGCCGCACGTGGCCTCGTGGCCTTTCTTTGTGGCGCGCTCGCCCCGAGGTCGAACACAGTCTGCCCCTGGCGGCGGCGGGACGAACCGCTCCTAGTGTGGATGGCGCTCTCGCGTCGTCTGCTCGTTCACGTTGCGCGCGGCGCAAGACGCGTGCTGCACACTATAAAACAACCAATATGTGTACTTGTTTGGCAGTAAGCAATGACATAGCTACCTCTTCTTGCGCATTTCCCCATTTCCCCTAGAGACGCAATAATCAGCGGCCGTTGCGGGTTAATGCGCTGGTTTAATTCCACGAAGCATCTTCGCCGTGGTCACCGCTTGGGTGTGAAACGTGTTATACACATTGCTTTGATGAGTGCAGTCTGCCGTTTCGGGAACGTCAAAGGGTGCTTTTTGAAGGTGGCCTGGTGGTTATTTAAAGGATAAAAGTTTAATACCCGAAACGGGTAAGAAGCGACAAGACCTGTGCATACCCGTGCATTTTCCACACCCTTGTAAAACTGCGCTGTGTCTTTAAAGAGAGAAGAAACAAACAAAAACAATTACACTGCACACGACCCGTGCGCTATCCCCATAAATTACCGGAGACTTTACACCCGCAAGCTCCTGCGTGATCGAATTCTTCCCGTAACTTTTAGAAAATAAATACCATTTTTGGACAGTAGTTGCTTTTTACATATTATATACAATACGCTTCTGTGGATGCCCTAGAGTATTTACGGGGGATTTATCGGTAAAACTAAACAGTTGTGAGTTTGCGCCTGTCTTGTAGCATTTCGTGTGGCATTTTCATTTTCAAATCCCGACACGAATCCCCTTGTCCAGAAATGTGTTTTACTCAGCATAACCAAATGCCTAATATGGCCAGGTCTTAACCTCTTAAGGTGGGTCTAGTTTAAAGAAGGAGGAAAAATGGCCTAATATAACGCACGTTGTTGCCCACATACGTGTGGATGGTGTATGCCGTGACTCCCTGGATTTTTTTTTGTTTTTCACACATGCTCGTTTTAAATACAATTTTGAAAAAGGCGAGGCACAATTCCTGGAAAATCTCGGGCCAAAAAGGGGGGTCAGCCAGTTTTGAAAATACTGGCGTCTACTCGTTGAAATACTGCTTTTTCACCGCTACGAAACATGACGCCTAGAGTACTTTCAATTGCAAGTAATGCTGATAACTAACGTTTGGCTTTTCGCGTTACATGCTTCTCTTCTCTCTGCGCTTGGAACGCTGGCAGAACCCCCCCCCCCCCTCCACAAAAAAAAAAAGAATGCGCAAAAACTTTTATCCGTGCCTTTTTTAGCCAATCCTCAAGAATTAAATGCCAAGACAAAAGCGAGGTTCAGTTTACAACCCAAAGTAGTTACCGGGAACCGTTGCGCTGTTTCGTAACGAGAAATAAAAAGGGAACTTTTTACTTCATCTGCATTCCAACTGGGCGACTTCATTTGCCATCTTTATGGTTCGTAAGCGACATAACACAAGAACGCAAACACAACTCGCTGTCCTAGGCGCCGGTTTGGTTTTAAAATGAGCGCAAATGGTCAACAGTGCACCAGAAAATCGGTGCTCACTATGAGGTCCCAGAAGCTTGGTTTACACTGTAAACCTGCTTTTCATTTTGCAAGTCTCGCTAAACATGACCTGTTGATTGTACTGCGTGCGTTAGCAATTTAATTCGCAAGTTCGCTTGCGACGAAAGCCTTAAATAAGTGATCCTACACCGTTAATTATCAAACCTGCCTTTCAGAGTCGCTAAAAGTTTCATTTAACTATAGCTGCGCGGAAAACACCTGTTCGAACGATTGCATTTATATCTCTGCGCTGGTTAAAATTCAGTAATTTGATGTTGCCTTTCGAACCCACAAAAATATTGTAAGCTCTTAGAAAAAATGCCGGGGCAGGTAAGTGGTGTTACCATTTCTGGGCACCCCACAAATCCAAGAATGCATCATGCTACCAGTGAATGCGATTGAAACTACTGTAGTAAACTGAATCACGGAGATCGAGGCTTCCTGCTTGTTTCTTTTTATGATTTTATTGAATGCTCAAAGCCATAGTCTGGAAAGATCTACAGTCAAACCCGGTATAACGAACCCGGATAGAGCGAATTATGCTATATATCGAACAAAAATATTTCAGTTACGGAAATACATGGGAAACATATTCCTTATAACGAAGTTCACATCCGATATATCGAACTCTGGGCGCCTAGAATGGCCGCCGAAATGCATGATCTCGGAGCGGCGATTGAGATGTGGATTGGCCGCGACCACGGAGGAAGAGCCGCGACTGAGGCATTGCGCCTCGCACGGAGCGACGTGACGCCCAATACTTTCCGATGCGCGGGACTCGCGACGGAACCCGCCCAGTCAGCGAGTGCGGACCAAGACAGCATGCAGCATCGGTGAACTGTGGGAAGAGCTCGCCAACGTTCCCGATGATGTCGCCAGTGAAATCCGTCCGACGCTTATAATGAAGCTCTTTCGGCCGTCGATGTGCTCCGCCAATGCTTCTTAGATTTTTGAGGACACGGACTCGGAACTGGTGCAAACAATGTTTCGTGTAGAGAATGCTATGCTAGCTGAAGCCGCCAAAACGAAAGTGAAAACAAAAATACCCCCCCCCCCCCCTTTTTTATGCAACGTGGGCAGTTAAGGCGGAAAGTAGCTTTGATACTTGCAATAAATTGATTATTTTGGTCTGGTAATGGCTACTGTAGTGTGTTCGTTGCTGCATACGCGGATGGCGGTGTTGGGGAGGAGGCGGGGGGCTCTCGCGGATTGCGAACTCGTAACAATAAGCTCGTTATAAGCGGGTTCGGCTATATCGAACTATTGGATATATCGAACTAATCGCGGTGCATATTGCAGTTCGCTATAAACGGGTTTGACTGTAGCTTGCTACGAGCCACGGCGTTCAAGTTCATTGTCAAATTATTGCGGCCGTTTTGAGATTCCCGATGGGTAACCTCTTTTTTGGCGTAATAATGAAAACTTATTGCCGCTTCCATGCTATACATTGAACGTTGAGGAACTGAACTACAGCACACCACTCTTGTCTGCGCCTTTCGTGCGCACATACGGCGCGAGAAAGGCACGAAGCGCGCCCACAGAGTGCATTCCCCCGGCCCCTCAGCGGAGCATCCACACTTGCAGCGCGACGCTCTCGCCACCTACATGTCGATCTCGCGGCGAATAGCTGCGGCGGCGGCCTCCTCGCCTTCCTCCTTCACGTCCCCCGCACGTCTCCTTTCCCTCTTCGCTTATCTCTCCCCTGCCGCCTATCTCCCCGCCATCGGGCCGCTCCTCCGTGCCAGGCCTTTATGGAAGGGGGTGTGGTTTGACCTCTAGCGCTCAAGGAAAAAACTGGTCACCACACGAAGACTGCCCGAGGTAGCGTAGTGTAGCTTGCGCTACAAAAGGCCTCTTGTCAATGGTTCATCTGGTGCTTTCAAGGAACAAACGCGTCGGGTTCATCTAACTCACACAACACCGAGGCAACCCGCTCCTCAACAGGCGCTTCCAATTACGTAATAAGGTTTCAAACTGACGAGATAGAACTAAAATGACAATTACTCGGTTTGCTCTCGACTAGCGACGCTCACCACTACCTACTACAGCTAGCTGTACAACCTCGAGGAAATGATAATGACCATTTTTTTTGTTATTTTCAGTTTGGCATGCGTTTTTTTTCTTCTGACGGTAGAGTTAAACCCGCCTGCTAGATGGGAATTTGGTTTTACTTTTTCAGCGCGCTCTCGATGAGCACGCCTTGCCAACTATTGATACCGCATCCTTCCGCAAAGCTCCGACGCCAGTTTTTGCACAACTGAGCGATTGATTACGCGATCGTCGAGCGTATTTTTTTGGCAGGTCTACTGAATGCCTGTATAGTTGAATCCAGGGGCGGTATTCTCGAGTTTTGTCCCTTTTGAGTCCCTTTCAAAAGTGTCCCTTTCGGTGAGCCCTGATTGGCTAAAAGCAAACAACTGGAAGTGACGTAACGCAAGCGCAACAAACCTACTGCCAACGCCCACTGCTTAACCGGAAGTACGTCACGATGAAAGGGACTCAAAAGGGACGTTTTCAAAAGGGACACTTACGAGAATACCGCCCCTGATTATAGGCACTGCAGCTGCACGGCTGATAAGCCCGTTTGACTCTTGCCGTAGCGTATTTTTAACTCCTGCAGGGCGGTACTATAGTGCATACTCACCGTAGCGAAAATGAACACATCGGGGAACGAGTAGCGCAGCGTGTCTCCCGTGCGCTCGACTTCGTTGCCCGTTCCTCTCGTCGCGAAGTTCTCGAGGACGAAGAGCAGTGTCAGCAGCAAGGGTGGGATCACCCAGATGAACAGGGGCATCCTCCTCTCGCGCCACGCGTGAATGGCCCGCTTCTTCAGCAGGGCGCGGACGACCGCGGCAGAGGACGGTTGGTTCGCCGTCGCACTGGTGACAACTTTCAGTTGAGATTCTGCGGACGCCCGAAGGAAGCGGATCTCACGACGATTTATGCGCTGAACAGAGACTGCTTTATGAAATATCAACACCCTATTCATTTGAACAAATCGCGTTTATCGCAGTAAAACCAAACTACGGTCACTGTCGCCATCTAGGACAACCTTTTGTCAGTAATATCTTGAGAAATTCACAGCTGACAGAAAATTCAGTAACTGAAGAAATGGAATTAAGTTAGAAGAGATAACCTCGATGCACTGAACGACTACTCTAAACGTAAATAATCTCATAATATGCCCGTTAGGGCGCAACCTCTGCATTCAAGTGTTCGTCAACTAGCGCGTGCTCTCGCCGAGGTAAATGCTTCGGTGCCAGCCTAAAAGTTCATTCATTCATTCATTCATTTATTCATTCATTCATTCATTCATTCATTCATTCTTTCTCCGGCATAAGAGTCCCGCTGGACCAAGGTCTTTCACGGTATGGAATGTTCCAGCGGAATACTGCCCACAGTGAGGGCCAAATCGCCTTCTGGTGAGTGTGTGCTGCTTTTGTTGCCAAGGCCTCCCTAGTATACTTCCACCTACATCTTAAGTCTAACTGGGAACGGATTTTCCTATTTCTACCGGACCAGGTGGCCCTTCAGTCGTTGGGGATAACGAACGCAATTACATGCGTATTGTTGTACAAAACGAAAGGGAGCTAAGACTGGGACAACATAATTGAAGACTTTTTGAAGCTTGCTCCCGACGGAGACCGAATGCTAGCTGCTGTTTCAAAATAGAGGTTCGTATCACCCTCTCTCACCGTGGACGCCCACTTGAACCTGCTGCTCGTCGCCTCCGGCGGCTGGGCGTTCGTGGCGGCCATAGGTGGGCTGGTCTTCGCCTACCAGGATTACCACGTCTTCCAAAGACGTCACGGCTAGGCCCATGGAATGGATGCGCAGGACCTTGGTCTTGTTCTCTAGCTCCTGTACGCAGGCAAAAAAGTTACTTTTGCTCACTACGTTGCTGTTGAGCGATGACGGGTGCACTTTTGGGCCATTGAAATAGCCACCTACGACAACCTCAACAGAAATTTTATTCCGAACTCCGTTTCTAAAAATAGAATTCTGTTTTTATTTGTGCTCAATAATTGGAACCAGTTTAGCGTGTGGGTGAAAGTATTGCACCCAAAAATTCGAACGTGGGATTATTGCACGTACTCAGTCTTGGCTCCCCTGTCAGCTCGTACCCACTGCTCAGGGTGTCGAACCGGAACCGGAACCGAACCGAAAACCGGAACCGAACCCGAATTTTCGCCCGGAACCGGAACTGAACCGGAACCGTATTCTTTCCGCCATTTTGGAACTGAACCCGAACCGGAACGAATCGAAGGAACCGCTCCGAACCGGTTCCGGTGCCTCAAAAATGTGATTTCTAGTTTTCCATTTCGGTACCCTGCCTTGTGTGTGAAGATATTCTGCCACTCGCCAGACATATTTTGCAATATCTGCAGTTCCCAAGGCCCATCATGTTCCCTTCTAATTATTGCCCTCAATTTAACGTAAACTTGACCGTATCAGTTTGCGTTAGGTACTGCCAATCTCTCCCAATTATCTTTTACATTTAGCATAACTTAAGTCAGAACGCATATTCCGAGGCAAAATATCATGGAATATTCTTCATGGTTTCTATCTGCATGGTGTTTAAAATCGTGTAAAGTTTTCAATGTGTTGTTAATTCGCATGCATCCCTGTCCGTTTGTGAAGGCCTTCAGGGACACCACCAACAATAAATCCATATCTTCCACTTATTTTAGTTTGAATGGGCAGTTATATAAAAACAGCACATAGACACAAACACTCGCAGTTCTAAAAATTAACGTCACTTTTTCTTGTGTACAGTGCCTGTAAGGTCAACTTATGAGATTAGCAGCCGGGCGACCGGGCTGCGCGTGAGAACCCGCCGCTCTGTCTAACGACGTAGCACTGTCAACACTGCGCTGCAACCGCCGCCAATTCGTCACGGCGTGCACGGGAGACGGATCGTCTGGCCCACCGCATACCTCAAGGATAATCCCCCATTGAGAAAGCAAACAGCGCCGCCGGATTCCAGGAACGTCTGCCCGACGCGCGGAGGTGGTGGGATTCCCGGCGTGTCTCTATTGTTGTCGCGCCCTGGTCAGCATGACGCACTGCCGCCGTCTTTCGCTTTCACCCCGCGGGGTCGCTCGAAGCTGCTCGTCTGCGGGCGTGCTGTTGACCCGAAGGTGGCGGCGCCTCAATGAATATTCCATGGCGTGCTGAGTGACAGCTGTCTACGTGAATTCGGGCACTCCCATACGCGTGTACGAACGCTACAGGGGCGTTCCCGAGAGAGGGTGATCTCGAGGTTTTATAAGGCCGAACTTGGCCGTTGGAAATCGTTCTTGTCTGAGCGCTGAGCTGGCAGTTCCCGGCGGGACAAGGAGTCTCGACCGTTAACGCTAGGTTGGGATTTGTGAGCCCCCTAGTTGAGGTTAAGATCGCGTCGGAGGTTTAGGGTGCAGCGCCGCACCGGGCAACTAGACGGATCTTGCGGCGAGACAGAGTCTCGGCCGCGGTTTCTCGAGCGGTTTGTGTACGCTCCGAGAATAGGAGAGTTAGACGAAGCTGAGGAGCTCGAGTGATTTGTGCGCACTCGGAGCTAGCGTCTAGCTGAAGTTTGCAGTTTTTCTTTTTATTACTCATGTACCCAGTTATCCTACTGTAAATAGCTGTACATAAACTTCCGTTTCACTTAATCAACTTCAACGCCTCGAGTTCGTCAATTCGACCGCCGTCTCCAAGACCTTCAACACCATCGCCCAGCCAGCCTCCTGCCAAATCAACCGGAGCCCGGGCGATTGGGTTCCTGATCGACACCGGACTTCGGGGAAACGATCTTTACTGTGCCGTTGTGTTTTTTGGTTACTGCTCTAAGAGAACATGAGATATAAAAAATGGGGGATCCTAATTTCCACTTTTAAAGTATATTTATAGCATTTTCATGTTATCTTGAATCTGCTCAACCTTAAACTTAAGAGGCGGATGGATTAAAGTCGATTAATGCGGGTTAGCGGGTAGACTGGGGTGAATTAGTTAGGTGAGTGAATGAGCTAATGTGAATTATAGTGGGACTGGTGTGTTGATTAATTGGGATTACAGAAATTAGCGGGTCAGTTAAGGCGGATTAGACGGTCGGACCAAACATGATATCTTTGGGGTTCTTGGCATTTGGAGATTTTGCTGCGTTCTCCTTCTCGACACACCAGGAAATTTTGTCACGCACAAAGTAGCCGCAAAGTTATGTGACGACCGCCTGAATGCTATAAAAGGTCTTTCTTTATGCCCGCATTGCGCTGTTATGTTGTTTCTATATTAAAATTGACATCCCGCACTTCTGTAATAACTAATTGCCTAATGCATATTTTATATTAATCAAAGGGTGTTCCAAACGAGTATATATATGAGGGGAGACAGTAGAAAAAAAAACTAAACTGAAAGAAAAAAAAGGGAGGAACGATCAACTGTTTTCATGCAAGAGACGCCCGATAGCATTCTTTAATACCTTCTCTTTGTTTGTGCTACCGTTCTGCAGCCTCCCACAAGTGTAGCATCTCAACCCCCTAACACAGCCCCCTTCAAGCTGAGGAAGCGGCGATAGCACGTGCGCTTAGCCAAAGCGGCGCAAAAACTCTCATAACAGACTCTTAGCAGGTGTAGCCCAACTTTACCAACGGTCAATTGCATGTTACAACACTTCCAATCATCAATCGGAGACCACCAACGAGACCAGGCACGATTGTATGGGCACCAGCTCATACTGGCATCCCTGGCAAACAAGATCACCAACCTCGTGGCTCGAGATTTAATCCGCTTAGCCAGCGCTGATGAAGCCGGGCCCGAGTGCATGCATCCTGTAGTCACATACCAGGAAATTACTCAGCGCTGCAGGCTCTCGCGTAGGACGTATTCCTCCCAGCACAAATAGCTGATGATTAAACAGGAAAGATTACTCCACGCCCTGCGGGTATACACCTTCCCCCACACCGCCAGACTTCCCCTCTTTGGCGGAACACAGCTTTCTCCATTTCGTCGCTTCTGTGGGGAGCCTGGGAACCTCATACACATAGTAAGCGGCTGCGACAAGTGTACCGTAGATCCACCCAACCTCCACGTTTCCATTAAGATTTGGGAGACAGCCATGGCCAGCTCCGGCCTGGAAGATCAGTTGCTCTTGATGGAAACGGCTGTCCATTCGGCCCCCTCGAATTTGGACGCCTCTCTGAAACTTTGCCTCGATTTAATTAAAATTCATTTTCTCTCTCTCTCTACAAGTGATCATTACTGCTGCTTGTGACTTCACTTGGCTATCATCTTTCCTGGAGCCCAATCGCTGTCCCAGGTCGCGGAAGGTCCATTAGCAAGTTCCTCTCTCCGGTGGTTCACTATCCAATGCCGTCCTATACACGCTGTCCAATGAGCCTTTATAGCCGTTCTTTCTTTCTAACGGCTCTGTTAGCATATAAAAGATGAGAAGAATGAAATTGCTCTAAATGCCACCTGCCACGCTTGGCAGTCGGAAATTGACGCCGACGCCGGACTGTTTTCTACTTCTAGCACTGCTAATGATTTCGTGTTAAAGCTAACGCGCCGTTGAAACTTGGGTAGATGAAATGCGTAGCAGACCGACCGATTTATTTAGAATGCAATTTTTTTTCCTCATTGTGCGAAAATAGGGGTGAGTGCATGCGTGCGCGCGTGCGTAACATTTGATGAATCCAAAAAAAGATGGCGGGCACGTAGGCTCTCCTGCCCGCCAAAGGGACCACTTGCTTGCCAGTAAACAACCTGCCTGCCTGCCTGCCTGCCTGCCTGCCTGCCTGCCTGCCTGCCTGCCTGCCAGGCAGATCATTCTGGTGAGGATGCATGATTTGGGGACGAGGGGCGGCCCGTCACGAGCCGCTTAGAGGGGGGTTGGGGTGGAGGAGAGACGCAAAATGCTCCACCACGGTACCAAAAAACGATTGTGGACTGACGGGTCGTCTGCTTAGTAGGACGAGGCAAAAGGCAGCCTGCAGGGAGGCTGCCCATTGCCAGGAGATTCTGGTTAGGATGCACCGATGGGGGAGACGCCGGAGGCACCGGGGCGCTGCCGCTGGCCAGGAGGGTACATGATTGCCTTCCAGAAGACTGTGGCGAGGACGCATTATTTGGAGGCGATGTGCGGCCCGTCACTGGTGGGCGAAGAGAGTGGATCACGGCGGCACAGCGATGGCTATGAAGACCCATGCGTCAGAGCGCACCCCTTAAGCGTGGGGGTGCACCCGAGCCGAGCTCCGTCGCCTCCGACATACGTGTGGTAGCGTGGTGTGAAGAGCGGCCAGCCGGTGTTGCAGCCGTGAAGAAGTCCAGAAGCCGTAGGCTAACGTAACTGCTTACTTCATAGCGAGAGGTGAGCCGAAGCCAAAGAACAATGCCCCGACGGGCGAGGTAACAGTACAGGACTCGAGCAGAGTGACAGCATGAATTTTCTGCTCAAACAGGAATGGATCTACAGCGCTTTGGCGGCTCTATTTATACCCAAAAGCGGCGGTCAAAACAGCGTTCCCTCTAGAATGTGCACACGCCACGAACGTCACCGGCACGCACAACGCTCTTTCCGGAGTTTGTGAGCAGTCCATAGCATCGGCGCTCGTTGAGTCGGAGAGAGGGGGGAAAGGAGGACTCCGCTGCGATCGCGGGGCCTCTGTCCTTGGGCGCGTCTCGACGTGTAGCTGGCAACAGCCGGAGTTTGAAGCGCAACGAAAGCGAGGCGTCTGACCCAAGCTTGTCGAAACGTGAAAACATGAGTCACCGTCATGGTGGGGCTTGTGTGGAAGGCGCACGTAGTGGCTTCGCCGCACAGCCGAGGAGTGCTTAAAGAAAGGCCGTCGGCGGGCCCACACGTAACAGCGCCCGCTCCTGTTGTTTCGTGCAGTTTCTCAGCGTCGGCCTCGTTGTAACCGAGAGAACGAAGACGCCACCGAAGATAGAGCGAGCAGGAAAGCGGAGGCTTAAAGTACGACGAAACTGTGAGAGGGAGGGCGGAATTTCCAGACCGTGCGAGACGTGCTCCATGGCAGCAACCCCTTACGAGATAACGACAGAGTATACCGCATTGCCGTCGTGCATTTGTTGAGGACGCGATCACTTCCTGAGACACAGCAGCTATGCGCCGTTGCCGAGAAGACTACAGTTCGCGCTGCTCTCAAATTTCGCAATAGCTGCTCCCGTAATCGTCTGCCGTATTTTTTGTTTCCTCAAGAAAACAATTGTGGTGTATAAAACTGCAGTGGTACGAGCCAAGAATAAAATAAAATAAAACATGAAAATGAACGAACTTCAATTAATAAAAGTAAACTTGCGGCATTAAAGAGTGATGCTTTGAACATTCATACAAATAGGCAGCCTTAAAGGAGCACTGACACCAATTTTCAGCGGTTATATTATTGCACAGTTCGCTTCCTTCACCCAACAGAATACCCTTGCTGAAATATGAGCGGCCTGTGACGCGAAGAACATAGTTCAATTGGGTCTCATTTATCGCGCCGACGGAGCAGCGCGCGGAGCGGCACTCAGCAAATGGACATCAGCGTGACATCACTCCAGGAGAGGAAAAAGAAGTGACGCGACAGCGCTCGTCAAAAACTCGTGACGTCACTTCACGCGCGCGGCCCCACGAGCGGCGAGCGGGCGCAACACCCTTTCAAGCAGGCGCTGGTGACGTCCGCACAAAGCGGTGAGGTCCGGCAGGGAGTCTGTCATATGCGCCGTTGGGGATGAAAGCGCGGGAATTTGAAACAAACGATTTTCAGGCCGTTCAATGTAATAAACTATTGCGCGCTGAAGTATTTGAAGTGCTGTTTCAGGTTGGCCAGACCATTAAGCATCGATAAAAGCAATATGTGTAACATAAAATTTTCATGTCAGTGCTCCTTTAAGTGTCCCAACGAACCTTTTGTTTCGCTTCAGTTATTGTTGTAATCGTTGACCAAACCTGTCACGATTTGGCCCGCATTCGTGACCGTGGGTGGGTCGTAGTAACCTCCACCCGAGTGACGACCCGCAGCGTGCTGGTGGTGACGGTGACTAACCGCGAGCGGCTGTGCTCGTCGGTGTTGATTCGCCAGCCGTGCACAATGTTTCCCACCGAGCCTGGCAGGGCCACCGAACTTAGCGGCCAAAATTGGGAAGGGGGGCGGGGGGCGCCACATACTCGTCACACTGCCATAGAAAACATTTTCAGTAGCTTGTACAGTTAAAGCAGCTCTTCAACACTTTAGATAAACGCCCTGCGGTGGCTCAGTGGATAAGGTGTTGCGCTGCTGAGCACACGGACGCGGGTTAGATTCCCGGCCACGGCGGCCGCTTTTCTGATGGAAGCGAACAGCGAAAACGTCCGTGTGTACGAGATTTCGGCGCACGTTAAAGATCCCTAGGTGGTCAAAATTAATCCGGAGCCCTACACTATAGCGCGCCTCATCGTCTGCGTTGCATCGGCGCGTTAAACCCAAAAATAAATAAATAAATAAATAAATAAATAAATAAATAAATAAATAAATAAATAAATAAATAAATAAATAAATAAATAAATAAAAAATGAATAAAAAATGAATAAATAAAAACGATCAATAAATCAATCAACACTTTCGATAAACGCTTTCACTCTTCTTCGCATCTGGGAGCACTGCGAAAACTATAGCTATTGCCAGCACAGAACAACAGTGCTTGATTTGCTCGTCGCTGCGGATACACCTTCCGTGTCTGCTTCGCTTTTGTGGCTTTTTTAAAGTGGCTATCAAATGCGTTCTATTCTGCAACTTAAGAAAAGCCGGCAAATAGCCGCTACCCCGCTGTAATGACGTCATTCAGCGATCGAAAAACGCCAAGACCGGGAAAGAGAGAAAAATATTTTAAGCAAGTTTCTAAGTTATCTGATGAGGCACTTTGCGACCCCCTAATCTAAGTACAGGATGTGTTGGTTGACTACTTTCTGCAAGCACTCAAGATTTAGAAAAAAGTAGAAAGAAGTGTTGCAGGGTCGCGTTAGTTTGGCGAAGCCAAAATATTTGCACAAAGAACCCTTCATTATGACTTTAGTTTTTATGCCGACTTGATAAGGAAACAAAAAACGAGCACAAAAAATTAACAGAAAAAAACACGCCTGCTTTTTTCTTCGAACCCGTTTGAACCCGTTTGAACCGGTTCGAACCGGTTCGAACCGGAACGGAATGGTGCTCTGGAACCGAACCCGAACCGAACCCGAAAGGCTTGAACCCGAACCCGAACCGAACCCGAAAAAATTCCGGTTCGACACCCTGCCACTGCTGGAAAGAACAGCAGGGGAGGTTGGCTTCTAGAAGCCTGGAGAACGTACCTTTGTCACCCCCACTATCCGTGTTCCCTCTTCTACAACATGAAATTGGCGACCTTTCCCCGTAGTGGGCATTCTCCCGTTCTATCTAAACTTCTATAAGAGGTGTTAGATTCCACTTTTGTGACCTCGCACTTCCTGAAAGTATGCTGAGAGAGCTTCACACAAAATAACCAGACCCTCGGCTGTGTATATGCAGGGGGCCCGTCTTATGGCCGTAATTTGTGGTACTAGCGCCCGCCCGTGTCCATTCGTATAGCGCTCGTTGTGCTCCACATTGGGTTCCACTGTATTTTCTCCAAAGATGCACACCAAACATTTTTACACCATTTGTGGCCGAAAAGGGTGTAGCTAAAGTGGAAAATGGTGTTGGGAGGCCATTAAACCCCTTTTCTTGGACCTCAACACCCTTATTCGTAGCACTGCAGCGTTCTTGTGTAGAAAAAAGGGTGTTGACCAACTTCAACACTCTTTTGATAGGGTGTTAAAAAGGTGGGAAAAAGATGTTCAGCTTTTGATTGATTAAGGCCATGCATGCATGTTTAATGCACTGTGAAGTACAAGACATCCTCGGATACCCTCCTCTCCACCTCGCAAGGAATGTTCAAAAGCAAAAAAAAAATATTGTTCGTCTGCAATGATCGCTGGTTTCCAGTATACGGTGCGCCTCATGGCCAAAGTTTAGCTTTGGCACGTGAAACGTCAATTTGAACTTCTAAAATTAAAAAGATTATACATACACACTAAACTTTTTTCTCCCTCATTGCCAAAAAAGGTGTGGTATAAGTGGAATAAGGGCATTGGGAAGTCATTACGCCCTTTTTCTTAGGTTCCCACCCCCTAATTTGTAGCTTTACACTCTTTTTCTTTTACGATAACGGTGTTGACCGACTGCAGCAATACTGGTTTTCTGTAGGGTGCTGAAAGAGTGTGAAATAGGTGTTCATTTGCAACACAACAAACAGCGAACCTGAAGGTGGACCTAGCTTCTTCTGGTGTTGCTATGTTTTGCTAGGTTTTGCTAGGCTTTGCTAAGTTTTGCAAAATTTTGTTAGGTTTTGCGATGTTCTTGCTTGACTAGGCTGAGTGCTGATGGGTGAGTCCAAGTTTAGACAGATTTTACGAGGCTGTTACATTGCATCCCCCACACTGACAGAAGATTCAGGGGGGGGGGGGTGGAAACAAGCTTGGTCGACCTCCGAGCTCCGCTGTTTCTCCAGTCTTGCCTCACTAGTACAAGCTGCGCCATTTTCTTCGTTTTAGGATCCCCAAAAGACTCTTACCCTTGAAATGTTATACAGTCGAGTCCACTTATAACAATACCGGTTTTAACAATATATCGGATATAACAATGGACAGCAGCGGCACCGTCAGCTTTTCATTGTATTCTATGGCAAAATAAACAGCTTATAATAAACATCATATAATAATGCTGTCATGATGCAATATCGGTTATAACAATTAAATGTGGGCACTGGAACCAACCCTGAACTAAACAAAAATGCAAAAACGCTGCGACAATGCCACCCCAACCCCGCCTATTACGCAAAAGGGCATGAGAGCATACGCGCGGCGGCCAGGCGATAGCGCACTTGGCCTCGCACGCGGCGAGTGCGCGCCGAAGAGGCTCGCATGCCACCGCTGCTTTCGCCTGCCGCGGCGACGCGGAGAAGGGGGAGGAGGACCGGATGGGCGCCTCTACGGGCAGTGGGGCAGTCCATTCTGAGGGTGCGCCGGCTGTAGAAAAAGCACCGGGGCACCTAAACCGCCATAGCAGCAGCGCTGTGTGCACTGTGCTGACCTCCCCTATTCTTCGCTAATTTGGCCACGTCTCCAGCTCCGCCGTTTACACGTGTTCCGAGTCTGGTGCTTACCAGCGTCGTTTTCCTTGCCTGTTGTCACTGTTCCTGTTCTGTGGTCACTGTTAAGCAACTTCCCCCTCATTAAGTGCTCTTGTTTATCATGTTCCCCTCATTAAATGCTCTTGTTTGTCACGTTTTCTTTGTTATTTTCGGCATAACCCGCTTATAACAATAATCGGTATAACAATGATATTTTCATGGCACCTCAATATTGTTATAAGTGGACTCGACTGTAGTAAGAGGTGCGCATAGGCATGCACCCCTTGTGCTCACACTCGAAAATGCTCAAAAAGCCGGCTTCACTGTTATAATACCCTATCTGCCACGGTGCACCCAGTTCTTTTTCTTGGTATTATTTCGATAACGCAATCTAACCTAGCTCAAGCTTAAACAGCTCCACTGCATGCATGGTAACAAATTATGGCAATTAATATTATTTTATACATTGCGAGGTACAAAACATCCCCCGCTTGTAGAAATCTTCAGTCCATCCGTGTAAATTGGGTATAAAATACCTCCAAAGATGAAGGTCTTTTACACCGTTTTTCTTAGTTGGCGGCCTTTCACTACCGTTTCTTAGTTTCCAACACAATAATTTGTAGCTTTACACCCCTGCGAAAGAAAGGGTGTTGAAATAATCAACATTCTTCTTGGTGGGTTGTGGAATATTTGTTTGGTATTAATCAAATTCTACCGACTTATTGAACATTATTGCCACTTCACGATTAAAACGTTTCTGCAAATCCGTGTGCTGACTTGTACTGCTCACATTAAAATGCATTATTCCAAAATTGGCGCTAAAATATCTAGCCCGCCGACGCTATCAGAGGACTTTTCTCTGATGGTTATAAAAGCAAGATGAGCAGATATATTTCCAAGGAAGTATGTACTCGGCCTTCCAATGCATCTCGCTGGTTTTCTTGCTCAGTTCATTTGTGGTTCAAGTGGGACTTTGCGTGTTGAATGTGTCTGTATGTCTTGCTGCGCGCTCAGCCGATACACAATGTCGCTCGTAGCTGGGCTGCCCACACCTTTTTTTTTTTGGAGGGGGAAGCGGGGTTAAGCAACCTTACACCCTTTATTTAGGGTGTTCACAAGAACACCCTTTTTTCATCTTTACACCCTTTTTAGCCAAAATACCTTTTAAAGGTGTGCGCCTTGAGGCAAGAGTTTTAGACCTTTTTCGGCCAAAAAGGGTGTAAAAATGTTTGGTGTGTGAAGTACCAGTTAGCCGGCTTTGTCGTGTCCTAACGTTACACGTTCTTGCCAGTAATGAGGGAGGGGTTGTTGACTGGCTATGCCGCAAAGAATGGTGACTACACAATCTTTTAAACCTACAAGCCTGAAACGTTTTTTTTTATTTTTTATTTTTATTTCTTGGCAAAACCAAGGGGAGGCTGAGACTAAAGGTGAACGTGGCCTGACAGAGGCCTCAGCCACCCGATTTACAGCGTACATAATAACACGTCTGTTCACAAATTTCACAGTCTTTTAGACAGAATCTTTAAAGGCTTCGGCGAATTGCCGACCGTGACTGGAGTAACGTCTTTGGAACAGTTCAGCAACCGTGATGTGGAGTTCATAACTTAGAGGGCGCTCACGGGATGTAGTCATGGGGAAGTTAGGAGTAAGTGCTTTGCGTGTGAGTCTACCAATACTGAATTCCCCTTAAAGTAAGTGTAAGGTAGGGGCAGTAGCTGACTCTTGAGATGAGTAGGACAAAAACAAGTCTAATAATTCTCTCATCCTTCATTCTACGGTGCTATGTAGGAGATGCAACGTAGCACGTGAAAAACGTTATTGAAAGATTTGGTAAGATTAGTGACAGTTCGGTTGTTGCGAGTGTTGGCCTGGATAGTTAGCCGACAAATATACAATATCATGCAAAAAAGAACGAAAGTTGATTTTTGGGGGGATACTGACTTTGCCACAATCATTCAACCTTTCGGGGACTCAATGGTAGTAGACAAACGGTCAGTCCAAAACCGGGTAATCCGCTCAGATACTGCCCAAAGATGAATTGCAGGAAGGGAGTCGCGGAAAAAAATCAGCAGCAACCGAAACAAAAATCGAACCTCGGACTTCCGCAACTCGAGCCCAATACTCCATTATATAGGCCGAATGGCGAGGCTGGATGGTTGGAAGAATATATGTATTCAAGTTTAAAGCGTGCAGTACTGGCCGTAGGTTGCAGTACCGCATAGCTCTTATTCGCAAAAACCACTTTCGGGCTTCTTTTATTGCAGGGGTCTCAAACTCACATCAGTGAGCGGGCCGCAGTCACGAATTTTAGTCCCGCAAGGGCCGGGAGAGGGAAGAAGGTTGAAACGAAGTGGAAGGGGAGGGGATGATTAACAAAATGTCAGATAACGCTGCCATTCCAGAATGGAGCTGGGCGTCAGGATTCGAGACACATATCGATACCAATCTCCAGAATGACCAAAATGTGGATGCCTATTCTGAAATATCACATATTGTTAACGATTATGCTTCAACATGTGGTGACTGCATTGGGTCCCTCACAAAAAGAGGCTTCAGGGCAGCTGCGTCTCTGTATCGTACTATAATAAACGTTATTGATAGTAATTGACAAGAAAATATTGCCAGTTTCATTTATGAAAGTCACAAAACTTTATTCTTTGAGAACCTCAATGTAGCTGTTATTGTTCTAAACATGCTGGCTTGATGCCTGGCAACGCTTGGCTGCGACTAGAGAAGAAATGTCCGCATGAACTTGCGCGGAAACGATCGTGATGGTCTATAGCAGGTGCTCATCAGTCATCCTCGACCGGAGAGCTGACTTGTTCACCTTCAACAAGGAAAACAGATGTTCGCACAAGTAGGTGCTTCCGAACATGGCAATGATCCTTGCAGCCTGTTGACGAAGCGCCGGGAAACTTGCATTGTCAAGAACCTTGTAGACGTCTGGCACAGTCACGTCCTGAACTGTCTGCTTCAACGGAGTGTTAGCTTGCAGCTCAAGATGTTCCATCTGCAACTCGGGCGCTGCGTCATCCACCGGCACAGAAAACGGCAACGAAAAAATCCGGAATTCATCGGCGAGGCTGGTGATGTCTTGGAAGCGTCCTTCGAATTCTCTTTGGATATCATGAAGGAGGTCAGCGAAGTTATCACAGGATTGTTTATCCACGTTCGCCAGTGACTTCAGGGTTAGAAAATGATCAAATTTCTGAATTCTCATCTGTCTCTCCTAAAGCTGCAATTTGGATTGAAAGGCTTGAATGTCTTCATGCATTTTTGTGATCAGTTTGTTTTTTCCCTGAAGTTTAACGTTGAGGCAGCTCAAATGATCAGTGATATCACTGAGGAACGCGAGGGAGGGAAGCCACTTTTCGTCTGACAGCTCAACAATGGCCTTGTTGCTCTTCATGAAGGCACCAAAATTCCTCTCGGAGATCAAAAAATCGTTTCAGCACTCTTCCACAACACAGCCATCGCAGCTCTGTATGGAACAAAATTTCACCATATTCGCTGCCAACCTCTTCTAAAAGAGATACAAATTGGTGGTGGTTAAGAGCTCTTGAACGGATGAAGATCACAGCGCTGAGCACATTTTCCATCACGCTCTTCATTTGCAGAGATTGGCGCAGAGTGATTCTTGGTGCAAAATGCAGTGAACCACGGCAAATTGATTGGAGATTCCGAGTGCAGCGAGTTTCGTCCGCAATCGACCAACAAGCCCGCTCTTGCATCCCACCATTGATGGCGCACCGTCTTAGCCAAACAAGCCAACTGTTCCCACGGTAGTCCAGCGTGTTCGACCAGTCTTTCGAGAACAGAAAGAATATCCGCCCCTGTGGTCGTGCTTTTCATTGCGATTAAATCCAAGAGTTCCTCAGTGACGTTCAGGTTTTTGTCTACATCCCTTCCAATAATAGCACATTGTGCCTTGGCTGTAATGTCAGTGTTTTCGTCAACTGCAATAGAGAATGCTTCAAACTCGTGGCATCGGTTGATTATTGCTTTTTCAATATCTCCACTGATCTCGTTCATTCTCTCGGCGACTGTGTTTGGAGAGAGGCTTACTTTCTCGAATGTCTTTTTCATGCTGCGACAGGTAGCATCAGCGACTCCGAGCAGGCACTGCTTAACGAACAGGCCTTCAGTGAAGGGCTTGGAAGATTTGGCAATAAGCGCAGAAATTACGAAGCTTGCCCTTACCGTTTCGTCGCTTGCTTTGGCCGCCTTTTTGAACAGGTTTTGCTGCTTTCCCAACACCGCCTTCAGCTGAGTCGCGGTGTTCTCGCGAACGTTGCCAGTAAGAGCACCATACTTCTCGTAATGACAAGATATGAAGTGGCGTCGAACATTGTACTCATTCGGCACAGCCACAGTCTGATGCCACACTACGCACAACACCTTGTCTCTTGATTCCGTGAAGTAATAAGAAAGTTCCCATCGCTCCTGAAAGCATCTCTTCTCGTCTTCCACTTTGCGTTTTGCAGACTGCTTGGACAACGACATTGTGGCTCGCTAGACTTAGACAGCAGAAAGCTTCGCTGTTTGAAGATCGTCCAAAAAATGTCAAAAGACAGCTGTCACATTTACGGAGGCGACAGGCACGTAGGAGCACAATTATGTAGTGCGCTCTATCATGATTGACTTGGGGCGCCGCTACGATACACAGTGCGGTCAGCAGCTTGCGAGTCGGAGGATAGGCGCTTGGTTTGGCGTCTCAATTTGCGCACGCGGACAGATATGTGGCGTTTGATGTCTGGAAGTGCACAGTTTCGAAGGGCAATGTGCAATCTTTTCCTCAGCAGCGAGATGTCACTCTCTCCCAGGCCATAAATTACGCTGCGACACGCCCCTAAACCCACGTGGGTGCATTTTAGAGCCCGAACCTAGAGTCGGATGTGCGGATGCGGCGTTTTCGCCACAGCTGTAGCGCAGTAAAAGTGTTTGACACAAAGACGAACAGGAAAGCAAATATCCACAAACTCCATACAACGCCCGGAAACCTTCGCACTTTCGAGGAAGCCTGGAAAACTCCGGACAAGCCGCCGTCTTCTCATTAGTGAAGTGCAGCCCCGTTCGCAGGGTCATAAAACGCCGCGGAGAGTTTCTCCGCGGCCTGTGCTCGCCCAGCCCTGTGCGCACTGTAGTGTGCTCGATTCACAAGTCGCAGTTGCTTGTGACCATTGTGCACCCGACTTAACGGCGCCCGAATCGAGGGGCCTCCGGAAAAGAGGGGTGTCCGCTCTGGTAACGCGAACCCTTGAAAGACGATATCCACGCGTTTTCGAGCAGTCTCTGGCCACCTGCGTCCTTGGCTACACAAGGAGGGCGCGCCCTGACGCATTCGCTTAAATAACAAAAATAAATGAACCAAGAAATACATGAGGCGGCCGCGGGCCGGAGTAAAAGGGTGCGCGGGCCGCACGCGGCCCGCGGGCCGCGTGTTTGAGACCTCTGTTTTATTGGCACCTAAACCTGCAGGTTCAAGACAACTGCCAAGACGTGCCCCATGAAGAGCAAAATAACCCACGTGGGGACGAGCTGATACACAGAAAGTAGTAGCTACTGGCTAGTGTACTACGCTAGCTGAGACCCCTTTTTCTGACACTTGAATAATTAAGCAGTCTGCACACATGCTTTTATTGAGCTTCATTTCAAGTATGTGCCAAGCAAGAGGCATGGGAATTGTAAGCACACTACAAGACGTAATGTGGATGGCGCGACATGGATCAGCACTGTTCATACTGCGAGGACCATTCCGGATAGCAGGGGATCCCTTGAAGCAGAATTTCGCGCGCACAAAAAATAGCCAAAGAACAGCTAAAGAGCACTCACAGTGAACATCATGATGATGTTCTGCGTTGTAGCAATTTGGCCCAGCACGAACACCGCCTCCCTGTCGGAGTCACTCTGGAGGGCGGCCTTGGGGGCGTACTTTCGCAGCACCTTTTCGATGAGTGTAACTTTGCATCCGTCCATTTTGTTTATTCGCATGTGATAGCCGGTACCAAACTGCTGCTTCAGGAATGTTGTCGAGCCGACGCATCTGCAGATTGCCCCACAAGTGTTGTAAACGCTGCAATTTCACTTCGAAAAGAAGCAATACGAAATGATATTTATTTATTTACTTTTATTTATTTATTTATTATTTATTTATTTATTTATTTATTTATTCTTTCATTCACTCATTCCTTCATTCATTAATTCATTCGTTCATTTTACCTTCAAAACCATGAGCATTAGAGGGGGGAGTGGTTACAAAACAGTGCATGTGTTCAAGTACACAAAATACATTGTCTTGATTATACAATCTTTGCCAATACTTGCGGAAAAAGTGATTTATCACTGGTGTAAAAGATATGGGCGAGGAAGACGGTTACATTCACGGGACGTTTTGGGAATTACTGAGCAAAGTACTTTGTGTGTTAGATGATTCAACACCAACTTTGTGACTATGGTCAATGTGGTAAGATATGTACTGAGGCTGCGAAAGCAGTTCATCATAGAAGGGTGGTAATATAGCTTATAAAACAAAGGCAAAAAATGTCTCGTCCGTATGATATAGATGGGAGGTCTGTACTATTTTTACGTTACACAAGCTGGCAGTGCTGCTGTAATTAGAATAAATCAAGCTAAGTTGTTTTAGTTTGTAACGTTTGTTCTCCGGTACATTTGGCAACAGTGTTTAGCAGCTCATAATGCGGTAATCGTTGAAGGTTCTGCCCTGGTTTTGCGTGGGCTTGTTAGCTATAATTTGACTTTCTCTTCAATGAATCGCTTATTGAGAAAACCAGCGAAAGACACTAGAAACAGATTCGTGAGTGTGTACATTCACACCCCATTCTCTCCAAAGCTATGCGCCGAAAAGCCTCAGATTCTCTCTTTCAAAGCTGTCTACACTCAGTTCTCCAGGGAGGGACAAGGATGGGAGCATTACATGAACGCAGATATTTTTTTATCTTCGTTCTTTTAAGTTTCCTCGTTTTTCGCACTTCAAAATCTGCCCTCTTTTACTTAAAAAAGTATATTTTGTTTCGGGACTAAAATGCTCCTGTTGCGGTGACTTCCCGATTCAGAGTTAACCGAGCTGACGTGGCAACCTCCTGATCAGGCTTCACAATGATGTTGCCTCATCATAGTTTATATGGCATGAAGCTTGTTGATGTCGCAGCAATGTAAGATAAAAAATGGCATTTTCTACCTGCGACCAATGTACTTCTCTTCGAGAGCAAACCGCGTTTCAAATAACCTAAATAAAAAGGACTGCTATAGCTAGAAACATTATGTTGCAAATGATACCTCAGATTGAATTCAGAATTTTTTCTTTTTGCTGTAGAAAAGCCGCTGAGACAGTAAACCGACATGCCGCAACTGGAGGCGTTCAACTAACGGCAGCTCTTGTACGAATTCCTCACCGTCATTCCGTCTGATGATGGTCACACATTGCGACATATACTTGTGACAACCCCTACAGCTGAAAACTTTAGGGGCTTTTGAGTAGCTAACTTTTGGTGGGCATCTAAAGGATGGGCGCCACAGATAGTGCGGGGCCCTCAAAACGCACCTGATGCGCCCATTGATCATAATGGCAATGCGGTCCCCCAGTACGTCCGCCTCGTCGAGATTTTGCGTAGTGAGAAGGATGGTACAGCTGCGACGGATTGTAAGCAACAGCTCCCACATCTCGCGGCGACTGTGCGGGTCCATGTATGCCGTTGGTTCGTCCATGATGATTACCTGCGGTGGGCAACAAAATCTTATTCTGCAAAAGGCGGCAGCGTTTCTAAATAAAGAAAGACGTTCCATGGACGCGGATTTCTTTGAAACTTCGAGTGCTGCTTTACGTCGGTTCAATTCAAATAAAGGGTTAGTGTCTAACCTATGTCTCACAGATATCCGTTACGAAAATAATTTAGTTTTACAAAGTCATTCCCAGTGAAAATAATAGAATTTTAAGTTATGCTTTCACGGAGACATGTCTCTGAGTATAAAATATAGGGAATGAAACTTTACGGTATAACGCAAACAGTTCGTGCTCGTTTTAATTATTAAGCTAGGGTTTCTAGAGCGAGCGCTGCTAAGCGAAAGAATGACGATTCTGTCGTGGAAGGTCGAATTATTGCAGTGGTTTCGTACCCGAAATATTAAGGATGCACAAAAGTGAAATACCGAATAAAAGTAAATTTTTATAGCCGTATAAGGCCCTCGTCTGAAATGTGAAAAATGTTCGTAATGGTATGTGATGACAGTAGAAAACTTAAAGAAAACTACTAGCACCGCAAGAGAATGGGTTTTCTTGTCGCACGTGTGGATACTGTCACCACTTCCGCTCTTTTTGAGGAGGTCTGAGGTTAAATAAGGTAGAAAATGAATACAAGAATCAAGTGTTTCTAACGTAAGATAAAGTATGCTGACCACTATTGATTTGTTCAGGGGCGAAAATAAGGAACGATGTAACCTCATTCTTACTTCCTTATATGTTTACAAAAACAAGGTCGTATAGCGTGATCACAAACAGAACATTCAAGTCCGAAAGCCCCTTCATGCACTAGTGCGTCACGAAGATGGTGCGCCTTTTCGCGGTAATTGAATGGCAGTCTGCATGTCAATATTTATGAGGCTCTGTCTCGTTGTCTGTTGAATAGCTACCGACGAATGAAATCAAAATATACAGTTTGTTCTCTGTCTATGTGCCGCACGTTTCGTGCAAAAAGTTGCCCAGTGCCTTTGGTACGAGCGCTTTGATAGCCTGGTACACGACCGGAGGAACTCCGGCGCCGTGGCAGAATGCGGTCGCGGCAGCAGTCGGGTCAGCAATCTCACACAACTTATTGTCACTCCAGTGCGTGCAGATCGGGCAGCTATAGTTCCTTATTAAATCTTATTTTAGTTAGTGATAATTTGCCGAAAAATGGCAGCATCTCGACTCCGTGGATGATGGCGAGGGTGCGCAGTACGGGCACTCGAAATGACACCCAACTTGCGCCCTGAGTGACATCCGAGTTAGGCCCCGACAGTCATTCAATTTCAGCCGTGAGTTGCAGCTTGATTATTCCCTAAATGAAACTGCAACTCACGGCTCAAATCGAATTGCGCTTCATTTTCGCTTGATGGTGGTGTGCGCACAGGATGGACGCGGACGGACATTGGGAGGTCCTATGGTACTCCGCACCGTTACAGGCGAGGGAGTAAGCCGTTTGACTCTCGGGTACTAACTCACGGTCGTCAGCCCAGTGGTTAAGACGACTGACACAAACTGTGTCTGGTCCTAACAGACAGAGGCTCGAATCCTGCCGGTGGCTGTGTGATTTTGTGCGATTGTAAATGCTTTGCGCACGGACGCGGACGGACATTGTGAAGTCCTAAGGTACTCCGCCCCTAAAAAACGCTTCAGTGGCCGGAATCCAACCTGGGTCCTTCGCGTTATGAAAGCGGCGCCTCTCTGAATGCTAACATAGTGCAAACTCAGACAACAACTAAAGAATCTGCTACGAGAAAGCTCGGAGGGGTGAATAATTTTTCCACTCGTTCGCACCAAAAAGCCTCGAAGATTCGAGGAAAAAAATGTGGGCATTGAGGTTTCGGAAATCGAAACCGGGACCTTTCACGGCATGAAAGCGGAAACCTAACCACTGGGTCACCCCAAAGAAGGCCCTGAGGGTCAGCAGTGGCCGGGAGCAATAACATGTGCACCCAAGTGAAAAAAAAAACGTTTCCCGAGGTCAAAATCCAACCTGGGTCCCTGGCGCAATGAAACCGGCGTCTGTCCGATTGAGTTGTAATCGTATTACGGGATCACAGCATTTTCTTTGGGTTCGTAGCGCGGGCGTTCGCTTTGGACTTGGCCGCGGGAACTAGCGCGTGCTCACGCGGTCCACTGCGGGAGAAATGTGAAAGGCGGCGGACGAAACAATCCATCTGCCGGTCATAGAGAACTTTCGGCGGCAAGCTCGCCAATCCGCACAGTGGCTAAGGCGTTGCGCTGCTGAGCACGAGGACGCGGGTTCTTTTCCCGTTGGCTGCTGCCACTTTTCTGGTGGAGGAGAAAAGCAAAAACGCCCGTGTGTGCGAGATTTCGGCGCACGTTGAATATCCCTACGGTAAAATAATCCGGAGCCCCCCACTATGGCGCGCCTCATCGCCTGCGTTGCGTCGGTGCGTTAAACCCTACAATCAAGTCCGGAAATTCTTGTGAGATGCAACAGCCGTGTCTGTGATGAAGGCAGAGGGGCCGCCAGCTCTGGTGTTTCTCCAGCCTTGCACCACTACAAGCTGCGCTATTTTATCAATGACATCGTAGATGCAGTTGAAGTAAAAACAAGACTGTTTGCAGATGATTACATTCTCTATCAGAGAATAGATAGCTATCAGGATCAGTTAGTTAATACCTAGCTAAAAAACGTCGAAAACTGCTGTCGCGAATGCGAATGAAAAAATCCCGTCATCTTCAATAAGTGAATGATGATGAGAGGGGCGAAGCTAAAATTCTTATCGGCAAAACCGTGAAACATTCGCCCACACATCATATAAAGACTCGACACGTCAAGCTTTCCACCGCTCGGTTGACAAGCCCGTCGACGACGTCGATGTTTGTGGCGATTTGTAGGGCTTGTTTGTGACGATGAGAATCTCCATGGGTAAGTTGGCGAATTCGGTGTGTGACATTTTAGCCATCTTGGCCGCCGCCTTCTGCAGAGCGTCTTGTGTCGCGTACCCTCGGTACGTGTCTTCAGCTCGCAGACGACGAATGACAACCTCCTCTTCTTCCTCTCCTCCTTGTTGGGTAGCAACGAACGCGTTGAACGTTTTGACCTCTTCGGCCAATCTTTAGTTGCCCAATCCCTAGGGGGATCCTGCCACAATCATCATCATTCCGCCGTGTATGGCAGCAACGAGGTACGGGACAGGGCCCGAGCAAGAGTCTTGAGCTCGCATGCGACGAACGACAACTTCTTCCTCTCCTCCTTGTTGGGTAGCAACGAATGCGTTGGACGTTATGAACTCTTCGGCCAATCTTTGGTTGGCCAATCTCTAGGGGGATCCTGCCACAATCAACATCAATGTGCCGTGTACAATGTTCCGTGTACGGCCGGGACAGGCCCCGAGCAAGACGAGCTCCGCCCCTAAAACTGGACCGAAAGCAGTCACCGTGTCACTGACAAAAATTAGAAAATGACGACAACCTTTTGTATAAGCACAGTGAACCAGAAAGAGGCCGCTGTGAGTGCAGCACTTTTAGTAATAAAGCTGCCTGTAGCGCACGCTAGGGCCTCGACAAGAGAGTGTCCATCCTATCACCGCCTACCTGCAGCCTGCCATGCCAACTGTCCACGGGGCTGACATTGAGACAAGGCGTAAAGAATGACAGGCGTTATGAATGCATAGATTGCTTACTGAATATTTTCAACCGGAATTTAAAAATCCTCAGGTGGTCAAAATTAATCCGGAGCCCTCCACTGCGGCGCGCCTCATCGCCTGCTTTGCGTCGGCGGGTTAAACCCTTCAATCAATCAATCAATCAATCAATCAATCAATCAATCAATCAATCAATCAATCAATCAATCAATCAATCAATCAATCAATCAATCACTCAATCAATCAATCAATTTTTTCAACCTGATTGATCGGCTACATTTTCAGCGACTGCGCCTTGTCACTTGCGCAGCTTAAACTGTTCGTTCTTCTTGGCTTCTCTTACGACATTACCAAGAGCATTCTATGTGTGGGCGCCCGTGGCTTCACTTATATATAATGGCTGTTGGTGTCTCGTTCAGCCGGGCAATGACTGCATAAGTTGAATGTTACGAACCGAGGTCGTGATGAGCGTGGCATCTTTCACAATAGAAATGACGCCCAGAGCCAGCCAGAAAATAGCGCTGCTGCCTGTGCACATCAGCACAGCGTGCCTATACGCTGGGACCTTAAGATTGCGAATATCGAGTTTCTTACAAAGGCCCTAAGTAAGTTACTTTTTGTTAAGCGAATCCTTCGCTATTCGACACCACAAACAATAATTCTAGCCTATAGGCACGTTGCACCGTACAGGGACCGCTGTGAGCGCGAGCACTTTTCCTTACTAAAGCTAGGGCGTCGTTAAAGGAGTGACGATTTCTCGAGCAGTTATCACCGACTGCCTGCAGCATGCCGTGCCAACTGATCTATGGGGTTGACACTGAAACATGGTGTAAAGAAAGACGGCCGTGATGAATGCATCCGTTCCTCCCTGCCATTTGTATTATCTGCAATCTGACTGGTCGAGAACAATATCAAAAACTAGCGTATTTTTGCGTGCGCCACCTAAACTCTCCGTCCTTCTCGGCCTTATCCTGACGTTACCTTACATGTCTTCTTTGTGTGGGCGCCCGTGCGTGACTCGTGATAACCCCGTCTGTTGCTGTCTAGGACACAGGGTGCTGACACTAACGGAATGTGAATGCTAGGAACCGAGACTCTGGCATCTTTCCTACAAGAAATGACCCCACGAACCACCAGGATATAGAAAACGGCTCTGCTTCTTGCGAGGCAACCAGCAGCGCAACGTGCTCTTAGCACGTTGCGCTGCTGGTTGCCTAATTTTAATTCTAATTCTCGTATATGCGAATGTTCCGTGGTTCTCTTTTACAAGCAAAAATATACGCACGCTTGAAAAGAGTACACAGGAAGTCAGTTCGTTTCATTTATAATCGTTATAGGCGGGATAAGAAGGGATCTTTCCCGTTGGCAAGCCGCGCTAAGCTTCATAGCTTGAAATGTTTTTGCCTGCTCCAACATAACGTCCTTGAAAATAAATCCGGCCATTTATAATAAGGTTAACTGCAAGCGCCAAACACGAAACAAGCATTGTCACACACTTCCCTTGCACGAACGTTTTTAAAGCGAAAACTTTCTTAGCGCGACAGATGACGTCCTGTCAAACAAGTAATGCATGTCCCCATAGACCGGTTGGTCGACCGAAAAGCTCTTTTAACATCTCTGGACACACGGCGCGTGCGTGAAACCAGGCTTGCATTGTGTCAAAAGGGTAACTTAAAATCGCAGAAAAGGAATGGTTCTAGATAAGAAAATACACGCAACGATTATGAAGCAGGACAATAGTATACCTTTAAACCACGTATCGGTATACACTTATATCGGTCGTAGTTGCGTTTACTTAGCGCACGAAAATATTCGCACTGCGTTCGTTTTGCATTTGAGATTTTAGTCTGATGGTTTGACAATCGATTGGACGCACTTTCAGCGAAAGTTACAACGCACTAGTTTCAACTTCCTTCAGAAAGGGGTGGTACATTTTCTCTCACACGTTTGCACGAGCCATGCGCGACTGGAACGCGCTGAACCGCAGTGTGTGGACGCAGTCAACAGTTGAAAAATTTGTACTTTTGAGGAAGTGAATCTGTGTTGTCACTAATGCAGCCATGATTGTTGCTTGCATTGGACTACGGCAACACTTGTTATCTCAAAGTTTATGCTTTTTCTCTGTACCAACAAGTGAGTGTGTTACATTTGCGTAATACTGACGATTTGTTTGCCTTTCCCTACGAGGAAGGTTGGAACACCGCGTGTTTTTTCTTTAACCAGAATAGTTTGCTTGCAAAATGTTTTACAGTGTCTGCATACTGTTTTTTAGTATGTAACTCCATGCGCCTGTGATAATCGCTCAAGGGGATCGACAGTATCACGAAATCAATCAATCAATGAATAAATTTCGTTTCCCGAAGCGCCGCAGTGTCCGGGAACCCACACACAATGATTTTTTATTTCATAACATAAGCCATAGCATAAGAAGCCACGTTTTTGCTTGGTTTTCCAAACGGCAATGTAGTGTATATGCTTCGATTGAGCAAAATATTCAATTGTTTCTGTCTGTACTTATGTTCTACAGTAAGTAAAATTTTATTCCTTCAGTCGTAAATGTACTGTCACCTTTTTTTTCAGTGTTGTTGTGCTTAACAAAGGGGGCCTTGTGCAGCTCTTGAGTAGTCATGACACAGCAATCAGGTTGACTTCTAGGAATTTGTGTCAAAAAAGATGTAGTGAAAACTGTGTTGTAAGTGGAAATACTGACTTTTGTTCTCACGGTGCACGCCGTTTAACAATTTTACTGAAGGACAAGTCACAAGCGACCATATAACTCCCACAGCGGAAGCTAGTCTGCCTTTCAACCCAACTTTCAACTTTTTTGCAGTCACATGAGTTTTGTAGGTGTCATCGAACACAATCCCAAGCTGCTCTGCTTCTGCTGTCGCCCCTAGTGCAAAGGCGTGGGTCGTGATAAATGGCTTTCGTACAAGTTCTGAGCCGATCTCTTCCCTGGTATACAACCAAAAAGATTATCGTAGGCGTCGCTGTAACTGCATGCCGGGAAAGTATATGCCCGCGGTTGGTCCAGTACTGCATGCGACGTACAGGCTTTGTATGGAGCTAGTATAGAAAGCAACATACGCCGGGCGGAACCTCGGGTAGAACAATGAATCCAACACTTTTAGTACAGGTTTTCATGCCGGTCGGTGTATGGCACTCCCGAGGTCCAATCACGCCCTGACATGCCAATTAAGAAAACGCTGAAGGCACTTTTTAACCATGCGTTAGGAATGGTGGGGCAGCACTTTTTGTTGTTTGAAACACTTTAAGTTGTTTATTGTGTACGATGTACGTCATCTTTTCATTCAAAACTACACCCAAAAATCTGGGTTCCCTTTTTAGCCGGCATGCCTCGCTTAATTCATAGTATGGCAGGTTTTATGCAAGGATGCCACGCTTGCATTGAGAATAAAAAGGCAAGTGCTTTTTCGGGAATTTACCTTAAACCATTTTTGTCGAACCACTTGGTAAGGTTGTTAACACATAGTTGTATTCCTCACTCAAAGAAAAACTGATTAGACATCACTGATATAAAGTGAATAAGAACTGTGCATTGCAGTTTTTTTAGTGTGTTCATATTAGCGATAAATTGCGTGCAGCTCCGAACTTTACCGTTCGACGCACCATTTTTTCGTGTCCTACGGCCCCCATACCTCACCCGTAACGTTGTGACCGCGAGTCACCTAACCGGTCATTTCCTTATCTGAACAGAGACGGGATAATTACCTTCGGCTACGTCTGCAGCCATTCAATTCTCCAGAACCTTAACTACAATAAAATTAAGTTCCAGGGGTTTGTAGTTTGAAGGCGCAACGAAAAAATATTTTACCTTAAAAGCAATTTTCAACACAGCCCGGTATTGGCTGTTACAAGAATAATTCTGCGTGCTTATGTATGAAGGAAAAGAAGGCCAGTGTTTAGTCAAAACACTGGGGGTATGGGGCAGCAATAAAGTCAATTTCCGTTTTTTACCTCGACCCCCACCAGTAAACCATTGTGTGCGTGACTGGCTGTAACCTGATTGCCTTACAATGAGACGTTTGGGTCAACGTTGTTTCGAAGTTTCAAAGGCTGGATCGGGTTGGTTAATCGCGTAAAGCGAAATTTAAATTTGTATGCAATATATCGCGTTAACCAAAAACTATGTTTCCTTCGTATGGAATCAAACACCTATAGTTCGATGCAGAATGCAAATTTACAGATGAGATCAGTATTGCAAACAATGAGCTACATAATTTGAGTGCATTTGTGCGGAAGAGATGTCCCATTTTCTTACTCAGCAAGAATACTGGCAGTGTGTAAAAGTGCACGCAAAAATTAAGTGATTTAATTTGAAAGTTATCTTCAACTTCAGCATCTACTTAAATCTCAGGGCCGCAGCAATATGTAGGGATATTAACCCCTGTTACAAATCGGCCAGCGCCGCCGTACTTCCCCGCATCACTCCTCGGCTGTGCGGCAGAAGCCACTCGTGCGCCTTCGAAAACAGGCGCAATCATGGTCGCACACCAAGTTGCGACAAAAGCCGCGTCAGACGCTTCGCGCTGTTGAGCGCATTTCTAAGAACCTTCGGCGCTCCATGCGAGGCTCGTCTCCACGCTCTTCAGGACACAGAGACCCCCGTCGATCGCAACGGAGTCCTCCTCTCTCCCCATCTCTCGGACGCTACGTGCGCGGAGGCTACCGACGACTAACGAACACTGGAAGAGCGTTTGCGTGTGTCTGTGACGTTTGTGCGGTGTTCCCACTTGTTCGCGTTTTGAAACCGTTATCAGCTTTTGGGTATACATAGAGCTGCCCAAGCGTTGTAACTCATTCCTGTTAGAGCAGCGAATACGATGTTGTCGCTCTGCTCGAGTTCTGTATTGTAACCTCGCCCGTCGGGGCATTGTTCTTGGCTTGGCTCACCTCTCGCTATGGAGTAAAACGTTACGTTGGCCTATCAGCTCTGGATTCTTCCCGGCTGCAGTCGGACTTCAACGGTCGCAACAACTGGGTTTTCGCAGCGGTGGGATGGCAATCTTTTCGTAAACAACCTGAAAGCCGAGTGGTGCGAGACCCAACACAACGGACGTCAAGGCGGCTTCGGGACTTCGCAGAATTCACGGCGGTCAAGGGTGAGTGCGGGGAACTTTTTCTTCACTGAGTTTACCAGGTCTTCTGAGGATAGCTGGTAGGGGCGTGTGTTTTTGTCGCGTGGGTTATTCGCGCAAAACATTTTTGGTGCAGTGGGAAAGCAGTACTCTAGACCAGCCATGAATTTGAAAGCGTTGAAAAAACCGCAGTTGTTGGAGCTTGCAAAAGAGTTGCGCTTGGATGTTACAGACGCGCTGAGAAAGCCAGAGCTGATATAGGCTATACTCGCTGTCGGGGCTGACGATGAGGAGCTGTCGGAATGGATTGAGCTGATCAATGGCAGGGAGACCGCGAAACGTCAGGCCACCGAGGCAGAGGCTAAACGTCAGACCGCCGAGGCAGAGGCTGAGGCTGAGCGCCAGCGTGAGCAGTTCGAGAGGCAGATGCGATGGTACGCCCTCGATATCGAGCGAATCCGAAGGGAAAGAAAGAGGCTCGAAAGAGAGAGACTCCAATGGGAGAACTAGAACCTAGAGCACGAAATTCAACTCGAGCAGGAAGAAGTGAAGCCCGAGTTAGAATTGTTGCTCGAGAAAGACCTCGTTGTCGAGGAAAGCACCGTGCCAGCGCTGCCAGTAGCAGACGCTCGGGAGCGCGAGTCGGAAGCGACCGTTGCTGCCCCGCAGCGCGGCAAGGTTGCCGAGAGAGATAACGACGGCGCATTAGCTCAGACTGTCGGCAGAGGCGGCAGAGGGCAGTGCGTGTCCACTGAGTGCGATAATGTGTCGGCGTTTGTTTTGGAGATCTCGGCGGAGTGTTCGGACGGTTCAAATTCGCGGGAGGCCTTGGGAACGGCTGCCGACGTGAACATTTCGCGAGAAAGCGACATTTCGCAGGCATGCGTAAACGATGAGGCTACCGAAAGGCAACACCGAGTCCGCCGAAACGGAGGTTGTTCCTTCGGACGGTAGCACAGAAACGAGCGATGTGGTGGCAAAGCCTGCAGTCGAAGCAGCGAGCGGTTTGCACAGCTCAGTTGGGAGTCATGACGATCTCGCCACTGAGCAAGCCGATTCCGTTCTGCCACCAGCTCAGGTAGCTGACCTCGAGCAACGGCCAGCCGAGCTCGTAGATATTCAGGTGTCGCGGGCGGCTGAGCCGTCTGAGACAGAGCAGCCGGGATCTAGTGTAGCCTTGACAGCCGCAAAACAGAACGAAAACACTCTTCGGTGTTCGCTTGCTGAGGCTGTCGCCGAAAGCGCGAGGGGCGACGAGGTAGTGACTGTTCAAAGCTACCAGGTGTCTAATCAGCACGTCGTGCCCTTTTCACTCCCAGCTGATGCTCCCGATGATAGGCAAACATCGGCTGAGCTTGTTGAGAATCCGGTGTCGCCTATGGCTGAGCCGAAGTCGGGAACCGACCAGCCTAGAGAAGAGAACGCAAACGCGTTCCGGCGTTTGTTTGCTCCTAGAGAAGAGAACGCAAACGCGTTGCGGCGTTTGTTTGCCAAACGCGTTCGTAAAAAGGCGAGCAAGAAGGATAGAGGGAAAACCTCTGCACGTACTTGCGGCGCGTCTTTCAGTGCGGGCACGCCGAGGGGCAAAGCCGTGAGCTCGCATCGCGCCAGGGGAACGCCGCCTCCAAAAAGGAGTGCGCGCCTCTCGTTTGAACGTTGGAAAATATCGCTCGCTCCTCCGCGCGCTCGACCTTTGTCGAACAAGACGACCGGTGTCTTTTCACGCGGTCGCAACAGTCTCTTTCAGAGAACGGGCGCACCTAAAGTGCGATACAAGGGTAAAACTCGGAGCACAATGACGAGAGCTCGAAATCGCAGCTCTCAGCGCGAGAAGTGGCTTGTAGACGCCTGACTTTCTCAATTTCATTATTTTTCCTGGAGCAGGTTTCGCCCTTTACGATTGCATTTTTTTGTGTGTGGGACATTTCTAATCACGCGAAATGTCACCTTTCTGTTTGTCACTTGTCTAAAGTACTGCTGGGCAAAATATAACTAAGAGTAAGTTAGTTATTCGCGTACTTTTTCGGCAACTAAAAGCCTGGTAGATCTTCAGTGTTGATTTGTCTTCGCACTTGCCGGCGATGCGGTTGTGTCTTCCTGTGTTGTTCTGTTTGCTTGCCTTACCAAGTCAGAGACGTTCTTGGGGAGCAGCACTACTCGTCCAGTGACCCGCCCGGTGAAGCTCCAGCACGGTGTCGTACAGCCCAGGCTGGAGTCGAGCGTCCTGCCGAGCACTTCACTTCGAAGCTATCCCTCCGGACAACGGTTGAAGACCCTATCCATCGGGATCTTCGGACCCCCGGCGGAGAAGCTGTTACGAATCGGCCAGCGCCGCCGTACTTCCCGCAATCAATCCTCGGCTGTGCAGCGAAGCCACTCGTGCGCCTTCGAAAACAGGCGCAATCATGTCGGCAACCAAGTTGCGACAAAGCCGCGTCAGACGCTTCGCTTTGAGCGCATTTCTAAAACTTCGGGCGCTCCATGCGAGGCTCGTCTCCACGCTCTTCAAGGACGCAGAGACCCCGTCGATCGCAACGGAGTCCTCCTCTCTCCCCTCTCTCGGACGCGACGTGCGCGGAGGCTACCGACGACTAACAGAACACTGGAAAGAGCGTTGCGTGTGTCTGTGACGTTGTGCGTGTTCCCACTTGTTGACGTTTGACCGTTATCGCTTTTGGGTATAAATAGAGCTGCCCCAAGCGTTGTAACTTCATTCCTGTTAGAGCAGCGATCGATGTTGTCGCTCTGCTCGAGTTCTGCATTGTAACCTCGCCCGTCGGGGCATTGTTCTTTGGCTTCGGCTCACCTCTCGCTATGGAGTAAACAGTTACGTTAGCCTACGGCTTCTGGACTTCATCACGGCTGCAACAGCGGCTGGCCGCTCGCATCATACACACGCTACCACTCGTATGTCGGAGGCCACGGAGCTCGGATCGGGTGCCTCCGCCCGGTCGCAACACCCCCTACCAAATTCACCAGTAGAGAGCTTCTACTTCAGCACAAACTTTTCTCGCACAGTAAAGTAACGTTGAGCTGAAGTTGAAACAAACCTTATGAAATGTGTTGTATTAAAACAAGACGTGTTCTGACACTGCTGATCGTTTCTTGTGGAACTTGTTAAGCTTCACGCGGAAATATTTTCATTATTCTAACTGTGGTGCACAATGCTATCGTGTCTTGACGGGTGACTAACGCTTAGCAAAGACCGAGAGTTCGCTTCGCTAACTCCTAATTATGTGACCTGTCACAATACCAGAAAGTACTCTACGCACTTCAGGATACGTTTAAGGAAATGAGGATCACTATAAGAAATAAGAGGCAGTCCAATAACAGTACTGTAGGCAACGCTGCATCTTGTCACGCGGAAAACAAAGAGTCAATTAGGTAACCACGCTGGTTGTATAAAAAAGGTATGTGAAAATGGTACTTAAAAAAGGTATGCGAAAGAGCTAAATTTCTGTGCTGAGCAAGCTCTTGCGAGGAAGCATGCTCAAATTTTGGTATTTCGATATCTTTGATGTGCCAAGGCAATAGAGTCGAAAAGGGTTTATGCAGGACATCGTGCTTTTACCCGCCTTCTGTAGCCTTCTCATATTGGTTTCTTTGTCGTTGACTATTACCGGTATTCACCGGTATCCACCTACGGGGCAGAAACTTGGAGGCTCACTAAGAGGGTTTAAGTTAAATTGAGGACGACTCAGCGCGCAATTGAACAGAAGATGATAGGTGTCACATTAAGGGACAAAAAGAGAGCGGAGTGGGTCAAGGAACAAACGCGTGTTAAGGACATCTTAGTAGAAATTAGAAGAAAGGGACGTGGGCAGGGCATGTAATGCGAAGGCAAGATAACCGTTTGTCATTAACGGTAACAGAGTGGATCCCTAGAGAAAACAAGCTTGGCAGGGGACGGCAGAAAGTTAGATGGGCAGATGAGATCAAGAAGTTTGCGGGGATAAACTGGTCGCAGTTAGCCCAGGACCGGGGTAATTGGAGATTAATGGGAGAGACCTTTGCCCTGCAGTGGGCGTAGATAGGCTGGTGGTGGTGATGATGATATTTTGCGTAATATTAAATTTGACGTCACACATAATGAACATTGTCTTTTTGCTGCAAGAACGCAATGCGCGTACATTTCTTCTCACATGGCGCTTCGATCGGACAGCATCGGATGGTTTTGTGATAGGTAAACATGAAGAGACAACTCTATTCCAGCAAACTCCTAAAAAAGTGCGCTAAGACAATAGTCAAGAAAAATCTATTTTTATTTTGTCAATGCCGTGTGTTCTGGTAACATTTTATATGCATTGCAACATACAGAACCGCATATGCCTGCCAGTTGAACTAGTAGTTAAACACGAGTTTAGCACCCCCTTGCAAGGGCAGCCTGCTCAGATGAGTGTTAAAACCAATGAAGACGCGCTAACATTACAACCCTGTTTTTGTCTAATTTTTACGCATGTGTCATTTGACGGACCATTTGTTTTTCCTATTTAAATAAAATGACTTCGCAATACAACAAGAACACACCATGTGGAAAATCTGAATGGTTAATATATCAGTAAGGTGTTGTGTCTAAGCAACTGATGTGTAATGCCAGCAAGGTTTTCCAAGTCATTTGTTGCTTTGCATACAAACATGAAAATTAAACGCGCGAAAGTACCGTCTTGTCATCGCTATTGTTATTTGTTCAAAATCATCTGACATTCATACATCATCCCCGTAACAATACACTAAATAGCATTAACCTTGTGCCTAAGTTTACATGAAGAATAAGCTTTAAGTTGTAAACAAAGTGGCGAATTCGGTATGAATAGATTTCTGCTACTTCACATTTTGCGCATTGTAACCAGTAGTTTATTTACACTATGACGCTTTATGAAAAAAATGCTAACAATTTCAATGCGCTGTTTTCAAAATAGCGCGCAAACTGAGGACTAGGCATGGAGGTAAATGTCCTGTAATAATTCTTTTGCGGGGACTACCAAATATTCTTCACTTGAGACCTATTATTTTCTTCCCACGCGAGCGTGAATTCGGCCCAGACAAGTGTTTAAACGCCGGATGTTGTACTAAACAGACAAGTTGAAGAAACCAACTCTTACAACTGGCATTCGAGAAACACCAAACGGAGTTTATTATAGGGGCAAATTTATGGATATGTGCAGTTCGCGGAAAATATATGAGCGTTCCTGCTACTCAAACCCAAGCACATGGTAATAAATTGCACAGGAATTCTTTTACAGATACCTCCTCCTAGACAAGCAGCGTAAAGTGAGCATTTTTGGGGGTTTTAACGGAGAAAAAATTCTTCCGAGTTCTGCAAAACAACGCAAATGAAAAGTGGCACTCAATCACTTATTCGCTCTCAGTAGCTCACTTTTGGCCTGCCCAAGATGGCGATGGCGGCGCACAGGCTCCTCTGCTGGCCCGGGGAAAGTTGGGGTGCAATAGCGGACCGGCAGTACCACAGGCCGACATCGTTGAGAAGCGTGAACACGACTTGACGAACTTTGTCTCTCCGGATGCCCTTAATCTGCAATACCCGAAGACAGGATCTTAAAAAAATGAATAAACACCAATACCAATTCTTGATCATTCAAGCAATTATCCATTCCGACAAGTTACACGTAATAAAGCCACACTTGGGACAATACACCACTGACACAGCAATTTATTTTTATTATTCTTACTTTTTATTAATCAGATTATTTTTATTAAACGGGCCCTGTCATTTGCCACAGATGAAACGAAGCTTCTTGCTTACGTCCCATTTGTCCGCCCGTTCTTAGAATATGCCAGTATTGTGTGGTTTCCTCACACTTCAAATAATATCTCTGCACTTGAAAGTATTCAACAGAAAGCAGTGCGCTTTATCTTAAACAGATACGGTAGCAATGACTCGCCTACCGCTCTATTACACCATGCCGGGCTAGCCACCCTTGATAGTCGTGCACAGGTTTGTCGGCTTATATTTCTTTACCTACTTTTACACCGATCATTCCGCATAAACCCAGATCTTTACTTGAACTTTCGAGACACCAGACCGAAGAGACGAAGGAATGCATGAGAACTAGAAGAATATTTATTCAGTAATAATACTTTTTGTTATTCTTTCTTTCCACGCGCTAATTCAAAAATGGAACACATTGGATGCAGTCATTACACAGCAGCCAATATTAGCCAAATTTATGGAACTAATTGAAGGTACTGATTCATGCTAAACGAGTTAGTATGTACAGTCATTAACTATTTTCGTCACGAAGCCCCTCCCGGTTCGAATTGTCATACCAAAGCACTTGTCTACAGATATTTATTGTTTTTGCGGTTCCTCGATAATAATACCTGAATTGATGATTCCGCTTTGTGTTTTATTTTTTCTTTGCCTCTTTTCTTCCCGACCTCAGTTTTTTTGTTGGTGAATTCATACTTGTAATATGATACAAATAACTATGTATGATTGTACTATTCCGCAGTGCTATGTTCACAGTGATTATGTGTTCTTTCTTATTCTGATTTCTTTTGCTGCATGCGTCAAAACTTGTGAGAGTGATGCTCACTCCTCTTATAATCCCCATGGGGGATTGACAGTATTCTGTAAATAAATAAATAAATAGAGGTCGCCTAGGCTAAATTACAGATAGGGCACACACATGCAGCACACTCTCACATGCTCACTGGTTTTCCAGCACCTGTGTGTAGCAGGTGTGGAGACGGCCTATCCGTGATCCACATCCTCATATGTAAGGCACTATAAACAACACGATACAAACACTTCTCACATCTATACAGATAGCACATTCCACTACACCCATCGTACTTTTTAGGGGACGATCCCTTAATTACCCACAAGCGTACTTTTAAGTTTCTCAGCGATATGCAGTTTTTACATTTCAGTACCTACCATGCATGTTGACACCATGGCCCTTTGCACCAATCATATACATTATCTTTTAAGTCATTTCAGGCACATTTTTAGTTAATTTTTTTTTTTAATTTGTTATCTCTTCATCCTCAAAAAACAACTTTTCCTTGGCGGTCTTTGCCATTAGTCGGCCTTGCGCCATAAAAACACAATCATCATCAATGTTTTTAGGAGAGAAAAATTTTCTGCAGCTCTTGTCTTATCCTGTATGATCATCCCGGCCCTATACACTAGTCATCTGAATTGTCTTTTGTTTCGTTTCACTGTTACTTTTACTAATAGCTTTTAGTATTTACTTACATCACTCACTAAACACTTGGACTCACCTCACGTTAACTTCAACATGCGAGTAATCAGGAATACTTCACAGATGAATTGAAAGATGTTAGGTGTAAATACAATTCTTCGAAATGCCCACAATGAGGTGGATCTTACGCGTATGAAAAAATAAATGAAGACCCTGAAATGTTTTTGTCGTCGACTGTCGCAGCCTAATTGAATCCTGTGCTAGAAGTTTAACAATCAGAGTAACCTAGAAATTATTTCATTGCATTCATTAGATAAAGGATACGACAGGGCTGAGAAAGCGGTAAAAGTATGACAGGTTACCACCAAAAATTAAACCTAACAACATTCTATGAACTGAACTAGAATACCATTACACAATACAAATTATTTCACGCGATACGTTACGCCGGAAGAAACTGGCGCTCGTGTGCTGTCTTAAGGCAAGGAAAAAACGAAAAGAAGTGTCACCTGGCCAGGAATGCTCGAGGCGAAAGGCACAGGCTTGTGTGTAAAAAAAAACCCCTTAACATTGCTACAATTGATTTCCTGACACCAAAGCAATAAACTTCCTGTCTTCCAGGGGTAAAAGAAAACCTTATGCGACCAAATAACAAGACAGCAAGGGTTCGGTACCAATTCGATAGACACACATTCTTTTTTCGAAGCCCTAAAGGTGAATTGTGATACAGTGTTCCCTTTTGTACTGCAGTGCTCTATTCGTTCACAACCGGATAATGCGCGTAGCAGAATATAAAAAAAAGAATGCAGAAAAAGCCAGCTAAAATAGAAGGAGGCCTGCAAATCTTGTTTCTGGCAACTTCTTTACCAACTCAAAAGAGTGTAAACAACAAACTGCATGCTGTAGATAGAAAAATCCTGGGACACGCATATTATCAATGGAAACCAGCGCATTACGGCGTGTACTAAAATTGCGTTTGCATGGATCACAACCAACCAGCGCTACACCCACATGTCTCACCTGTACTCGCCTTACAAATACCATACAACCCCTATGAGGGTTGTATGGCGTTACCACCGAACAAACGCACAACTGTTGCTGCCTGTTTAGTGTTGAAAACTGCAGTTATAGCCTAATTTTACAACAGTATCCAATGAAAAAGCAATAGAAAGGGTTCCTATTTTACTTAGGTGTACGCACTGCTAAATTACGTCATGCGGGACACCGGTGAGTAAAGAAAAACTATCATAAAACTGGGGGAAGCGACTTACGAGTGCGAAGACCATGAGATTCTCTTCGACAGTGAGATCATCGTACAGAATGTTGTTCTGGGGACAGTAGCCTATGCTCTCTCGGGCATTCCTCGTGCAGGTTTTAATGTCGTAGCCCCTCACCAATACCAGGCCAGAAGTGCAGTCTAGAAATCCTGGAGGAAGATAAAAATACGACTCACTCTTCAAAGAATTGCTTATGAATGATACACAAGTTCAAGTATAGTGCTGCTAATCAATGTTGGTACCTGCTTATATACAAAAGGTGTGCAGTAAATATAAGCCGCACGCAATCGAACCGCGCAGTCGAACCACGCCTGAACATGGCGAAAAGTGGTAGTTGCAAACGCTGGCTGCTGTGATTTTATTTTCCCACATATGTTGTAATAGCACACTTCGAAAAGGCTGTGAGCAAACACACGGTGGTGATAAAAGGAACATGAGGTAACAAGTCTCAAAATACGTATTGGGAGACATTACGCGTGTTGTAGAAATAAGTATCGCCCTCAATTCGGTGTGCAAGCATGCAGAAAATACTGAACAATGGTTCATGTGTACACCAGCACTTCTTTTGCGTGGTTTTGCTTGTAATTTTTGCTCTTCACATCAGAAAAAATTGGAATGTTTCCCCTTCAAGTGGTACAATCCCTTTTGCTCTATTCTTCTCTTGAGCACAAAAATTCCCATATTATCCAAGCGCCCACGGGTCACCGGACATGCATATTAATTATATTCACAAATTCTCAGACGCGCAGAAAATCGCAGTAAAAGTTTCAGAAGGAGTCTTCCAGAAATTTGCTAGCACTAAAGAAACTGAAACATTTGACATACCGTTTGATAAGGAAAATGTTGTCTGAACAAGGTAATTCCGTTTGTCCTGCACGCACCATATCCAACCCTGCAACTTTTTGCTGAGATGCTTGCCGTTAAAATACAATTGCAAGAGGTGGGTCCCAATATTCGCACAAGGTGCTACAGAATAGGCACCTGAATTATTCCTCACTCGAGGTGGTACGATGATTTATTCACCCCTCGCCCCCTCACCCTCCCCCCCTCCTCCCCCGCCGCACTGTGCGTTCGGTGAAAGATGGGACGTCCGAAGTATGTGCTCCGAGTATTTTGATATTTGCTATATTACTAGATAAGTGCCTTACATTTTTTTGCAGAAAATTGCATTTTTATTTTTAGGGCTATAAGACTGTGCTCTTCAGATGCGCGGGACGCGTATACTTTTTGGGAGATTGTAGTCCTCAGCTTCGAAGTTTTGAGAGGACAGTTAGCTAGTCGCAATAGGTAATATTTTGTAATTTTTTGACACAGCTGTGAAAGAAAGACTTTTAGCATTATTTCGGTTTCTTTCCTCTGAATGGAGCCTGTAAAAGAAAAGAAATGAAGGAATATCACACTAACGCGTAAGACATGAAGGTAGCAAAGCTGTACGCAACCTCTGCAGCAACGAGCTTTACTCCATCTTTGTTGCTATAACGGCGAAGAAGAAACAAATCAAAGAAGCAGAACGAACGAACAAAACGCGCGCATTTGAAAAAGGTGCCCGCATGTTCATCGTGTACCCTACCACGTGTTATGTGTAGAGCAGGTGACGTGATTCCTCGCCCTACTGTCACAGCAGAGTGAGTTATCCCTTTGACTCTCGGGTACGAACTCACTGTCATAGCCGAGTGGGTAAGACGTCTGACTCTGACTCCGTTGATCTACCAGAGACAGGTTATAATCTTTCCGGTGCCGGTGATTTCTTTTCTTAATCCTGTTATACGGAGTTTTGTGAAACGACGGAATCAACGAGTTGCTAAACAACTTCGCTGTTGAAAACTGGCTCCGCATATGCCCGATTCGCTTCAAATGTCGTCGAATGACGATAGCCTTCAGGCGCCCCTGCCACGTAGATGCCTCTCCTATTTCCCCACCACCTTTCCCGCTCTTCCCCTCCCGTCTCCTTTCTTCTGCGATGACCATAGTGGAGCGTTTCTCATGTCAATTCAATTTTTCCGTGTTCCACTGCTCACGCACCATCTGCTACAATTTTTTGTTAATGGTAGACATTTTAGATGTCGCCCCTAGGGGCCGCCGCGAGCGCTTTTTGCGTTTCTGAGTGAAAACATTTTGTTAAAGGCGTATGTTCTGATTTCCTATCGTAAAAATCACGCAGCCATGTATTTTACTTAAAAGAACACTGCATATTCTTCTTATGTATTGATGTTCCTTAAACATGCGCAATGTTTGCTTTTGCCAAATAATATTGACAAGCATGAAAATTGCCAGCAGGTTATTAGCTTGGATATATTTTGCCTACATATACGTCTCGTTTAATATTCCATTAAATTTTTGGCAGTCCGGATAAATACAGGGACAGACAGACAGACAGACAGAAAGACAGACAGACAGACAGACAAACATTTTCGCGTTTAAGTAGCCCGCGTAAGTGTATCCTCTTTAAAAACGACGCCCAGAGTACACCTGCTAGGGAGAAAAGAATGCACATTAGTCAGCATCGAATGCACTACGGTTACTCCACATTAGTATGCGTTCGTCAATGCGTTTTTTTTTCAGTGAAAGAAGTGCGAAGTTCGTTTTCACGCTTTTTAACAATTCAACAGACTAACATACTAGTAATGTTCCAGTTGATATTTCCAGGCTGAAAGCAGGAATGCAAAGGTCAGGACCGTTTCTAAAGATTTTTATGTGGGTATTTTCAAGCTCGGTGACTTCCTTACCCCACTGGTTGCTTATATGATCACTGTCCCTAAAAACTTAGAATAAACCCTCGACTGCATACTCGTATTACAGAGAATAATAGTTGTTTGCCTGACTATTTCAGAAAAATTAAGAATTTGAGTTGTGCGTCTCTTTAGTGAAAGTTTAAAACGCTTAAAATTGCGTCCACTCTATGTGATTCTACTTTTGGTAAATTTCTGGGAACATTCCACCATGGTTTAAAGCGCTATAAACAACTCTGATGACCTTTAGCAAAAACTCATTCGGAAAAGCTTCTCTCACCAGTGATCATTTTGAGAAGCGTTGTCTTGCCGGCGCCATTGTGGCCAAGCAAGACGGTGATCTGGTTCTTGTAGACTCGAAGGCTCAAATCTGTCACAGCCATTACGCCATCATAAGCCTGCAAGTCCAAGGTGAAGCATGAGACAGCAGACTGGGTCCCCAGCCTCACTCCGCTGTGCTCACCAAAAGAATTTACCATCGTTTTCGAATGGCCGCATAGCTACACATCACCATAGATTTTTCAAGCCGTGTAGTAACTGCAGGTTGGCACAATTACCTTAGAGAAATGTTGAAGTTTCGTCAGAGCCGTTGTTTAAATTAATATAAATGAGGCAAAAAGGACTCCCAGAAGTAGCTGCAAAAGTTCCCTCTGCTTAATAACCATATCAATGGTAGTATTTACAGAAAACGTTTCTGTTTGATGTTGCTCCAGAAAAAAAGTTTAGATCAAAACGTGTACGTTACTTTGTTAACAAATGAATAACACTGCAAGACGCGTATACATATAAACAAAGAGACACGCAAATAAACCAAATACATTTTTCGGGAGTAGCAGCGGGATCGTAATAAAAGAAGTTCATGTGAGTGTTCCTTCATTTGGCTTATCTTAGATGGCGTGATGCCTATTCGGGCGCTTGTCGTTATTAATTGTGAGAACCGCCATAAAAGCACTGGTTCTGCGTATTATCCAAACATCATGAAAGTAACAGTTTTTATCTTGTGGCCTGAGCGGTTGCATTCCGGTTGTGGAAGTTTATGAAATTTTATATAAAACAGATCATAAAATTGGCGATGAAACTTTAAAGCGCTGACGAAAATGCGATCTCCGTTTTTGTATGTATGTATGTATGTATGTATGTATGTATGTATGTATGTATGTATGTATGTATGTATGTATGTATGTATGTATGTATGTATGTATGTATGTATGTATGTATGTATGTATGTATGTATGTATGTATGTATGTATGTATGTATGTATGCATTTATGTATACACGTATGTATGCATGTATGCATGTGGCTTACGAAAGAGCATCCAAGCTATAAAGGGACGAAGTGCTCAAGCAACAACGTCGAAACGAAAGCGCCCGGCCACCAGCCTTAATACCCGAACTCTCAAACGCACTCCCTAACATAAACAACATCCTGCGGAAATACTACCCCATTCTAGCCAGTAATGACCGACTTAAAACGACGTTCCCGCAAGCCCCAAGAGTTACCTACAGAAGAAATAGAAACCTAAAAGGCATTTTAGTGCATGCCAAAATTGGCGCTTCCCAGGAACCAGTCATCATCCCTTGCCTCTGTCCTAGATCAAGACCTGCAAACATCTGCAGAGGGATTGCATTGTCAATAACACTGCCAGCCAATACGTTCTGAAGAATAATTCAAGCTTCACGTGCCATTCGTCTAACATCGTGTATATCTAGAATGCTCATTCTGTCAAAAGCAGTACATTGAAGAAACGGGGCAACGTATGAACTTACGCCTGAATGGACATCGGGTCGACACTCATAACAGGGCCTCCATAGCAGTCGCGGAACACTCCAACCAACCGAACCACAGTTTCAATGATCTCAAGCTCTACATTCTGCAGTCAAACTTAAGTTTCCAAGGGACCGGAAATACAGAGAATCGTACATAATCCATAAATTAAATTGCCTTGATCCGGCTGGAATCAATTCTTCGAAAGGCAGCTTTGAAGCCTTACGGTATCTGAATCGAACAGAATAATACTGCTCTTTCTAAATGTGGGCATCTCGATTCGCAACAAACCTGCCTGTCCATCCCCAAAGCTGTGACTTTAATGCAATTTCTTTCATTTTTATTTTCTCCTGTCTTTCTCATAGCCGATTTCGACATACCACGCGCACTCGCATCCCTCGACCTTCGGCATTTCGTCTTACTATCTGCTTTATACACACACAAAAAAAGGAAAAAGGAAAAAGTAAAAAAGAAAGAAAACAGAAAAAAAGCCCTTGAATCAATCGCAAAGCTTCCCGTGGATTGTACCTGCACATACCCCTTCTATTCTTCTGCGAACACCGGCCTCCCCACCTGGAATTCTTCGGACTATACGTGCTGTTATTAACGAGTTTTCCTGCTTACAGACAGTTCAGTAATTTTGCAATTGCACCTCCAAGACGCCCTTTTTCGCTTTCGCCCCAAACTTCCCGGAAGCCCCCTTTGAGGTCGCCCGGCACCACTGCAGCTCAGCTTAAACCATTTCCCCTTGATTCTTCCGACCCTCTCGTAGTCTTCCCTCTTTCTCTCTTGAAGGGTCCTGTCCAAATAACCACACGTTCGTTTCTCTCTCACTATTTCGCTCCTTTTAACCTAGCGTTGACCCACTCGGCTGTCCTCCTTCCGGCCCCGCTCTTAACAACCTCCCCCTGTCTCTCCTACTCCATCTCTCTCTAAAAAACAGTGTACCAGAGATGAACCCTGATGTTTTGAAAAAGACAAGTCCCCTTGTCGAAACGTTGGCAGAGACCTGAGGCCGCTACCTTGTCCAAAGTATTATTTCTATATGTATGTATGTATGTATGTATGTATGTATGTATGTATGTATGTATGTATGTATGTATGTATGTATGTATGTATGTATGTATGTATGTATGTATGTATGTATGTATGTATGTATGTATGTATGTATGTATGTATGTATGTATGTATGTATTGTATGCACGTACGCACGTGTGTGTATGTGTGTATGTATGTATGTGCATTTATGCATGTATATATGCTCGTATTTACAGTGTAAGGGAGCCGAGGCTAAACAGTGCCAGGTCTAGTTCCATGGTCTATCAATGAGCAAAACATAAATGGATGAATGTGATGTAAATAAAAAATAATGAATTGGAATGTGCGTTTAAAAGTCCCTCAGTGCAAAACTTGAAGATAGCCATATTGACACGTGCAAAATTTGGAAACAAGGGGTAAAGAGCGCCAGAAGAAAAACATGTCTCTTGCGTGAGCAAGTCAAGTGCGGGAATGATTTGTTACTGGTTAGATAACAATTCTTTCCCCGATAATTACCTTGCTTGTTTGGACAAGCTCGATTTCAACGTCTCGGTCATTGGGCTCAGGTTCAAAATTTTGTGCCTCTTTCTCCGGCTGCACTGGTGAGCTCACAATCGTGACAGCTGGAAACCAGTACCGCACCTGCGACGAGTGTGAAAAGCTGCACTTGAGGTCAGGGATACGACTGGACGCACCACCACTGGCATGGAGCACAACCAAAGTGGCATTGCTTACCAAGGGTCTGCGGACCACTCATGATAGGTCAAAGACAATTCGTATTAGGCCAATACATAACACAGCGCCTCGTTGAAGGGCAATTGGTCGCGTAAATTAATTTGTCATAGGTGTATTCGTCACTAGGAGATGTAGTTATCCACAAAAAAGGGTTTTTTGAACATTGAAAGGCTTACCGCATTCCGAAATTTGGGAAGCAGGGGGTAAACTGAATTTGTATTTAAGATAAAGCGCAAAAGCATTCGAAGAAAAGTTCAGTTCACTTTTGAGCAGACAGTGCACGGGAAGCAGCATTATCGCCGGCATAATCTTTTCACTCGACGCTCTACTTGTGGTCTGCTTCTTCATTGCTGGAGTTTTTCTTCTAGTTTATCGCGTGGCACCAGTTCACTCGAAATGAACGTTATTTTATTAAGATATTATTATTGCGCCTTTCACTGTATCATAAAATACTGGATAAACGATATTGTCATGCAGATAAGTAAGTTGATGTTTATTGGAGTGAGCTTGTGTTCCGCAATCAACTAGAAAAAAAAAACGCGCACGTCCAAGAAGCAGTCAGCAAAAGTCCTCTTTTAAGCGTGGACACATGTACGATTGGTACACGCGATTCGCATGCGACTGATCGTTACGACTGTCGCCACGACTAGTCGTACGCGTGAATTTGATACACATGGCCCGATGCGCGCATGCGATGCGTCGTCGGCGTCGCTCAGCCCACTGTTTTTGCTCCATGGTCAACTATGACGATCTCTGAGCTGAATTTGTAGATTCCGCGCGTTTGTTTGCAAGAAATGGATAAAGCAGGCAATCGTGAAGCGTTTTCTGCCTTCGGAAACAGTCCGAGCACACGCCGGCCGCGCCTGCCAGCTCGGCACACTCAGCGGCTTGAAATGGCGCACACCACGGTAGCAGCCACGCTATGGTGGCCGCGCTTGTCGCTGCTCTTCTGAATCATTCTGATCGCTAAGAAGAAGTTCCACATGCGAGAAAGTAGGTGTTAGTGTGGTGAAAAATTGTCCTAGGGATTGTTGCCAGGGCTTATTTTAAAAGCGGTGATCAGATATCTGCCGCGATGCAAGCCTAGCTGACCGGTCGCCGCGGTGCGCCGAGCGGCCGAGAGATCCCGATACCTGCGCGGGAGCATCGAAACAGGCTACGCAGATGTCTTGGTCACCGATCGCTCAAACGGCAGTTATAGCTTAAATAAAGTTCCACATGAGAGAAAGGGGATGATAGTATGTTGAAAAGTTGTGTTACGGATTGTCATTCGCAGTTACACAGATAGCGGCGATCAAATATCCGCCAGGATGCTAAGCCTAAAGTTCCCAACACCGGAGCCGACCCGAGCAACGCAAGCCGGTTGCGAGTGGTTGGGGCTCAGCGGGCTCTTATTGGCTGTGGCCTCACCGGCCTCACGACGATCGCAACGCTGGTACGAATGCATCTGGCTTGCCAGTCGCACGTCGTGAGCCTCCTCCAACCAGCGAACGACGCTAAAACAGGTCCTAACGATCAATCGTAACGATCAGTCGCATGCGAATCGCGTGCACCAGTCGCACATGTGTCCAGCGCTTTATTTGTCCTTTGGACGGGTCAGAACTACTTCATAGGAGCCCCGTATTTTATTTGCCCATATAATTCCTATTGCGGGATCGCTTTTGGACTGCCCAGCAACTGCTCAAGGTGGCTCTCCACAGGCAAATAAAAGACGAATAGTGACGAGCACAGACATGCGTCGTCGAATCGGGTGCCGTGACATTCGCTCAGCCTGTATTTCAGAACCCTTCTCCTTTCAAGGATCATCTAATTAGATTGACTACATTGTTGCTTGAATAGCAACAGTCAAGTTAGTGATGAGAAGGTGACACGCGTTCCCTGTCTGAGCAGACCGGCCTGGTTAGAATGACCGGGTGCGGCGACGCGCTGTAAAAACAAAACTAATCCCTAGGCATTGTTCGTGGGAATAAACTCAATAACTACAAGAAACTATCTTGAGTAAAACGAATGAACGTGCCTCGTGAGCTTGCGCCTAAGCGTTTCTAATGTACGCCGTGTTTTCTTTGTACGGAGGCGCAAAGAATGCGCCTGATAAATTCTTCTGTAATAAATAACAATGAACGCGGCCCAGTGTTGCATGGCTTTGTATCTGTCCTTGTTTTTTCACCCAGTAGTGAAATGAACCAATATAAACTAGCAGTCTTAACACAATAAGCTTCAAATATAGGGACAAATCGCCATTCGAAGAACCACCCTACTACGAATTGCCCCACGCATCAAATACCCCCTCCTTCAAGTTGCCCTCTGCGAATTGCCATTCGACAAATGGTTTCACAGCCCTAACCAAGCACAGCGCGGTCGCGTACCTCTTCCACACCACCTCTGCTCTCTGAAGCCCACGTTTCAGCCAGCCAACGTGACTTACAGAAACCGCAGGTAAGCCCGGTCAATATCCGCACCATTTTCTCACTCTACATTTGCACTTACCTGTAGTTACAATTTTCATGTATAGCCGAATTGTATCCAGCTGTACATAAAAATTTCATGTATGCGTGGATTGTATCCCGAAAATGACAACAAAGAATTACAACCTTACTCATCTCAACAGAACCCCGGCAGTGTACTGCAAAAAACTACATCTCGGGAACCCGACAGGGGTAAGTAAAACGATTCCCTCCCAGGAGCTACCGTTGCGCTCTTGTTTGCCTACCGTTCATGGCTTGCCCCATAATTTATAGCACACACACATCCGAGATTGGGTTGCAAACCGAGCGAGCCATGTAACAACAACAATTCTTCCACTGCTTCGCCTTTTGTTGTGAACCGGCCACGGATATATCGCCCTATGGCTTTCAGGCAGGCGCTTCAAGGTTAAAATATCGCTCACCGCGTCCGCGTTTCGGTGACAAAGAGCTTCGCAAATGCATGCGGCTGCTAATGAGCATCACACCTGAGGACTTTCAAATAAGCCGATGCTCGATAAAAAGAGCACTCACAATCAGTGTTTCTACCACAACCTTTCGTGTGCCAAATTACACAACATGCAACAAGCAAAAGAAAAACATCGAAAGGCTTAGACGAATTCAATGACAAAACGACAGACGGGTCGGACTTTCCTGCATGACTAAATTAGCTGCTCAGCATTCGGAAACAGATGGTTTTATATCATAGCACAGAGAATGAAGAAGGATAAAAAGTTTACGCATGGCTCACAAGTCCGTTTTCAGGAAAGGGGGTCCAGGTCTTGTTTATGGTGTCCAGTACTAGGAGAGATGCGAAACTAGCACTCCAACAATGTTGTCACATGAATTAGTTTTTGTCGCGTCGAGTTAAGCTTCGTTTTCAACTCGTTTTTAAAGGATCCATGAAGAGAAAATACAACTCCGTTTAATTTGAAAGAACTAGGATTCAGTATCTCACTCAGCTCCATTACAGCCACAAAAGATTTTTTTAACAAAAAAAAAAGCAAGAATTATTTAAAAACTTTCAAATTCTGCGCCACAGTGACGTGTTATGAGCAACAATGACGTCATACGGGCCAACAATAAAACAATTTTGCGTGCGTTAACTGCACGTTAGCATTCAAGTGATGCGGTCAAATGAAACTAGAGGCCCCATTACAGACGTCCAGTCATGTGTCGTCGCGACAGGTGAGTTAGGCGGACGCCAATTGCACAAACAAGGTTCCGTGAGGTCATAGAAAGTTGCGGCGAATTGGCTAGGTGGTCGCGACTGCTTCACCCGTTTTCTTTAATATCTCCGTTATTTGTTCGACGATTGCGATGATATTGGTATCATTGTTATCGGGACTAAGCAGTCTTTCTAATAAACCCAACTTGTATTTTGCCTTCATGGCTCTTTTAAGAAGCCTATTTGGTTGGATGTCTCACAAAGCTGCTTCAATGGCGCTATGAACGAGTACCGCCCGAAACTTCATTTGTTAAGCTACTAGTAGTTCTCTACGGGCTTTTTTCTATGATGCAAACCGTGCCGTCTGGGAGTTCGCACAATAGAACTAGAGCTCTATTAACATTTTGGCTCACTTCCTACGGTGCCTTAAAAACCAAGCTCATTCCGATCGGCTCACAGACTTCATTTTTGTGCAGACCACCATTCGCGTAAGCTTCTGTTAAATTTTCCCCATCCCGAAATCGCTTCAAGGGGTCTCTACACCCGTTTCCAAAAATATTAAAATCCTACAATAGTGATATTACGTAGTAAAGACTGCCTCTTCCGACTGCTGCTTTTTTAGGCCGCGGCAGAACCTTTACGCCGCACAGAGTAGACAACCCAATACGTGACCCGCATTGTTCAGGTAGTCGCGCTCAGGCGGGACCGTCGTTTTTTTTTTTACACCGAAACGCATACACAACTTCTCGCGCTGTCGTGCTAGTTTTTGATTATGACCTTTTGGTATTCTAGTTTTACCATCCCGACAACGCCAACAGTTAGCTTCACTTTTGCGTGACCATTGTCATCACCAGTTCCAAAGGGCCCAAGCTTGCGGGCAGCGTAATGTGGTCTCCACGACCGAGTTATCGACACGCCGTTAACCAAATCGGAACTTGCCATTGCCCAGTGTTGTCGTTTTTAAGTTCGTAAACGCTACATACAAAAAGTGCAAGCCGTACTTTCCGAAAGCGTTTCTACCGACTGTTGTTATTTTATTTTGTGTTTTTATTTTACCCGATTTTTCAAAATGTATGCTTACAGCTTTTTTACATCGAATTCATACTATGGCACAGTGTGATTTGCAAGAATACGCCCCTGAATCAACATACCACCGGCAATCGAAACCTTCTGTTTATTTGGCTAATTCACTAAACACATGCTGAAAACTTTCCTCACACCCGTGCCACACCTTTCATGATTCCGATAACTTTAATTTCTTAAATTGGTCCCACTCTGCTCTAATATGCATACCTGTTCCCAACCTTTGTTCAAAGGATTACATCAGGCTTTATGCTCGGTACAGCGCAAACAACGGCCAGAGGTAGAAACCAGAAGACGGGCGCCGAGTCGCAACTAATATTTTATTGAAACGAAGCACCAATATATAACCTACAGGTACAATCTTGTGTAGGGGAAACGCAAACAATCTTGAAACATAAGGTGAAATCAAAATAAAGGCATCAGAACCGGGCACATGTAACTAGAAACGCCTTTTTCTCCTCGAAAAGCGACAGAGAACTAGTTCAACGCTTACCCTCTTCAACACGAAGACCCACCAGCTCGACCAACAGCTTTCGTGCACATTACCGAATGTAGGTGTGGCATCTGCTCTTTTTTCTATTTAGTCTTTTATATCTTTACCTATAACTATCTCGGAACTCTTAGGAGTGTAAAATTACCTTTGGGGTTTATCCTGCCTAATTATTGCGTTAGTTTCCCAATTTTATCTTGCTGTTATTTTGTCGAATCCTTTGTACTATCTACGATAATTTCTATTACTTTTTCCCACTACCCCTGTTTGCTTCCCTAATTAAATTTTCTACCTTCACTGGTATACGAGGTTTTTATTGTCTCTGACCATAAGACCTCCTTCTGTATAAGCAATGTTTTTATTTTGTTCATCTCAAAAATAATATGTATTTCTATGACTCTGACATACAGCTTGACCTACTATGATGATAGTAGCGCACATGCTATGAACAAACAGCCAGATCTTTCTTAGGGCGGCGAACGGGGTTTTGAGCGCGGACACTGACATAATGCGCTTGGATACCGAAATAAACCCTGCCGTAGGCTTGTTGCACGTGTACCCTTCGGGAGGCTGATTGAAAGTTGTAGTGTTTATGTTAGGAATGCATTTATGGCCTTTTAGCTAATATCATAGTTTTGGGAAAAAGTCGAGATGCCCTGGGAACTGTAAATTACGTAAATAATTTCGGTGAGTTAATCCGATGGGACGTGCCTTAAAAGATCTTGGCGAAGAATAATTTTCAAAACTTTTCTCACTATAACCACACTAGCATGGTGTAATTTTATGTTTCAGCAGACTATAGGGATGCAAGTATTTACATTAGGTAAAGGAGAGGTAATACGAGGTTCATTCGCGGGAATATTATCGCCAGTCAGGGTCTCCAGAAAGAGGGATGGCTTTTGTCACTGCCAGGGTGTTCGAAGTGGAGCCACAGTGTGGATGGAAAGCGTATTATTCCTTTTATTGCAAAACGCAGCCCCTAAGATGAGGGCCCCTGCCAGTACGGTGCTGTTTGCAGTATTGAGGGACATAATGCACGGTCAATAGTATAAACAATTGCGATTCTCTATTTACTTGTGACTGGGTTCGATGCTCACAAAGTTTGTTCGTAGTCTGAAAGGTGCCTTGCGAAAGAAACCAGCGCTTTAGGAGACTAATCACGAATAAGGGCACTAAGAACAGATTGTAGCTATACATTGATGGCATAAGTCGTGTCGTACGTGTTCACGGTTTAGCAGCAGTTCCAGCGCTAACTCGTCCAAACTGAAGTTCTTGCGGCCAAATCTTCTGCTTACTTGTGAATTGTTACGAGGATGGTATTTTGTCTAAATATTCGGTGTGTTTAAATAATACTGGTCGAATTTGAATTGAACTAAACATATTATGCGCTTTTATATACCGCGTTTTTATAACAACAATGTCTAATTTCTACGTGGCTCACCAAATAAAAATTGCCAGTTTCGGGCTAAAAAGTGGTGCTGAACATCAAATTAGTCCTTCGGAAGTGTTCATCCTCTTACCTTTAAAAAGTAGAAAAACGATTTGGCTATTGTTGGGCCTGTCGGGAACACGTTGTCGATATACCAAACCAGAAACATGATGGCCCATTCCGTGGATATGCCCAGAAGTATCATTTCGCCCAGGGTCACGTTGTCCGGAGTGGCGGCGGAGTCGAAGAAATTATTCCAGTTGGCTCCGTGGTCAACTGACAGTAAAACAGGTCATGTGGCTTTAAGCTTTGAAGTGCAAATAATTGACTGTTTTCACTGAAGCGTACATGCGATTGATGGAAGTAGAAACAATAATTCCTTCAGTCTACGGTATACATACGGGCATGAAAAAGAACAAAACTAAGTACAGATATCATAGAGGAGTAAAAACCTGTGTTTGCAAGGGTACAACGTTACTGTATAGTCTACCTTGAGCTAATGCATGTGTGCCATACTAAGACAACTAAAGTGAAGAAGCAACCTTAAGATGTAAAACTACATGTGGATATTACCTTTGCTGCCCACATTGGCGGCTGTTTGAAGACAAAAGAAAGCCTTTTGGGGAGGTGAACGGTATATCGAAAGGATGTAATTCTAGGCTACGCACTAAGCTAACTGCCGCTACGGACAGCAAATATGCCACTACTGAGAATTAGATTGATTACGAGGTGCGCGATACTGTAACCAATATTTTTTTTTGTTGGCATGACGAAAAGAACATACCACAAAGACACTGACTACTCTAACGTGAACGCTTCGTTACCGGAATAAATTTAACGCCACGTGTTTCACTAGAAACGCGTATTTTAATTCTGAGGGCCTTACATGCGTCTTGTAGGAACAGCATCAGATAACACGTATTCTCCTAAGGTATGTAAATGTCTAGAAGCGGGCCAGCTTTGAAAATTTCAGCGTAATGGATTGCATTCTACGTGTTTCTAAATCTTTAGAATATCAATCAGCGTTAGAATGCTAGGCTCGTTTACCACCATAAATGGTTTTTGAAAACTTGTATAACTGCTAATATAACGCTTTGGAGCCCTAGTTCATAAATACATCGCAAAAATATTCTTGTCGACGAATATGTTTATATCTATAGTGCTGAAGGATAAATTAGAAGTCAAATCAATAATAGTGTGAGCAGTTTATTTGGGAAGAAAATACCCTATCTCCCTATCAATTGGATGGTTTGATAAAATAAGTGCACTGAACAAAAATAATTGTAAATATCTGAACTTTTGGAACGTCACAAGTTTAAATGCATTTCGGGCCTTTAAGGTTGCAAATGTCTTCAGTCATGTACGTGGTGTCTGTTTCACGCAAGTAAAGGGTTATAATTGGTACAGATGGCGGAAGCGATGTGAACCGCTGTTTTTCTGCTCAAATAAAAATGACTTACATAGCCAGAAAAGCAAATTATTATGGCTGTGTCTAGCGTTCCGTCCAGACGGAACGATATACAAGTGCTAAAGTTCAGTCCAGACGGATCGGAGCTCTGAGGGTTATCCTTCCGTCCTGACGGAATACAAATGAGAGCTGAGCGTTCCGTCCAGACGGAGCCGGCGTGAAATTTGTTCAGTTCCGTCCAGACGAAAGCAAAACCGGCTGATTAGACGCTGTGCTCACTCTTCAGATTTGGTGTGGAGGGTGCGCCTCCAACAATGGCGCTCATGTAGCGGGTTCGATTCCCCTGGGCATGCTTTATTTATTTTATTTATTTTTTTTGCGAGGTTGTGCCAGCGTTTAGTAACAGCTAACTTCGAGAGCAGTTGGTCTTGATTTTGCACGCAAGCGGCCGCTCCGCTACATATAGAGCCAAGGCCGACGTATCCATCGCAAGAGTTCCGATCATCTGTAGTTCGTAATGGTGATCACTAATTAACGGTTATTCTGGCTAGTCAATGAACGGAAGGGGGTCGTTCGGCTGGGTAAATATCAAGAAAGACTGGTCGCGCTGCTTGTTGTGAAGCGGGCGTGGTCGAGGTAGCGGCTTGGAGTTCCGTTTGACAGAGTTAAAGTTTGTATGGAGACTCGGCGGAAGTAACCCCAGTTAAGTCTAACCGTGGTTACTAAACCTTAACCGCGGTTATCGCAAACTGCGGTTTTGGCTGTTACACGCGAGATTTTAAGTGTGGTGACCGCGGTGCACTTGGTTGTGAGCGTAACAAAATAAATTAACACACTTTTACTTCACAATAAAAAACAAAATGGAAGCAGTGTAGACAAAAGGAAATATCGTTAAACACTCGCTTCAGACGCAAACGCAACGCACTCGCGCGCGGCGAGATTTAGGAGAGGGGCTTCCACAACAGCTCGCAACCGGCTTGGTTTTCTCGCGCTTGCTCGGTGTTGGGAACTTTAGGCTTAGCATCGCGGTGGATATTTGACCGCCGGTCCGCCGCTATCTCTACAACTGCGAATTACAATAGATAGCACAATTTTTACCACACTAACACCCACTTTCTCGCATGTGGAAGTTCTTTTCCGCGATCAGATTGATTTCGAAGAGCGGCGACAAGCTGTTGCTGCCGTGGTCTGTGCCGATTCGAGCCGGTTTCAGTTCCGTGCGGGAAGGCACGCCGGCATGTTTGCAGGCACGGCCGACGTGCACGCCGATCGTTTCCGAGCGCTGAAAACGCACCCTGACTGCCTGCTTTGGCGAACGACGCGCAGAATTGACAAATTTAGCACGGCTTTTGTCGTAGTTGATCGGGTGGACCGGGAAACGAGCCGCTGCTGGCTGGCAGACGCGCTGACTGCGAGAGCGACGCAAAGAACGCAAGCGCCCCTTGAGGGCAGCTTTGGGGCGCCCGCTATTTGAGAACCTTTGTCTCCTCCGAACGCCAGGTGCGTTTTTATTTTTTTACCTCCGCTGATGCGCCGCAACTTGCGTCCCAACTGACTCGTGCGATTTTGAGCACTGCGGCTGCGGGAACTGCGGTTAGCGTGACCGAACTGAGGTGGCCGAGCTCAGTGTGCATTAACCACGGTTAGCCGGGTAACCGCAGTTTCGTTTGTCGTGTAACGCAGCAAACTGCGGTTCGCTTCACCGTGGTGAACTGTGCCCGTGTAACTAGGGTATTAGTCCGATCGCCTTTGTTAATTTTTACCCAACCCGTCAAACGGCTTCCGCTCATTGACTAGCCAGAGTCACATTTGATTTATAATCACTCTCAATTATATGATCGGCCGTCAAACAAACCGCCAAGCTAGACCACGCCCGCTTCACAACAAGCAGCGCGAGCAGTCTTTCTTGATATTTACCCAGCCGAACGACCCCCTTCCGTTGACTAGCCAGAATAACCGTTAATTAGGGATCACCATTACGAACTACAGATGATCGGAACTCTGGCGATGGATACGTCGGCCTTGGCTCTATATGTAGCGGAGCGGCCAGTTGAGTGCAAAAATCAAGACCGACTGCTTTCGAAGTTAGATGTTACTAAACGCTGGCACAACCGCGCGGAAAAAAAAAAAGCATGTCCGGGGGGAATCGAACCCGCTACAAGAGTGCCATTGTCGGAGGCGCACCCTCCACACCAAATCTGAATTTTTTTTTGATAAACAAAAAACTTTATTTACAGAGATATATACAGGATCACATCAGATGATTGCAGGGTATTCGTCGTACACAATAGCAGCTCTACGCATGCAGAAAAATAGGCGCTTACTGGCTTTACGCTAGCATGGCGTAAGCATGTTCTGCCGGCAAGTGTAAGCTAGTGGCATCGCAATGCTGGCACAGCCGCAGAGTTTGGGCGGTAATTACACTAGCACGGACGTTGTCCAATGGCTCACATTGCCTTTTGTGCACCGCTTGAAGGGAATGGGATGGGAGCGGAGGGAGGGGAAGGGGGCTCTGGGCAAACAGAGGTGAGCAGGAGTGTTACCCGATTCTAGCCATCAAATTGAGTCCCATCTCCTCCGCTCCTTTAACTTAAATTCTGAAAGGACACGCGAGCCCTGCGCCAGTGCATCACGCAGCTCGGTGTCCGAGTCAGGCCCGTCAAGGGCGGCCACTGCCCACTGCGCCTTCTGAACAAAATGCCTCCACGCCGGCCTAGGGTGTTCACCGCATTCAACAGCATCCACCCTTGCCCTCCAAAGCGAGTAGAGTCCCATGACGTGGATGCAATCTCGAAGGTGTGGGAGTTCCATGTCTGCATCCAAGAACCTTAGTGAGCATGGCGTCTAATCAGCCGGTTTTGCTTTCGTCTGGACGGAACTGTACAAATTTCACGCCGGCTCCGTCTGGACGGAACGCTAAGCTCTCATTTGTATTCCGTCTGGACGGAAGGATAACCCGCAGAGCTCCGTTCCGTCTGGACGGAACTTTAACACTTGTATATCGTTCCGTCTGGACGGAACGCTAGACACAGCCAATTATTATTGATTCACGCCATTCGGTCGCTTTTATAACGCAATATGTCCACTCCTACCTCAATGGCTTAAAATATCAAGGTAACTTTTTTCACTTAGAAGATTCTGTTATCGTGTTATAATTTGAGAAGCACCAACACCAAAACTTTTTCGGAGCTTATTCTCTTGCAGTAACTTGCCCCGCTGCCATTGGGTATTTCTCTTTGATGCCGGGAGATTTAAGGGCACGGGGTAATCCCTATACTCTCCATGCTTTTTTGGCCATTTTGAGGTACATTTTTCTCGGCATCTAATAAAGGTATCTGGTTCACGTATATATCATTTTCTTTCAAATTTTGTGCTCTTTTAACTGTACTAGAATTATTAAAATTCCTAAAAAATTCAGTTTTTTATAATTTTTTACCCGTTAGTACCTAAATTTTGGCATTATTTTAGTATTAAAAGTTGTGTACCAAAAAAACTCTTAAGTGCATATTTTCAATTCTAGTACAGCAGGTGTGACAAGTTATGTAAATAACAAGGGGAAAAAATCAGCTCGTTGTCTTGGAAGATATAGGAAATAATGGTACCTATGTAAGAAAAAAGATTGTTTTGAGATAATTGAGTTTAAAGTAAAAAAAGAGGTGAAAAACAGTACTTTTTTGCCAAAAACACCAATGGAGCCATTTGTTTAAAAAGCACCAGCTTCATAATCACTGTCAAAGTCAGTTTTTTGCTTTTCACCCGGTCGTTCGTCCTTCCTTGACCATTTTGTGCACCCTCGTACAGTTCTGTTCACACAGTGTTTTGCTTGTGGTCAACCTCTTTAAGCCACTTGATGGTGGTGTTGCGCCCAGGGTTTGGTCTGAATGATTTCAAAATGCTGGCTCATGCGTTGCTTCATCATTTAATGAAAGAACAGCACCCAATGTTGCAATCATTAGAGTGTGAAGCCCAAAAAATATGTTTTTTGTGCGCAGCTTCGAAGGGCACATGTGGAAAAAACGTGCAACAGGGTCTTTGGATTGCCCTCGCTGAAAAATCAGCTATGGAATGGTTGCTAAGCAATTTCTTAATACAGCTGGTTTCAGAAAAGCATTTTGATCTGAAACTGGGAGTTTTTGGTAAAAAAAAAATGACAATAAACCCAGAGAACATTCTTAAGAGGATGTGGGCACTTACTACTTGCTTACGGGAAAACTGCTCTTTAGCGAGAAATAAGACTTTTTAAGGCAAGTGTGAATATGGAAAATGTGCACAAGGAATTGAACTTCCTTAATTGCGAAAAAAAACAAAAAGTCATTTTTTCAAAATTTCGCCTTACCCTGTGCCCTTAAAAAAAGAGCCTTTATTTTGTTCTGAAAATATAGTTCTATATCCACACGTATCTCGCATAAGTAACATACTTTTGAAATTAGAAGAAATCGTTGGTCTGGTTGAAGTAAACCAGCCTAGAACATCAAACACAAGTTCCCAAACGTTTTTAAACAACAGTTAGCAAGACGTAATTGCCACTTGGGGTCTCAGCCGTAAGGACAGGAGAGGACAAGCCTTTAGTTGTTTTGATAAACAAACGTTTCTTCTAACCCTAAAACAAACCAAAGCATTAAAGCCCACACCCAAAACCAAATCACCCTAAACCTCTAACTAAACATATAAAACACACGCATCATCAACCCAAACCTCAAGTTACTACAATATAGTACACTGGAACCCCGGGGATATGTTTCCGGGTTTTACGACAAAAAATTACGCCCACCTCCCCTCGCGGGAACCCTGGTGTGATGCGACACTGAGGGGGGTTCAAGCGCAACGGAGAGCAACCGTCGACCGAAAGGCCACCGGAGAGCGGCACACTAGTTATATGCGGAGCGCGCCCGAAGGAGAGGAGACCGCGGAGAGAGAGAGAGAGTACTGAACATGCGCAGCACCGCTCGCAGCGCCGCCCACCGGCGGAGTGAGAGCGCGCTGTGCCGCACACCCGCAGATGTTGCGAGAGAGTGTTCGCTCTCACCTGGGCACGCGCCGGTGCCAGTGCGTCTGCCGCGGCTATGACGCAACACAATCCAACACAATCCACTTTAATCTAAACCAATCCAATCTAATCCAAGCCAAGCCAAGCCAAGCCAATCCAATGGAATCCAATCCAATGCCCCTCGCGAGAGAGTGTTCGCTATCGGAGAGGAGAGGGGGGGAGCGGAGGAGAGTGCGGACGCCGACGACGACGACGGACGCACGCAGGAAGGACAGGGCCGCCGACAAGAGATGCTCTGAGCGTCGCATCTAAAAAACCCGGGTGTTACGACGGCGCAGTGGAGTACCGGCGAAGTCGCCCTAGAAACTGCATTTAAAACCTTTGTCATCTGACTATTTCATGCCTGACCAGCGTTATTGATGACCCACGCGAACCACGCGACCGAAAGGCGTACAAAATGAATGTGCCGAGGGCCTATTCTGCAGACCTTGAGCACGCTCAATCGGTTCTCTGCGGCATAGCTTTATTCTCCGCCTTCTTTTTCTTTTCTCTCCCCTCCAGCAGCGGCCCGCTCCTCTGCACAATACCTTTCCCCTCTCCTCACTGGCGTCTCTTCTTGTTGCGCAGGGGTAGCAGGGGCAGTGTGGACAGTGCAGGTGCCCGATTCCCCCGCTCAGCAGCGAATCACCAAAGAAGTTAGGTTGACAGACTTATGCTTCGACATGTGTTTGTCGTGATCGTGTGCGCCATGATTTGCACTGTCTAGGGGGAATCGGGGCAGTTGACTGCGGCGCAAGGTTTTTTTTTGACAGCGTGATTGGCACCTGCAATGGCATATTTTTTTTCGAATTAGTGATTTGGGTTTCCGAGCCCTACAAAACATTAGTTCGTGGTTTACATAGAAGTTTGTTGCGTATCCATTGCGTGAAACTAATGTATAGGCGTAATTGTTCGGATTTTGCGACGCCCGCATTTCACGACGTTGTTTCACGCTCCCTACGAAGTCGTATAATCGGGGTGCTACTCTATACCAAACGGAAACCCTTAACAATGAATATCCAAGTCCTAAATACAGTCACACGACACCTATGCGTCCTACCACTTCTCCCTAATCAACTGTCCCACCGTTGTCCCTTGCACTGACGCGGCGTCGACGTATCGTAGCCATGGCATGGTGGCAGACGTAGTGTGGTGCGCTAGTGGTGTTTTCATCGCTGCACTCGGCTGTGCTGAGGGTGGCGTTTTGGTTACATAGCGACGTATCGAAGCGAAGCAAAGACGAGGACAGGAACACACAAGGCGACACACAGAGCGCTCTGTGTGTCGCCTTCTGTGTTCCTTTCCTCGTCTTTGCGATCGATACGTCGCTATGTACCAACTCGCCCAAACCAATACCCTCCCGAGTTTTGGTTACGCTGTGAGTGGGGAGGTATGCCCTAGGGCTTCCTGCTGCGAGGGCTGCCACCTTTGTGGCAGCCATTGCAGCAGGAAGCCCTTGGTGGGTCCAGGTACATGGCCACGGGGCCGTCGAAGATGAAGTCGACGGGGCGTAGACGCTGGCCTCAGGTGCCCGACTCTCACCGGCTGCCTCGCGTGTGTTCGTCGCGGTGTTCTCCGAACGGTCAATTTCTTTGCGGCAGCTTCAACTTTTTTTCCAACTCTTCCTCGTCTTCTCTTCTTTCCAGATGGCTCGTCATCACCATCCTCTTGGGGAATTGGCCACTAAACCACGAGTAGTTTATCAAGTGTCTTCTCTAACGACTAAACGTATTCTGGATAGTGGATTTCTTTGCATTTACATCCACTGAAAACATTTAGCCGTCATTTTGCGTTCCTGACAACCCAGCCGAGTAATGTTGCCTCCGCTAAGACTAGAGCAGGAACACTTCCACCGCTGGCGGTCTTTCAAATAAAGTTTTCTCTCTGTGCACTGTCTTCTTTTAGTGCGGATCGACATCTTTCTGTAAGAGAACGCGGCTGTTTTCTTGCGCCGTTGCTAATCCCTGAGGCCGTGCGCATAGACACACGCAGAAATCGAGACACGCAGCAGAACTCCGCCGCTCTGCACAGCAGCGCAGGGGCGGCGCATGCTCACGTCACCCCAGCTCCTTGTTAACCACTGTACCAACGTGCGTTCTCTCCCTCTCGATGCTACACTGTTCTGCGTTTTCAAAGCAAAGCTTTAGTGTCTTCAATGATAACGTTGTTCGCCAAAATGCCCCACAGGAAAGCAAACTGTCTCTGACCATGATGATGACTGATCGCGGGTGTAGTGAAAAAAAAAAAAGCCGGGCCATCTTCACTAACGTGAGACATGGTGAGGGGTGAAGCATGCAGTGTATAAGTGTACTCAAAGATTGCAAGCCTCTCCCTCGCCACACGGCGCGTGCTGATATACGCGACATCCCAATTACGAAGGTGTAGAAGTGAAGCTAGAAACGGATAACTGCAAATCTTAAAGTTAAAGCGAGTACGGAGCGAAATAGAAGCAAGCAAGCAAGAACGAACGAAAAAAAATTGGGCCGATCTCCCCACGAGGGGGGACTCGAGTAAATGCGTCGCGTAGGGGGTGGGTGTATTGCGTTAACGTTAGTGTTTGGGGGGTGGTGGTGGGGTGGTAGTGAATGTGTTAACTATTATTGCTTATTACTATTAATTATTATTATTTCTTTCATATATTAATTATTACTTTCGTGATTTTGCGACTCGAGTCCCCCCTCGTGGAGAGATGGGTTTTTCTTTTTTTTGTGACGCAAGAAGTGAAGGCAAGGAGTAGGTTGTTGTAAGTCGTTATTTATTTATTTGTTGCTGTTGTTTATTGGACGGTGAGAACGACGGCTTCGTGGTCGCTAAAGTGTACTGTTAAGGGGTCTTTAAGCAGTGGTCGTGCGTTGCAGCAACTGGTGAAGAGGAGATCGGTGCAAATGCTGCCGTGTATCAGCAGCTTCTTGACGTAGTTTGAATGAGTCAAGGATATAAGGCGCGTTCGTACCCTTCGATTCTGTGTCGCTTTTGTGGCGCAGTGGGAAGAGCACCACGTACCTCGCGTTCCGCCCACAGGGTCGTGGGATCGAAACCAGGCGCCGATAACGATTATTTTATATATATATATATATAGTGTAAGGGGAGGGGTGCGGACCTGTTGTTGAGAGCGAGGAGGGTAGCGTGATGCGGGAGGGGAGGAGTGGGGGAGAGCGCGCACCTGCGCGCTGAGCTGTTGCGGACGGACGGCGGACGCTACATGTGAGTTAAAGAAATGCTCTGCATTTAAAACAAGGGTCCAGGTGCATTCTTTTAGCCCGCATTCTTTTAGCATGCATTCTTTTAGCACGCGTAACGTTCTAGCCCGAGGCGTTGGAAAACGCCTGTCTCGGTGTTTAGTACCGCGACTACATCAGAATACGACGACATGAGACGCCGACAGCCGGAGCCCCTACCGAGCTTCGCCCCTAAAAACGCTCCCCGTGTCCGTAACAGAACCTGGGTCCCTCGCGTTAAGAACCCGGCATCTATCCGATTGCTACATTTTGACATGGTCGAAGCGGACGCCAAGCAGCAGGTGCCGATTCGCGTCATGAACTCCAGACCCAAACGTTAGGCCTACGGAGGGCACACCTGAGAGTTGCTGTGGGTATTGTAGCAACATTTTGCGTACCTGTAGAGTACCACATACCTCAAGTGTGTGGGATTGGCCAACCAAAAAATCTATCACCAGAGAACTTTGTGTTCAACCGTCGTCATCGTTAGGCGGAGGGGTGCATGATTTTTGTTATCCTGCATTCGTTCGTTTTTGCTTCAATGCACACGGCCAGGCTTTAGGCGCTTTGTAGGCTTGAGAGACGCGAACATATTTTGTGTGGTTGACCGTCATAGTGTTATGCCCTAATAAATTTGTAAATATCCTCTGTCCGAGGACTAATGTGGGGAATGGTTACGATCTATAATTTACAGTTCTCATAAAAAATTTCCCCGCATTTCCCCGAGGGGAAGAATGTGAAAGTGCGAATGCACGAGTTGAATTTGCACGGTTCGGTAATGTTCGCGAAAGAGAGATCACACACACACACACACAACTACAAAGAAAGAAAGATGCATTTATTCACAGACACCTATTTGTGTTGTCGTTGTACTTGATTGCTAGAGCGGATCTCAGCTTTGAAATTTCGTGTCAGTACTCCTTTAAGCGGGTGCATTAGCCCTTCTCACACCCGATTCCTGGCCAATCCCCCACGTGGGTATGTGCCATGTCAGCGGCCAGGCAGCGCGCACCCATCTCCCCCCGTTGCCAAGGAAGACGAGGAGATTCCTGGCCAATCCCCCACGTGGGTATGTGCCATGTCGCCCATCTCCCCCCGTTGCCAAGGAAGACGAGGAGCGCGCGCACCCGCAGCTGTTGCTATGTGGACGGACGGCGGTCAACGGAATTCAGGGTCGCTTATAAAGCGCATTCGCACTTAAAAATTACCTCCGCTGACGTATATTATAGGCCTATTTACAGCATTCGCGGACTTTTCACTTCTATGTCTGTCTATTTCATTTCCATTTCGGTAAAACACTATTGGCATTTCCAGTTACTTTGGCATGTGGCCGATGACGCTAAGACAGCATTCAACCGCCATTCAGTCACAAACCGCATTGGGGGAATGTGGGTGCCAAGGAGGCCGAAACGCTCAGCTGAAGCGGGCTCCGTATGCCGTAATTAGGAGAGCTGCATTTCTGGCAAACAACGCCGTGGTGTAAACCAAGGGACTTGTAGACTGGTTTCCATCATTCGGATTTGTTCAGCCACCTTTCTGCAGTTAGTTTTTGCTCAGTAAAACATTTTTCCTCCTCCTTCTCCTCAATTCGAGCGGGCAGCGAAATTCGTGGGCGGAATATTAACCACGTGTAGTCCCAGTCTTTGCCTCTTGGACATTTGTGATGGAACCAAAAAGGCGAGTAAATGGAGATTAGGCATACGGGATATGCCCTTCGGTTCTACTGCCGTGTCTTGCAAGCTGAAAATGGAATTGTTGCAGCATAGACGCGTTGTATATGCACCCAGTTTTCACTACTCAGGAGTTTCCGGATGTTCTGCATGTTTCAGGTTAAAGTTCTTACAACATAAACAACACCCACCGGTTTTTATATCATTCTCGATTGAAATAACGTTACGCTTCCAGTGAACATCTTTGGCGCCTACTAAACAGATTTTCTTACCAGCCAATTTTACAGCAATATCATGGAACTCAGTAGCGTGGAAGCTTTGGCGTGTTAGTAATTCATTTTGGAAAAAGGGTTAACAGAGCGGGAGACAAGGACGACGAACACAGGACAAGCGCTGACTCCAACAAGCTTTATTGACGGTCAATAAAGCTTGTTGAAGTCAGCGCTTGTCCTGTGTTCTTCGTCTTCCGCATCTCCCGCGCTGTTAACCCTTTTTCCAAAATGAATTACCAAAACACCCAAGTGCGGTATTTGCACAAAATATCGCACAGTTTAAAGAAGAGAGGAGACACAGTCAATGTTAGAGCGGTGTTCTCTGCCCCTCAGAAATTATCAGAGATTTGCAAGTGCGTGAATTCCCGTGCCGGACGACAAAACATTTGCACCATCAAGCACAGAAAGCCTTTCGTGTCATGTACTGCTGGCGTGGGTTATGCCATTCCGCTTACTTGCGGGAAGAAGTACGTTGGCCGAACGGGCAGATGCCTGAACAAAGATTAAAAGAGCATTATTGCAATGTTAACACCGCAGTACAGGGCCATCTGGGCATTCACTGACGAGATTGTGGTTGCGTCCTGGTCTGCAAAAAATGTGCAATTGTCTATAGACACCGTGAACAGCTAATACGCGAAATCGTAGAAGCGGAACAGATAGAGCGACTGGAGTCAGCGTGCCGTCGATAGCACTTTCCAAAAAACTCCATTATCTGGCTGTGTCGCGATAGGGTTCAACACCTGTGTAGGTGAGACCTCATGCCCATCGTTTTCTTTATCTTCTTTTTGTGTTTCCCCTTCTGTGTATATTCTGGGCGGTATCGTCAATAAAGCTTGTTAAGTCAGCGCTTGTCCTGTGTTCTTCGTCGCCCTCGTCTCCCGCGCTGTGAACCTTTTTCCAAATATCATGGAACCACAAACGTCTACTAAACGAGCAGTGCCAAGCTTTATCTACATTACGATACAGATCTATGAACGAAAAATCCTGCCGTACCATTCACAAACTCCTTCCTATGCGCGCCGCAAGAAATACTGAAGGGCGCCTTTTCTTTACAGCACTCACCAAACTTCTCAAAGCGCTCCAAAATACGAAAGCTCCAGTGGAGGTTCATTCCGGGAAAGATGGCGGTCCAGAGCTTGTGCTTCCGCTGGATGTAATGGTAGCCTTGCCCGTCGGCGTGCTCCAGCGCCAGAAATGGCAAGAGGCAGCACAGAGTCCAGTAAACCATGGCTCCAGCCACGGCTGATGCAGCTGCGTGGGATGCGCCACGGGCCCCAGTTACCGACCATCTGGCACCGACGCCGCTAAATGGATAAACTAGTCTTAACGCTTGAGGTAATTGTGAATGGGGTAATGCATGCGAAATAATATTCATTCCTTTCCGGTCTGTTCATTCATGATTTGGGAATGTGGCGTGTAGGATGTGGGCGGTGCGCACGTCTGCCCAGACGTGTTTAGAGCTTAGTGGGGTTTCTACTTGAAAGCTCATTGGCGTGTACTGAGCTGAATAATCTGCCTGCTGTCACGGTTAACCGCAGTCCAAGTGATCATTGTAAAAAAGCAAGGAAATTCTTATCCCTATGAAACGTTTTGGTGTCTGCTGGTCACGTTATATCTAGGTTAGGTATTGCCTGAAACATGTTGGTAAAAACAGGAGACAAAGAAACTGAGCCTGTGCAGCCTAAAAGCGGTCCAACTTCAAGCACCATTGAGCGAATGTTTCGAACCTCGAGCTGAGTCAAAATTTGCACATTCTTTTATTAACGTCGTGGAAACTGCCACGATAACCTTTGAACGCTGACAAAGACAATCGGACAGTTAACCATTTGTTCCTAGACTGGTAGTATATATTTCCTGACCAACCATGGATAAGCTCCCATAGGGATTGTTGCTCTTCCACGGGCGCACTACTGGTTACATAAAAAATAACCGAAATAACTGGTACCCGGCGACACAAAGATTCCCCCTGCAATTTCAATTGGTGAAAACCACTGGGCAGCCCTACGCATTCGCGTACTTCATAGATTTACCTTAGCGGACACTTAGCCACAAACCTGAACACCTTAACTGTATGAGCACCCTACATGAGCTATACAGATAGGCATCTTCATAATCTGGTGTCATCCTTGTATGCCAGATATTAACCTATAATTTTGCATACAAAACGTCCTGACTAAAGCTTACAAGGCATTCTAAAAGGGCACTAACACACACTCCATTTTAACCTAAATATCATACATTTTCATAGCTCTGTTGGTTTTTTCCCTGCCGACGAAGCACCTTTTTAAAAAATATCCATTAAAGCCACTCCGCTTCCATTTTTCCTTCCTGTTTTTCGGGTGCTCATGTGACGTAAAAATAACTTCACAAATCTTCACAAGCCGGGATGCTATTCTAGACTTTTCCGGGGTGCTGAGATACCCCTGTGATTCCAAAAGTCCCATTAGTATAGAGTGCCACGTTTCTTTATGCAACTAAAGTTAGATCAGAAGCTGTATTTGGGAAGATGGCAGTTCCTAGGTAAAGCAAAGGATCGGTTCCCGGACTAGCGATCATCAACTAATTCGAACCACTGGCCTACGCAGGCAAAGGATACGAGGAAGGCGAGTCCCCCACCCCGCTCCCATAAATTCTTTTATCACTGGAGTGAGTGGAGGGAAGACGTAAAGAACCTTGCCTATCACAAATAGTGACTTCCGATAATTTTTAATTGCATATAAGTTATGCACGAACCATACGTGGCTTCGGCGTACGTTTTCACTATTCCAAGATTAGCCATTTTGCAATGCGACTAGAAAAAAAATGTGTGAAACAATCGGAAAGTTGTGTGGAGTACGATGTCATGTAGAAGACCGTGTATTTTGAATTTGTTTAAATTCCTTCCTTTGCCCTTTTGTCTGTTCTTCAGTAAAGCTTCGGGTTGGGCTATTTGACATAGCACCGTTAATAAATCACGCTGGAAGTGACGAGGTTTCCTGCCACCGTCACTTGCTGGCACTCGTTTCGGTGCTCTCTTAGGTTATCGTTTAGGCATCGACCTGATTGCCCGATATAGCAATGACCACAGGACCAACGTATCTTGTAGATGAGACCATTCTTCAACTTCAAAGGGGATCACAGAGGATCAACTCGACAGAGGTTCATGAAAGAGAAGTGAAGACCACGTATACTGTTTCTTGTTCTCAATGCAGCTATGGTTTATGGCTCCTCTTACCTGCGGATCGCTGTATTATACACACCATTTTTTTCTTTTCAAAAATATTTTGACTGATGTTCTGCTGTTTTATTTGAAATGGGGTTGTCAAAATACATTTTTTGTGATGCAATTGGATTTTCTTTTTTACTTAGACCATACAGGAGATAAATTATCGAGTTGTTGTTATGATTTCTTACTGAATTATCAAACAATGTTCCCGCTTGAGCTCCGCTTGAGATCCAGTCTATCACCCATTAGTATCTTCACCAGAATCGTTACTCTACCGAGTTTGCATGATTTTTCCATTACAGAAAACAATATTTGCTTTCAAATTGGGCCCCCGAGACGTCTAATGAAGCAAGATATAACGTAAAACGCCATAGAGTCTCACCAATATCATCACCACTAGAACCCTCAGCTGAAACAGAATGGTTTTGCCTGGAACTAAACGCTATAGGGACGTAACATATGCCCTTTGTTGTGGAAGAAAAACCAATCATAAAGTGTACTCGTTTCTTGTATCACTTCGGATAAAAGGCATGACCGTGTAACTCCCATGTTCGAAAGCGCGTGGCATGAGCATTTCAGTTTTTGCGAGCGAGTCGTACAGAGACACTAAGTTGATCTTCAAACTAGGCTTTTATGAAGAGCAAGCCCCACCCTGAGGCTGCTGCAATAAACGGAGAGGCACCCCACTTTCACTTCTATGACTGGTTATTTCATTTCCGTTTCGGTAACATAACATGGGCGTTTTGAGGTCCTTTGGCATGTGGCTGACGGCGCTAAGACAGCATTCAACCGCCATTCAGTCACAAACCGCCTTTGGGGGACTGTGGGGGGCTATGGAGGCAGAAACGCTCAGCTAAAGCGGACTTTGTACACCGTCATTATGAGAGCGGCATGTCTGGCAAACACCGCCATGATATAAACCAAGGGTCTGTCACTTGTAGACTGGTTGCCATCATTCGGATTTCACCAGCGACCTTTCTGCAGTTTTCTTTTTTGCTCAGTAAAACATTTTTTCTCCTCCTCCTCGATTCAAGACAGCAACAAAATTCGTGGGCGGAATATTAACCATGTATAGTCCCAGTATTCGCCCCGTGGGCATTTGTGATTGAACCAAAAAGGCGAGTAAAGTGGAGATTTGGGATTCGGGATATGCCTTACTGTTATACTGCCCTGTCTTGCAAGCTGCAAATGGAATTGTGGCAGCATAGACACGTTGTATATGCGCCCAGTTTTTACCACTCCGGCGTTGCCGGATGTTCTGCACGTTTCAGGTTAAAGTTCTTACAACGAAAACAACACCCACCGGTTTGTATATAATTTTCGATTGAAACAGCGTAACGCTTCCAGTGAACATCGTTGAAGCGCGACGCAAAACCGTAATCCCAGTGATTAATATTTTGAGCGATAAGGGTGGTTTTATGGTTTAATTTATTCAAAATTGTCATGTCGGCGCAGCATTGTGTACGTGATTCCGGCAAACATGAAAGAAAGTTGACATTTGGGATATGCTCTTTTTTTCTACTTCCCTGCCTCGCAAGCTGAACATGAAACTGTAGCAGCCTAGACGAATTGTATATATGCTCATTTCTCACTACTTAGGGGTTCCTGGATGTTCTGCAGGCTTCAGGGTAAAGTTCTTACAACAACAAAACAAACAACAGCTGGTTTGTATATCTTTTTGGATTGGGCCAGCGCAGCGCTTCCAGTGAACATCGTTGAAGCGCGACGTAATATGCTAGCGATAAATATTTTGAGCAAGAAGTGTGTCTTCATGGTTTAATTTATTAAAACTTGTCAGGTGTGCGCTCCATTGCGTGGCGTGATTCGGGCACACATGAAAATCTATTGGGTAAAAGAAATTACTGTGTCCATGTATTCAGCCAAAGTCGCCTCTTCAGCTGTTTTTGCCCGCTGTAAAATCAGTACGATTTCAGAGTTTCCGTGCGCCGATGTTACCGAATCGAGATTGTCAACGGTGGCCAAGCCATGCAGCACGCGAGCCTGCTCTTGGTTTCACTAAAATATAACTTGCAGAAAGTAGTGTAAACCGCTACCACATGCACAGTAGGGCAAAGATATTGCCGCCTAGCCACCGCGATGAGGATTTAGTACTTTTTAGAGCAATTTAAGGAAGATAAACGAATGAACGGACTTGTTTTTGTTAGATTTATTGCATTAGATGTACAACCATGTAATGACAAATGCAGTCTGCGGCAAGCAGAGTAGGTATTTTTATGACACCGTACATACTTTCATTCTTTCAAAGAAAGCACCCCAGTCGGTGTCTTATAAGCGATGGAGGATGCCACTCACAGGTTGAGAAAAACATCGAGAGCAGCGTGGCGTGCATGATGCACGAACTGCAGAAGCACATCAGTATCCAAAGGAGCAGCGCAGGGTCGCTGTACTCGATGAAGGCGCGGCCCTGCTCGTTCCTTATGATGCTCACGAAGAGCATCATCATCGCCGAGATGCACGTGTGGATGGCTAAGCCAGCCAGGTAGTGACTCGCCCAGTAGACCCAATCGCTGAGTCCCACCAGTCGTTGCATCTCCTTGATGCCTGCAGTGAGTAAAGGAGAGTGCATTTCCTGGAAAGAGGACCTCCCCGACGTTATTGTAGCCCTGAAAAACGTTCCTCGTGCAACTACGCAATTTTCGCTTGCCTAAATTTAGTGCAATTAAACAAAAGTTGCCTGTACATATACAAACAGTTTTGAAGGCAATCTGTTTACATTTTTTTATTCTTTACAAACATGCTCCTAGAATGGGCGCCTCAAACAAATGTGGCACTGCAGTCAGGTGCTTCATGATCTCACAGCTGTCTCACCTAACGTACACCCAAACTTAAAAGAGAGGCCAACTGTTTTCCGCCAAGAGGATCAAGTGCATACTGCCACAGCCTGTGTAACTCTTCACCGTTCTATAATTGTGGGTCCCTCAAGAAGTAATAAAGGCTAATTAGTTAATTATGTTCCGCCACTGCTGTCCGCGGGGCGAACAGCCTGATTCGGCTTGTTGAGAAATTTGTATGGAGAAAAGCTTTCTCGTACACTGTCCATCCCCGTACTCGCTGTCGAGAAATAAATTGGTGAACTGCTTAAATATTACTAAAGAACACCTACACAATGTGATTGCGAAAGAAAGTTTAATGTCGGGCCTCAATCGTTCCTGTCATTTTCGTTCGTCTGAGACGCAACAAGAAACCTCAAAGGAGTCTGTAACGCAAAGGCCTTGTGATTACTGTCAGTGGAAGTATACGTGAAGCACCTGGTCCTCAGAAGATATATGTGTGAGCAGGCAAGCTTGCGCTCTTGTTTGATATGTCATGTGTAGTATTTTCAAAAAGATTTAAGATTTCCCAAACATCTCAAGCAACAGCACCGCCGAAAATACGGCGGCGTCAAACATCAGGAAGCCACAAAAAAGATTCTCGTGCATGCTGTATCAAGAAAGGCACGGCTGAGAAGCTCTTTGCACTGTCGGCAATTCGTTTACTGTGCAGCACTTAGGAGTTCGCTACTGTGGTTTTGCGCCGTCGCCCGCTTTGTAACAGAGCGAACGAAGGGAACACCGAAGACACAATGAAAACTGAGGAGGAAAGAGTGGCGCAAGCATGAAGGGAAGAGCGGTATGCCAAGGCGGCGCGAACCGCTACACGGTGGCGCCGCGCTACGAGGTACCCGCGAGAAGGAAGACGCCACCGAATATAAGCCCGCGGGAAAGCGGAGTATGAAAGTATGGTGAAAGTTTGAGGGGTAGGGCAGTACGGCGAGGCCGCGCCACATAAGCTCAGCACGCGCTAAGTGATGCGCGTACATCGGTCCTTCCGCGTGGCCGCCATGAAGCACCTTCCCCTCACACTTTTGCCAGACGCTACTCCTGCGTTCGTGGCTCATCCGAACCACTTGGACGTTTGCGCAGGAGGCTTAAACACGATTTACAACGACATGCTCGGCGGCGGCGACGCGGAGCGAGATAGCGGTAGATTAGCGCGCACCGCCGTGCGTTCGCTCATCACGATATCCTTTGCTGAGACGCAGCAGCTGTGCGCCGTGACCGAGAAGACTGCACTTTGCCCTGCGCACAAGTTTCGCATTTGGCAGTGTAGTAATGGTCAGCCAGAATTTCTTTACGGATATTAACAGCACAGTTGTTTAGGTCGGCACAAATCCAACCATCGCAACAACAAACCTCGAAGCCTAAGCAAAAAACATGTTTATGGAAGTCCCGGGAATCGAACCCAGGACATGTACGCCGTGAAACTGGCAACCTAACCACTGGGCCACCCAAAAGGCCGCGCAAGGGCGTGGTTAGCAGCTGCGGGGAACAATAACATGTGCAGCCAATTGGAAAGAAAAAAAAACGCTTCCCGCGGTCGCAATCGAACCTCGGTCTCTCACTTAATGAAACAGGCGTCAATCCGAATGATCTATTATCGCTTTTTTTCTTTATTGCATATTGAACGAACAGTCACGTCAATGACTACGATGCTGGTTAAAAACACATCAGTGTCGGTTTAAAACCCGCTCACCGAACTTTGGTGGGCGAAAACTATCATAAACATCGAAAGAAGACAATTCTTCCAAAATTGGTAACCACGTAAGCTCCGGGCACTGCATATAAAATACTTCCTTCAGCATACTGACATTCTGAGCAAAGTACTTGCTGACAGTCTTCGCGTCAGCATCAGAGTGACGCACCGCCATACGACTCAGCCAGATGGCGTGTAGGCCCGAAAGCATTATCAGATCGTAAGGCACACTGTCATGTTTGTCTACTGGAATGAAACGGGTCATGCGGTGTCACAGGCAAGTCTTTTTTCAGGGTACGCTGAAGGACGTCCCAAAAAAAGACGGCATCCCAGCAGTCTAGGAAAACGTGGTCTATTGTTTCGGATTTTTTCACAACAGACAAACTATTGTCCATGGCACAAACAACCCTTTTTCAGCCATCGATGTTTTGACTAGAAGAGTTCCCGAATGAAGCCTAAAAATAATGTTTTCATACATGCTGAGACTGCCATCTTTTTGACGCGACACAGTACATCTTGCCCTGACCCAATGCGGTACATAGTTAAAGATCTTAGAGATGTTCTTTTTCCAGTACCGCTATACAGATCTATTATCGCATTGCGGGCGCACAGCACTTGCTTTTAGTTCGTAGCACGGGAGTTGATTTAGGACTTGGCCGCGGGTTCTAGCGCGTGCGCGGTCCACTTTGGGAGAGATGTCAAAGCCTGCGGACGAAATAATCCGGGCCAGCTAGAGAATTCAGTGGAAAGTTCACAAATACATGCGACGTGATGACATAAGGAGAGGAAACTTGGCGCCTTACTAAACAACCTCAAAGCAAACTTAGGCCGGCTCAGCAGGCCGTGGAGCGAATAATGATCGGAGTAACACTCAAAGACAGGAAATGAGCTTCCTGGATCAGAGAACAAACTAGAGTCGAAGATATCGCAGTTAAAATAAAAGAAAGGCTTGGGCTGGTCACTAAATTGGGCGTAATATCATACCAGGTGGACTACAAGGATGATAGCGGGGACACGAATAAATGGGTCTTGAAAAAGAGGAAGGCCAATTACTGGATGGATGGATGGAATAAGGAAATTTGCAGGCAAAGATTGTACATGAGCGGCCCGGGACAGGAGCTGCTGGATATCGATGGGAAGGGCTTTCGTCCTGCAGTGGACCTCGTGGGCTTCTGATGGTGATGAGTATCATGATAATGATGATGGTTATGCAACAGCCGGGTCTCCAAACAATGGAGGGGGGCCGCCAGCTGTGCTGTTCTCCAGCATTGCACGAGTAGTACAAGCAGCGCCATTTTTTGTTTTGGAGGGGGGGTCAAAACACTTCCATTTCGGCTGAGGCAAATGTGAGAAAATTTGGTTTATTGCAATACTTTTAACGTGCTTTTTTGTTTAAACGGTTCGCGCAGTCCGGCTGGGACACCATGTAAAATTTGGCCTTTTAGCACTTCCCGCTGCACTTACCGAACTTAATGTGAATAGTGGATGTCGTTTATGATCTACACACGCACAAAATCAAAACCTCATGAACCACAAACAATCCTCACCGCTAAAGTTCAGTTAGTGTTACCAATCGCTATCACCATGTTGAGGAAAAGAAAAAAAGATAGCAAGACATAGAATAGTAGAGGAACAAACATGGTGACTGCCCCTGCGTCTTTATGGACCACTGTGGCAAAAAAATAATAACTAGCGGTAGGGTTTCAAGCTGAAGGTCTTTCTCGGGCTGCCTAATGCAAATTAGAATTTTTGCACTGTTGGTCCCTCTGTCCGTCGGTGTACCACTCGGCTCGGCCTCTAGGACAAAGTGAAAGTATATTCGACCGTGAAATATATATAGGCAGTGCAGTTTCAAACTACTGAAACTGCTGTCATGGGTCGTAACTCGTCCGCATTATTTAGCGCAAACGAACCTCAGGCATAGTCGAGGCGAAATAAAAGCACTTATGCAGGAGTATCGATGTTCTTTTCATTAAAATACGCGCTGTGTTTGGTTTTTTTATAGGAAAGGAAAAAGGGACGCGTTAAACATTGCACAGAAAGTTGAGATAAAGGCAAGAAGGAAAAGAACAGAGCTGGCGCTCGTGCTGCTCCTGGCAGAACAAAAAACAAATTATCAGTAACAAAAATGCGCACTCTCCTAATTGATGGCGCACGAGCGCGGAAAAGGCGGTAAAATTGGTTTTCGTTTTACAAACATCCACTGTATTAATCGTTAACAGGAACGAAAGCGCGGAATAGCGCGAGGGGTGGGTGCGAAGAGTGAAGCGTGTTTCGTGGCAGGAGCTTCAGATGATTGATTGTAGGGTTTTAACGCGCCGACGCAACGCAGGCGATGAGGCGCGCCGTAGTGGAGGGCTCCGGATTAATTTTGACCACCTGGGGATCTTTAACGTGCGCCGAAATCTCGTAACACGGGCGTTTTTGCTTTTCGCCTCCAGGGAGCTTCAGAAAACTGTCGTCATTCAGTGACATATGCGGTGAGGCAAGCAGATACACAGAATTTTTTTGCTTGCGCATTTTATATATCTAACATGTTTTCACTTTTCCAGCACAGCATTTACGGGACTGGTGTATAGCTATGGGACATCTTGAAGGTAGCGCACTTAAACACGGACACTAGGAAAAGAAACGACACAGCACAGCGTGTACTCACAACTGATTTTTATTATAACAGTCACGCAGTTAAATTGACCACACATCATACATACGTCACATTCCACCGTATCATTTCCAAAACATGACAGGCATGAACAAACTGTGTGAATGCAGTCGCGTGTTATATTTACGTTCTGGAGCCATTTAAAAATGGAAACTCACTCTCATGTAAATGAATCGGTGGCACACTGAAGCACCTTACCCCCTTTTTTATATTATATACCTCAATAATTTCGTGTGTCAACTTGTCCCTGTGCACAGATAATATCACCGTTTCTCCGAACGCAGGCTCGCATTTGCACTTAGATTCGTGTTGAGCCATGTGCGAGTAGGTGTCCCCTCCTAAAGTCATTTTATGTTCTAGCAACCTGACATTGATACGTCGACATGTCTCTCCAATATGCACATAACCGCAAGGAAATGGTATAAGGGAAACACACTTTTTGCATGGAACAAAAGGAACACGCGAAATTATTGAGGCAAATAATATAAGAAAAATGGGGGTGTGGTGCTTTAGTGTGCCGTCGATTGATTCACATGAGAGTGAGTTTGAATTTTTAAATCGCTCTGCAACGTAAATATTACACGCGCCTTCGTCCTCACTGTTCATGACATTCATGTCTTAAAAATGATACGCTACAATGTGACGTGTGTATGATGTGTGGTCACATGGGTTTAGGTTGAAGTATTTAGGGGGTGTCTATTCTAGTAAAAACCAGTTGTGAGTCAGCGCTGTGGTCTGTCGTTTCTTTTCCTAGTGCCCGGGTTTAAGTGCGCTTCCTTCAAGATGTCCGATATGCATTACCAACTAGCCCAGTTGTCACTTCTTCTGGTGTATAGCTGTACGAGCAAAAAAAAAACTGCGGTTGATTCCTCTGTAATAGGAATCGGTAAAACACGAAAGTGAAATGTGCAGCGAAATCTGCAGCTGAGCATGATTCGCGGGTCGGCAGGTGTCTTCTGGATGTGCTTGGCGAGCAACATCCTGCTCGGGGTCACCTCTGCAGGGTGTACCGGCGTCATTTCTGTGACGGATATGACGTCAGTGAAATCTTGGTGGGTCCCGGCATGAAACACTTTCCTGAAAATATACAACCCGAAAGCGAACAACGCCAAGTAAAACGTGCTGTTTAGTTTATAAGGTCTCTTTCCCGCAAGAAGACCCTGTGTGCGGGGGTGCACCCTTTACAGGCCGCTTGCTTCGTCGTACTAGCGTCACTTCCGTGATGGATATGACGTAATTGAAATCTTTGTGAATCCCGGAATAAAACACTACCCTGTTAATAGCCGGAATACGCGAAATCTGGCCCACATAACGCACGTTGCAGTCTTTGTCTCTGTTGCTATATTTCTGCTATTTTCACACTGTTCCCTGTCCCGTCCCAAAGCCATGCTGTTCATGGTCAGCGTGACAACACCGACTTAGCCGATTACCCGAAATCCCCATAGCACCTAACTACGTTACGGATCCACCAAAAAAGGAAGCATTAGAATTCGTAATGTGATGTGTGCACAATGGCTATGAGGACGCATTCCATTCCGAACCCTGCTACCCAGAGAATTAAGTGTAAGAGGCTGAATTTCGCCTCCACAGCTTGGACCGTTCTTCAATGTTGTACTATAAAATGCTATTCCGTTGTACTACAGACCTAACTTTCAAATAATACCAGCATCAAGCAGTACTTTATTATTTGAAGTATGGTTGGGTTTAGTGACAAGAACGTAAGCTGTGGTGTCAACACCGCTAGAGTTTCCAGTAGGCCCTAACGCTCCTCGCGAAGTCATGCTCGTATTAAATTTTTCGTTTAAGGGGAACTCACCTGATCACACTCCTACGATACTCATTCATTCATGACCCACGTACTTAAAAAGCATGGTGCACCGATACGAAAAGTTTTACAAATGCATAAAAATGGTCCTAACTGCCTAGTTTCGCTCTTTTAGAGATATTTCACTTCTTTAGTGAGATAAAGAATGCATAAAGAACACGTGTTGGTTTATTTATTTTCACTAGATGGCACTAGCTGTCTAGCAAGCAAGGCTAAGGCAACGGCTAATGCAACGGTTAATGCAACGGCTAATATTGCAACCGCTATATATATGCAACGGCTAATATTGCAACGGCTAATATATGCAACGGCTGATAAATATTAGCGGCCAGGAAGCCACCGACCTTGCCTTAAATTCTAATGCAGAAAAATCAGGAATGGTTTTTACTAATGCTACCACTGACGTAGTGTCTATCCAGCAAAGCGAATTACCTAGAGTGAAGGAATATAAATATTTGGGAGTGTGGATAAACGAAGGGGTAACTACTTAAGAACTCACGAGGAGCAACTTAAGGTTAACGGAAAGCGAAACGCACCTATAATGAAGCATAGAGCTCTGTGGGGGTATAACAAATATGAAGTAGTAAGAGGAATGTGGAAAGGAGTAATGGTTCTAGGTCTCACGTTTGCGAATGCTGTACTCTGCTTAAAATCAGACGTTCTATAAGGCCTTGAAGTGAACCAGAGAACGGTAGGACGTTTGGCCTTAGGCGCGCATGGAAAAACAACTAACGAAGCAGTACAGAGCGATATGTGCTGGGCGTCGTTTGGAGTTCAAGAAGCACATAGTAAAATATGTTTTAAGATGAGGTTGAGAGCAATGGATCAACGAAGGTGGGCAGCTAAGGTTTTTAGGTACCTATACTTGGAAAGCGTGGACACGCAGTGGTTAAGGAAGACTAGAAGACTAACGATGAAATACGGAAAGAACAGTGTAGAATTCAAAACAGCCAAGGTAACCAAAAAAGAGGCAAGGCAGATTGAAATGAATAAATGTAGGGAAAAAATGGTAGCTAAAACTTTGTTAAAGATGTACAGGGCTGAGAAATTGAACATCAGAAAGGAAAATTTCTACGATAATTCCCAGGGCAGTGCTTTGCTTTTTGAGGCTAGAGCAGGTTGCTTGCGAACTAAGAACTTTGTGGGGAAGTATTCACGAAATGATTGGGTATGCGTGGTGTGCGAAAAGAAACAGAAACTATGTGGCACTTAATGTAGAATGTGAGGGTATCCATCCAAATCTACTTGAAGAAGATATTGGGCTTCCAGAAGCCCTAGGATTTAAGGGTATCACCGAGGAAGGTAACTTCAAGGCTGTCGAGGGGACGAAAAGAAGATTAGAATGCTGGTGGACGAAACAGAGAGGGGAATATTGCCTAGGACAGTTACCACCTGTAACAGGAAAAAAAAAGTATTTTGTGCCTAATAAGCTTTTTGTGTCTGCCCTAAGCAGCGCTAGTATTATAAAGCAAACTAGGCCGCTGTGAACATTGATATGTTGTTGCAAAGCTTTTCTTATTGGTGACCCGTCGCGGTGGCTCAGTGGTTAAGGCGTTCTGCTGGTGAGCCCAAAAACGCGGGTTCAATACCCGGCCACAGCGGCCTGTTTTCTGACGGAGGCGATGAGCGAAAACGCCCGCATGTTCGAGATTTCCGCGCACGTTAAAGATCTCCAGGTGGTCAACACTAATCCGGAGCCCTCCACTACGGCGCGCTTCATCGCCTGTGTAGCGTCGGCGCGTTAAACCTCATAATCAATCAATCAATCAATCAATCAATCAATCAATCAATCAATCAATCAATCAATCAATCAATCAATCAATCAATCAATCAATCAATCAATCAATCAATCAATCAATCTTATTTTAGTACGACGGTTTTTACGTAGGGGGTCGTTAAGTGGTAAGTCCCCTAGGAATATTATCAGGTGAATCCCCCCTAATTATTCCCTCGCACACAAAACAATTCATGAGCCATTCCACTGTATGAAGGTGGACGACAAGAAAAGATGACGTCGGCAATATACACCGCCTGCCACTCAAGGCAACAGACGTGAAGTTCAAAATAAACAACGGCAACTTGTTTTGACGGCGGATCCACAGTCCGGAGAAAGCAGAGGAAATTAGACATGCAAGCGCTTTGAATGCCGAGAAAGAGGGGGCGATGCAAATGCACACCATGCCACAGATAAAATTTCGAGATTTCGAAGCCAGAGAAGATATAAGAAAAGTCTCTATGTCCGCGCAGAAAGAACGCATGTGGAAAAAAGACTCCTCGAGCCGTACTGTGGGCGGTAGGACACCTACCGGAAAATAAAATACTAGGACCGGAGTACGATCGCACCAGGAAGCAACGAAAACACATATCTTGCCCGTTCTTAAAGGAGCCATGAAGAGAAAACACAAGTTTGGTTCATTCGAAAGATTGCCTCGTTAGAACCATAGCGACACCACTTATAACGCAAACTTCGCTCAAATAAGCTACATAATTAGGAAAAAAGGAAATGACCATGCGACCCACCAGCTCATTTTCCGCAACAGAACCTATGCCGTCACATGGGCTAAGCTCTGCGATTGGCGGAGGCCGGCAAAAGCAAACGCATGTTAGGCAGGGCTTACAGCTTGCATAGCGAGCTAAATGCCCGTGAAACATACTGCACATTCTTTTTATGACAAAGAACGGTGGAGTAAACGGTTGAAGGTCCGAACGAACTCGCAAGCGTGTGCGCCAATGCGTACAAAACTAGCGCCGCGGCCGAGCTCGACATCTCGCCGTCGCGCAGACGAATTTTCGGGTTCGAGGCTCTTCGGGGCCAACGAACCGTTCCAGCACGCACAGCCGCGACCTTGCTTCGTATCGTAATCCCTTCACAGGAGGTTGGCCGTCATATCGCCAACCAGCAAAGGTAAAAATAGAAACGAGGGGAGTAAGGAACAGCAAGAAGCGACGAGATAGTGCCAGTCGTCGCGTAAGTTTCGAATGGTGTTGGCTTGCTGCTGTCGTTACGAGCTCGTTTCCAGTTTACAACACTGAAAACTTCAGTTGTTCAGTTACGGCAGGGACCCTTACGTTAGCTCACTCCTGGGACATGCTGGCGCTCGTCGCCGACTTCGTCAAATCGCTCTGACCTTGGGGAAAAAAATGCCGTAAACACCGCGCATTGACGTTCGTATCTTTCTGGTCGAAGCAGAGAAGCTCGCGCGAACGGCTTTCCATACACGACACCGGCCAACTGGCATAAGTGATACTGCTACTGAAATTGAACTATTATTAACCGTAATCAAAATACGGCACATACGTACCAGTCTATATTCGTCCGTCGCGACGGGGCTGACGAGGCAGCGGTGCCGACGGCTGGGCGTTCGTCTGTTGTGGCTATCGCGGAATGGTCGCTTTCCGTCCACCGCGTATCCCACAACTCTTGCCGCTCGTGCACTTAGAAGCATTGAGCGTTTTTGTGGTGTGAGGTTGTTAAATGCAAGCCCGAGCTCCTCGGCGAGAGTTTTGTTCTCCGGATCAGGCGATTCCATGACTAGGGCTGCGGGTGCACTAGGTTTTACTAGTATTTTTAAAATGGCCGCCGTCTCGATCGACTCCCGCGTGGTGGTGCTATATGGAGTCGACATACTAAGTATCTGTTTCATGGACCGGCTCTATGACGCCATTGTACACGTCACGGAATGTTCAATTTTAGCGGGAGATTTAAAATTTTGGCTTAAATTGCCTTATTTCTCAGTGAATAAAGCATCATTTGCTTCCGGGAAAGCGCTTGGGGTACTATGAAACACCTAATCTTTCGAATAAAACAAACTTTTGTTTTCTCTTCATGGCTCCTTTAAGCATGCACTCCCAGTGATTTACTGAGAGCGCAGGAACTTGAGAACGGACTTTACCCATCCGTCAGAAATTAAGCATTCACGAGAAAACGCCGTAAGTCAACCCGAGAAGCTACAATGCCCCATTCGCGGCTCCAGTGGTAACCACCTAACAGGGAGACATCCTTGATTGCCTCACCCACACGAACGCCGCAATCAAACAAGCAGAAGTGCGCCCACCTATACCCTTGGCCATTCAGCCGGGAGCGAAGATAGGTCTGTACACTTTACGGACCCCCAAGTTTCGGCGCGACTAATCACCATGGGGAAAATACCCAAACAACTCAGATCCATACTGCCCCGAGAAATGAAAAAGGTATACATCCCATGGACCCTGTCGAATGAATCGCTCGAAGGAAATGAGGCGGCCAACGCGGCGACGGCTTCTCTCACCACGTAGCCGACATGATCATCACGCGTTCCGCACAGCCCCGAACAGCCCTTTACGTATTACGACAGATGAGAGCCCCAAAACTGCTCCCACCTAAGACCGCAAATGCTCGGAAGCACAAATAGTACGAAAAATCTAAATTAACAGATGTGTATGCAAGATTCGTATGGCCTAAGAAGCTGTGACGCCAGAATAAAAAACTCGATTGCTCAGAAAGCACTGCGGGGAGACAGCTACTCCGTTCCACGTCACACGGTACTGCATGTGCAATGATATATGAGGAGCTACAAGTAACAACACACCGACGTAGCTAATCGTACTAGATATACGGGAGGCGGTGCTGGCAAGCACATGTCTACAAGACCAATTAAACTTGCTGTAGAGAGTGAAGGTTACCACTGGCTACTGGAGCCCTGTACCTAGGGTGCCACCCTTAAATTCCACTTTTCTTTTTCTTACCAAAGTACGCAGACAGTAGGGCGTATAACCTTGAGGTATAACTCGAGTTTTCAACGGCGCGCTTCTTTGTTGGAGATCGCGTGCTAATAGCATGCATACGAGAAGCTCGTTTTCCAGCGCCTCGCACTGCAAATGCACGTCGAGCCTGGGGGGAGTGTTTGCTCACGCGCACAAAAAGTTAGCAGTGGCTTAGGTCGGCTATGCCAGGATATACGTAGCGTGAGCTAAGGTTTTCTTAGGTTTCCTGGTTATCTAGGATTAGCTGATTATCATGCTTACTGCTGCTAAGAGGATTTCCAATCCAATCCAATCCAGTCCATTCCAATCCAACCCAGTTGCGGTGGCGGCGGCTCCAGCACGCCAGCTACGCGCCGTGAGACGTCACTGCTCCTCGCGCATGCTCAGCACGGCTCTCCAGGAGCCACGCGAAACTGCTCGTCCTCGGCCAGTGTAGCTAGCGCTACAAAAAACGGACGAACCCTGAGCCACAGAAACATTCGCCTTAAAAGCAGAATTGATCCATTTTATACTGAAAGACGGCTCCTGACAGCTAAAATGATGACATTGCCGAACAATGCACGACGTGTCATTTAGAAACATGAGAGAATAGCGCAGTGTTGAAGAATGAAGGGCAGTAGTTTGCGGGCCTCACTCACCGGTGGCCTTCTCCTCGGCTAAGTGCGCGGCGAACATCGAGAAGGGGATGAGCATCCCCACGCAGAAGCGCGTGAGCACGAACGCGTAGTTCTTGGTGTCGTGGTACTCGATGTGGTCCGGGTACGGAAAGCGCCTCAGCGTCACGGGGTGCAGCGGGTGGTTGTAGTTGAAGCGCCCTGCCTGCAGCTGCAGATGTCGCTGCTGCAGCGCGGCCACAATTGGCAGCAGCGTGTTCACCTCCGGATACATTTCTTCCCGCGCAGGGCCCTCTGGCGATGCGATGAGGCGGCGCTGGTAGTGGAGCTGCGATGGTCACAAGCACGCGTGTCACGCGCAGCCACGCGAGCTGGTCGCGAACACAAGGGCTTCTCCCTATTATCTCAATAATCTTTGGCCTAAGCATTTATAGGTTATCCAGGGAGCCGTTTGTGAAATATCTTCTGTGGAACATTCTGAAATGTTTTACAGTATCGCTTCCCCGCACTGCTTTACTGCGAATTCACTCACGCCACAAGGAATGTTCGAACAAGTGTTCGAACGGAGCGCTGGCGTCTACGGGCAATGCACGACGCCCTACAATGGCCAAACAACGCGTTGACGGCAAACACATGTAAACTATGTTTTGCAGTTTTCCTGCAGCTTTCTAATTGGAATGTTGCTTCCGAAAGGACGAAAATCGGGTTTCAAAATTATTAATTTGCCTAAACAGCAAACAAAGAATGCTCTTACGAGGCCGGCGCCATTTTGATTTGAGCTGCTTAATTCCTGAAAGAGACCTCTGTCATGTGAACTTTTCCAAGGGGATAAAGAAGGTCCCCCTGCACTTTTGCCGAACCGCTGCTCGCTACCACTCCCAAGCGTAGCCTGCAAGTACATTCATGAATACACGAGAATTCGGGAGCACATCCTCCCCATTATCTCAGTTGGTGTTGCATCAGACAACCCGAAAGTCATAGGTTCAGGTCTCTCCTTAGGAGAATGTTTTTTTTTCAATTGATATCGTCCAAACCTCTTACACAAAATCTTCTAACAAAAAATTAGAAGTACTTCCCGTGTGTCTGCCTCAACGATCTTGCGAGCTGGCTCTTCTGTCTCTGTTCATTCATAAGCCCAATGTATTTCCCAATTCGGATTCTACATGTCCTCAACACATGGTCTCAAATTCTAATCCCACATGCGTGACTTTTAAAGCGCATCTGACGAACAAAATTAGCCAATGACGCCTAAAGGGTGTTACCAACAAGAGTAGGGCGAACACCGCATGATGCGACCGCACCTGGACGTCGAATGGTAGCGGACCCGCAAAGAAGGAGACGTGCAGACTTTCAGGCGCCGTGTCGCTGGTGGACGAGTACCGCAGGACCACGGTGCGCACTGGCATTGTCTGGCGAACCACATCGCGTGCAATCGCGATCAGCTGTGCCTCTGACGATAGACTGACGACATTGCTCACGCCCAGGTCAGCGAACGCTTCTACGGTTAATTTATGAAGGTACGAATTGTCCTCTGCGAAGTAGTACACCTGCGGCCAAAGGGAGAGCACAACCCACGACTTCGTTCATGTCGGCTCACAACTGTTCCGATTGACAATTACACGCCGAATGTATTTTTTTGTTACCGTGCAGTATTCTGACGAAGATGCGTCAACAGTAACGTTTACTTTGGTTTTGTTAGAATATTGTCACGGGACGTGGTGGACAATCCCCGTTGCGCCATGGCCCACCACCAAGGATGGTGACGACGAAGAAGAGCTGTGTGCGCCGCGCTGCCAGGCCGGGCTCTGTTTTGGCATTATGTAAATAGTTCTTTAACCATCATGTAAATACATCGCTTCATCGCTACATGGTCCGTTTCATCTGCCGCCACGTAACAGTATTAAGAATGTTCTGTAGTCCAACTTGCCAAAAAGTCTGAAAGGTGTAATCATGACTCGTAGGACAGCAATGGCATAAGCAGGGCGGCTGAGAAATTTTTTTACCGTCAATAAACAGACATCGAAGAGATACGGGACAGGTGAGAGCAGGAGTTGCACGGGCCGGAAACCAAAAGTAAGGAAGCTTTCAGACTGTCAACGAGCTTACGTTTGATCGTTGTCTGGGGATGCAAAAAGAGTGAGGACCAATTGGGGTATGTGCTTCACCCGATATGCTTAGTGCAAATGGGTTTTTAATAGCTATGTGCAAAGGTAGAGGAGCAGTGGAGGTATAGGGACGCGGGTACAAAAAGGCCCGACGTTAAACCTCATGGCCAGCTTTTGGGCTTAACTTCGTCAACCAGTACACACAGTGGCGTATACCACAAGTAAGAAGTTTTCATCAGGCTCAACTTGATTGTTATCTAACGCTGAGCGTAAAATTAGGACTTCACGTCTAATGTTATGCTGCGGGGGTCTAACTTCGTCACCGATCGCACGCAGCCCGACTTAATATAATTCGTCGCCACTAAGCTCAGCTTGATCGTTACGTAACGCTGAGCCTACACATACGTCGATTTGAGGTCTGCAGTCACGAACTGGTGCCCATTCGAAAAATTGCTCGTCGCACTTACTGCAGCTGGATCTGCGTTTAACCATTAAGGTCGTAAGACCTGACAGGGCGCCGTGTTGTGTAGCGCTACGGCGCATGCCCCACAATTGCTGCGGTTATTCCAGCGAAGCGATACATACCCCAAAGTAGCACGAGTGCGCAATGGTTTACTGGCCAACGCTTATATGCACGAATGTTCTCTGCTGCAGTGCGCGTAATGCAGATGCTGCTTGGAACGCAAAAACCAATCAACAAATCAATAAAGGGGACCGAGCAAAGATGCATACACACACAGTAGCGCATACCCTCAATGGGGTATTAACTTTGTACGCAGGAATGGATGCTGCTTTCGCGGAATATTCATGAAGTCGCTACCAACCAGTCTATCAGTTTTCCGTAACCCACAACATTAAACGTGATAGGCAGGATTAAGCGAAAAGGTTCCTTCACCACGTCCTCGTAAGATGTCCAAAGTCACAGCTTTACAGAAGTTGACTTACAAGGCAGCAGTAAGTCAGGCGTCCGTGTGATTGATTATATTCATCTGTCAATTGGAGTTTCCTACCCTGCTTTTATTACAGGCCGTTCCTTACGAGTGACGGTTGAATGGTTCTCAAGGGCAAGACATTCTTTTTTGGGTTCTTTTCTTAATTACTCCGAGTCCATAAGCGACACTGATGGGGCAGCCGCAGACCAACGGAAACGCGCAACTGCCGTTAACCTCGCTTATCTTCAGCATGCTTGAATTCAGGAAGGAAAAGAAAGGGAGGAAAAGAATCCCAGTTTTATCTGCACAGCATCCGTCTGCACCTATTTGAAAAGGTTCAGGCTTTGGAAATATTTCAGAATATTTTCAAGTTTTATTGAGAGGTAATGTAGCTAATCCAGTAGTTGATTCGCGACAGTAATATATCTGTCCGAATGGTTTTTCTATACCTAGCATCAGTCGCGCGAGCGCAACGCCGTGCGAAACCACGGACACGTCAGCAAAATCCCTAGCTTGGCCAGGCTGGTTCGGGCTGTCATGAGACTGAAGAATAATTTACACTGCCCTGTGTAACAAAATAGGAAGGGTTTTCATTCTTAGCAACTAAAAATCCCGAGTTTGTGTGGTATTCGGCAGGATTTTCCCAAAATACAACTGCACTCTTTTTGGAAGCGATATTCGTCTGACGAAAAATTGAAGTTCTTATAACGTTAACAGTGCTGCATACCATCTGACGTTAAGAAGGACGCGAGGCTTTCTTCTCAGTTTCTTTCCGTACCATCGGTAATCTTTCAATATGCAAATTCCGCGCCCTGCTGGCCACGCGTTCCAAAAACGAGATCTGTGTGGTAAATCGTGGCCCATCTTTCATGCCAGTGCCATAAAAGAAACAAAAGAACGTATATTACTAATAAAAAATATTGGGATAAAATCTAAGTTTTTATGCACCCAGGCGTGCTTGGTGTTTTTACCACATTTTGGAGAAGGACGGCGCCTGCGAGGCGTAGGTTGTAGCTTGGGACACGAGCAAGAATGATCCGGCAACATTATATAAAAGTGCTTCACCGCCATCGCTCGTGATCGTCGGCTCCTACAGTGAAAACTAATGTGATCCGCAAGTGTTTTGCGGTTTTCTGAAATCTTTTAACTGCAGGATTTATCTACACTCTGAGACAATTTTGCTGTTCAGCTTCACCACGATGAGCTCGATTCACCGATCATTGCAGTCAATAACCCAATTTCGGTGAACGAACGTGTCCAGCTTACGAGCAAAATAGCGTCCTTTGCTGTGGTATCACGCAATGCAAGTATGACGTTCTGTATTCCACAATGCCGCAGCTCCAAGCAGACTTTGTGTGAAACTGTATGCATCGTTGGCGACATCAATTGGTCGCTCGAGCACATTGTTGTGATCATAAACCATGGGATTGCCCTGCTATGCAGGCACACAATTACTCAGGGGCTAGGATATCTCCCAATCGAGCACACCTGTTGCGGCAGAGCGCCTCAGCTATGGCGTCAAAGCAGCAAATCATGCTACAGTTGAAGGGCACAAGTTGCACCCGTATACTGTCTCGTAGGAACAATTTTATTGCCGCATAGTTCGCTATTCGCTCGCTTACCTTTCCACTCTCTACACTATGAACGGTCATTGCAGTTACTCGCGGAGTGTGAAACACGACTCCACTATCCACGGAAGTCAGCGTCTCTACTTACCTCGCGTATGTTCGCTAGCGCGGGGTTCGTGTTCCAGAAGAGACTGGGATGGACGGGCGGGTAGATGGTGTCCCCTCGGAGGATGAGTGGCTCCCTGACCACGGTCTCCTCTTGGATGCCCAAGAGGAGGACGATCATGAGCGTGATCTCAATCAGCAGGGACGGGTAGTGGCGGCAGATGCGCTTCAGGTAGATGTCCTTCCACAAGAGCACGTGCAGCTGTTGAATCCACAAGGCACAGCGGCTTTGGACACGCTCCTCTTCGGCGTCGTCTGGAAGTGTTGGGTCACGTGTCAGTTCGCTTCGATGGATGAGAACTAGCTTAAAACGGCTCATACAACTTAGCTAACAGTACGGGTGATAACAGAATAGACAGTGTACGAAGCCGCAATTATGCCACGAATGAATTATATATACTATATATACGATGAACTATGTATTATAATGCTCCGACATTTCATTACAAGCTGAAACAGCAGTAAACACAATCGCAGTTGTTGTCAATCTACGGTGCGGACCTGGTTAGACACAGAAGCCAAGCGAGCGCAAGGGATAAATTTGACCGGCGGGGAATCCAAAAGATGGCGCTTGCGTTTCACGCTGGCTTTGTGACCAGTACAAAACATTGCGGCGAAAACCAAAGATGTATGTGAAAACACACAGGACGAACATTAACTTCCCAGAGAATGTTTATTGCAAAAACACGCACGCACGGATGCGCACGTGCACTCACACGCAGGCATGCACGCGCACACACACACCCGCACACACCCGTACGCATACATGCACAAAATCAGTCCTTTAACTACTAATACTAAGTAAACCACAAGACTACATACAGAAGAGAGAATTCGCTTGAAGAGACAAGGTGAGGCAGAACACGGGGTTCCCCGGCGCTGGCGGCTCCAGACGAGGCTATTTCTTGGCTGCAGCTATAGGAACGACGTCGTACAATGGACCACAATGTCTATGTGTTTGTTAGTTCCCGAAATATAAAGCCTTTAGCAAGATCTGTTGACGGGCTAGTTCTGATACTTGAAAAGCCATGAGGATTGCGCAGAAGAACGACACACATTGTCTTCCCTATGTGTGCCATTTTTCTGTGCAATGCTCACGGCTTTTCAAATAGTATTTATGCGCGCTGTGTCGTCAGCGACTTCAAAGGCACAACCCCACACCAGCCTCTCAAAATACTGTGTATACCTTTATTACTGCCTTGATAGACTGAATTGCAGAAGGCCAGAACGTTGCTTTACTTGCCTTGTTGCCTATAGCCATCTCAAAAGTACTAGCGAGTACAATTAACGAAATATTTTAAATTGAGTGAATTACCATTGAAACTTTTACCCTCGATTCCTGAGGAAAATTAAGAGAAGCGCGAAAGGTAAGAGTGCGTCCAACCTCCGCTGAAAGTTCGTCCAGACGATCGTCAAACGTTCAAAGACCCAAGTCGCCAACGAAGAATGAACTCATGGGACGATTTGCTGCACACTAAGTAAACTCATCGATGAACCATCTAAATGTATTGCGATACGTGGTTTATGAGAATACGATATACTATTCTACTCATTTTTCATCACCAATGTGCGTTGTCTTATCTAGAACCGTTCCTTTTTCCCGATTTTCAAGCAAGCCGTTTTTACACAATGGAAGCCTGGTTTCACGTCACGCGCCGCGTGGCCAGAGATCTCATCAGAGCTTTTCGGTCGACCAACCGGTTAAAGGGGAAATGCATTAGTTTTTTTTTTTTTTACAGAACGCCATCGGTGCCACCAAGAAAAGCTTTCTCTCTAAAAGCAACAAAAAGAAAAAGGGAGAAAAAGCCCAGATAAATGAGGATTTGAACCCACGGTACCCTGACACCATAAACCATGACCATGAAATCCAAGGTTCCTTGACTTCGCCATTTTCGGCATCAAACATCTATAACGACGGTTTTTCGCACAGTGGTGCACCTGATGGTTTTGCCGAAATTACTTAAAAAGGGATTAATCCATCCGTGTCACTTTGGGTGTATTATTGGGACCCCACACCCCACACCTTCAGGAAGGCGTCAGTGGCTCGTCAAATACAGGCAAATTGCGCTTGAAAAGTCCCAGGAAGTTACTTGTTCACGTAGGCGTACATAAGCATGCTCTAAAGAGAATTGCTGCAGTACCATCACCGAACATTGCGCTGGAGAGAGGAGGCGGAGATATGAGTTGCAGGGTGGGCTATTAGACGAAATTTCAGCGCAGCTATTCACCAACTGGTGCTGTAACGAAGCGTTTTGTTATGCGAACTATAAGTAATGATAATAAATGCAAGATATACATGGCACAAATAATGTTAAGAGGTGGACACACACTCTTCTGTAAAATAAACTTAATTAAGCATACGACATTTCAATCGCTTATAAACGCGTAGGGGGAAAATATTTAAAAAACGGGATGCAGAAGTGTCGAAGCACAATTACCGGCCAACTGAACTCAGCGGTGTCACTGTAGAGGGTAGAGAATTAAACCCGCACAAGTGAACCAGATGTCAATGTCAGCACGCCACACTTAAAGGGGTATTTATTAGGTTTCCAAGGTACGCCGAAAAGGTTAAGCCACGTTAATAACGAGCGGAGAAATATAATGCTCTAGTTCTTCGTTTAGCGTCAGGTCATACGCGAAAACACGTACACGAAACGTCTAAAGGCGGATGCCTAGTGCATTGTTTAATTTACGTAAGCCACTAATACAAACGCTCCATAAATATTCGCTGCTAAGCCATGATTGCAATGTTAATTCGATGATCGCATTTCCAGTAGGTGTATAAGAATCAATCCCAGCCCCACACAGTTAAAGCTGTCAGTTCCAGGCCTCAGCATTCCGAAGATTTCCTGCTTCAAATGCCACGCTGCGTAGCCACTACTAAGCGTCTTTCGTCGCCAGATCGTTCCCTTAGCAATGTGAGAAAGCCAGCACTTATGCTTACCCGATTCCATCGTCTAGCAGCTGGAATCGTCCTGTGCGGTCGTTGCGAAGAAAGGTTCGATAAGGCACACAGCGCATGCAGGTGCGCCAACTTGCTGTGCTTCTTCTTCTTCTCCTTCAGATGCTCGTCAGCTTCAGATCGCTTAGGGCCGTTGCAGGTGCTTCAGTTATGTTGCCAGGATGGCATCTTTGAAGCAGCTCCCAATAAATGTTTGTAAGGAGCCTCCGGTGACCATAATTAATATCATGCCTTCTCATTTAGCTCATTAGCGGTGTACAGCTGCCACCACATGTTCTTCATTGCCATTGTGTGAGTTTTAAAGCAATCATCATCAAAGTGCAGGCCAGAACATACCCGCAGGTCGGTGTTACGCAACGCTAACGCTTGCGCCTCGTATGCTGACGGTGGACGTCGCTTTAGTGTGGGGCTAAGAGTACCGTCCGGACGGCACTTTGAACCCAGCCTTTTGGTTTGGGCTTTCGTCGAAGAGGGAGGCGGACGAGGGTATGCGATGGCCCGACGTTTACCTAACGTAAAATTTTGAGGACTAACGACGTTAACCTTTTCTCCCTCGACATTTCCGTCAGCTTTGCTTCGCACTTCGCTAAGCTGAACAATAGTGCTTTGTAACGTTCCCCCTAACAAATTTAAAGCTTTGAGATCCAACGACCTTCACCAGAGCCCGAAGCGGGATATACAGCGAGTTTGACGATCTTTTTCACGTCGCCAATCTCAATGTTACCATAAGAACACATTAAAGCGCTGGGCATGTTTTTAGATTCTGAGCGTGCGAAAGGTTTTATCAATTAATGCAAAGAAGAGTCACCAATGGCAACTACGGCTCTCGAGCCAAAACTGGTAATTCTCCCCTCTCAGTGGCGGGAGGTCTCTGACAATTAGTTACACCAATCAGAGTGGCAGAACCGGGCCACTTTATTGCACTAAAATTATTTCCCCCTTTTTGTGCAAATTGGCTGATCGTACGCAATTGATAAACTCAAATTGCAAATTAAAGTGTCACAAAATATGCGTTATTAGAGCCCACAATCTTTTGCCTGGTTTTTCGGTACAAGTAATTCCTGACCGTGGTTTGCCATTCCGGTTGTGAGTAAGGTTTAAATAATATCGTGACTTTCTTCGAGCTCTTTCGTAACAAAATTGTAATGCATGTTGGTAACTGTGCCCGCACGTTACCCTGCAATATTTCAAAATTGTACAGCTTCGACGACAGCAGCGCCCCCTGAAATCTTCACTGAAACGCTGCTCTGTGTTCACGAAGAATTTAAGTGCGAAGCACTTTAGGACCTCGCAATGTCCGTGCCGTCATCCGGCGTTGTCCGTGCGCACAGCATTGTAAGCCATCTATCGAGAGCGGCGCACACTGATGATCGGTATTAGAGCCCTCCCTTTGTATTGGGACGTCTGTTGTCACCAACCGACTTGCCTGTGTTATTCTACTTGTTTGCTCTACCCTTCCCTAACTTAATGGGTTATCCCTCTCCCCCCTTCCCGGCTTTAAACTCCCATCGCTCCCCACCCCCTTTTGCCCTTGTTTACCCCCTTCTGATTCTATTTCGGTATATTGCTCATCCTACGTCCCACTCTCTTCTTACTTTTCTTCCACCGCCACTCCAGCCGCCTCTTCGTCACCTCTATGGCGCTGAAGTTGAGGCTCCCCCTCACACCAAATCCCAAAGCCTCCGTCAACGCCGCTTCCCCATCAACCCGTAGCGGTCGTATCTCTGTGCAGTCTATAACAATATACCCTACGGTTTCCGATCATTGCCCGCAGCATACACAGTTTCGTCCTATTTCCTGTAGTTAGCCGTGTATGCCCGTGTTCTCAGACACCTCCCCCCCCCCCTCCGGCTTCAAACAGCAATGCACTCCCTCGCGTAATGCCATAGGAACCTTCCTTTCCTGATTTCTAGTTTCTCTGTTCTATAGGTCTCCAGGTTTTTGTTCCCTTCCATTCTCTGCTCCCAATTCGTCGTCTCTGCTGCTTTTACCTGCTTTTTAACTGTTGTGTATACCCCACCTCCCGCTACCGAATTTCCGTACCGCTTCGTCGACTGTCTGGTCCTCCAGTCTCCACCGCGTGTCCACGCTCCTCATATACAGGTACCTAAACACTCTCGCGGCCCATTTTTCCTCCTCCATGTCACGCAGTCTCTCCTTAAATTTATCTTGCTCTGCGCCTCCCTTGCCTCAAAGGACGACCTGCCCATATCCCCCTGTACCGCTTCATTCGTAGTTTTGCTGTGGGCCCCCCGGGCCAATCTGCCTACCGCCCTCTGATTTACCTCCAGGCCCGCTTGGGTCTCTGGTTTCATGCACAGAACAGAATTTCCGAAAGTCAATCATGGTACCATGACCCCCTTCCAGACTCCCCTTACCACCTCGTATTTGTCTTTTTTGTGCGGCCTTTCCGTATAGGGCTTCGAGCGGTACCAAGAGAAACTTTCGTCAAGTGGATTTTGATCCCAAAAGACGTAAGGCTAGGGCACTGAGGCTGCTTGGTAACCAAAATTCGGATTTTGTAAAAATGCACCCAAGGCAACGGTGTAGTTGTAGTAGTGAAGCTTTTTTAAGGGACGGCAAGAGCAACATAGTGGGGAAAACGGGTGATGAGGCGGGCACTTCTTTGACTTCAAGTACGTTTTCTCTGCTTGAGTCACTGGAACCTTCGCCGGGGTCATCCGTCAGACTACTCGCGCGCTGCAAATGTGCCTTTTTTATGTATTAAAAAATCTAATGCAGTATGTGCTTCCTGCTGTATGGTTTGTAGATCAATGTGTCCAATGTTTTCTGGACGATGTTCATCGAAGAATGGTATAACTCTATTAAGTGTAAACGACCTGGTCTTGGTGCTCATTTGATGAGACGATGTCAGCTAGGTAACTAGGTGGTGTGACTAGTTCGTAGCGATATTTCTTGCGCTTCTTGATTTGAAGGATAAGTACGGTCGGTGAGGTGGCCGAGGTTTAAACCAGCGGAGGTTTAACTTTATTTATCCTGTGCCGCTTCGTGAGCGCCCTGGTTTCAGCTCGTCTGGTCACTTCTTGGCCAGATGTCTGGTCGATTCTGATGTTAACTTTGTGGCTGTTCTGTACTTCCTTGTGCAGTAACATGGACTTAACGAGCGGCGTTAAGTAAGAGGGGTTTTCGTTGCTCGTAAATTGCTGTGAATTAATCTGTCAAGGCGTAAACGTTGGCAGTGCTTGAGAGTCGAGTTCGTAGCAAATATGGATAATTGCGCAGTTAATGGCGTTCAGTTGTCCTTCTAATGTAGTTCGTTCCTTTGGTTTAAGGGGTATTACCGGGTTAGGAGATGAAATTTCGGAACGTCTCCACGCGGTCCCGATCTGTGGGGAAGTCATGCTTGCATCAGGGAAAATAAAATTTCCTTTGGTAGTTTGGACATCTCCAGGTGGTGAACGCGTTGGGATGTCGTTGCTGCAAGGGCCCGTCGGATTGGCTTGCTGAGGTGCCTTGCTAAGTTGTCTGTTTTTGACCAAGGTGCAAATGGGAAGCGCAATTGTTGGTGGGGTTTTGTTCTTCCCATGCCGGGAGGAGCAAACTTAGGCGGGTGTAACCTCGCTTGAAGTCTGCTTGATCCTTTGTTTCTTTCAATATGGTAACATTGGGGAGGGGGGATAGGGGGATGGGGAGTACCATTCCATGGCTTGCTCAATGGGCTGCCATTTTTGCGTGTTTGGGGAGGGCCATTATGGTACGCAGTGCGGCTCTGTGGAGCACCTCATTGTGTTTGGTGTTGGCCATTTTCAACTCGTACACAGGGGCTCCTTCAACGAGAGCGCCAATGGACCTCTCCCCGGATACGTCACGCAGTGGCCGTGACGTCACGGAAAGCGCACGTGCTGGGTGTGGCCGGGAGGGTGGTTGGCAAAACATTCGGACCGGCGCGCGGGGCTTATGCAGTGGGGCTGTATTAGACGCGCGCAAAAGTGGAATTTTTGTTTACGTGTTGGCTTTTCTGATGCCGGTGGGCTGCTTTGCTCTCGGCTACGCAAATCTTTCGAGCAATATCAGCGGCATCAGACTTTTCGGAGTCCCCAAAGAGGCGTGTATTCGGAGTGTATTGTGGATGCGCGCAATGTGCCGAAGAGGCTGGCAGCCAAAGCAGCGACATGGTCTGCTCTTACTCGTAGCAACATTTCCCATTCTCAAACTTCTGCTGTCCGTGTGTACGAGATTTCGGCGCACGTTAAAGATCCCCAGGTGGTCAAAATTAATCCGGAGCCCTCCACTACGGCGCGCCTTATCGCCTGCGTTGCGTCGGTGCGTTAAAACCCTATAATCAATCAATCAATGAATCGAACTTCTGCTGTTCTCCAAAGCGCAGTCATACCGTCTACATTGGCAGTCCGCGCTGATTAGTGCCATGAAATGATGCTGTTTATCAACCATCTGCTATCATGCAGCACCAGCAGAAATTTGGTCAAGTGAAATAGTGCCGGGGGTAGGGGCACACGGAAATTTTCTTGCTGCGAAATATTGTCATGTTTTGAGGAGGTACAGCACTGTATTAAAAACACGAATGCCTAACCGGCATAGGCGACACAAAATAAATGTTTCGACGAGGGATCGCGATAGCCGCCTGCCGCCAGATCCGCAACGACAAGTTTGGTTATATGGGGGGATCTGTTCAAGATGAACGAAATTCATTGCTTGTAAGTGCAATAAATTTTTACCTTGACCAATTATAGTCTGCCTCGAGGATGCGGCAAAACAGAGATGCTTACCGTGTTCACATGTAGCATCGTGCCTTCGGCGCGAGATGGGCCGCTCACGCGACTCGAAAAAACTCGAAAAATGTGTTTGCCCTAAGCGAACAGACTCAGTGAATGTATTTTTTGTTGCGGTCTCCCGATGCTTTCGTGTTCAGCGGGCGTACAAAGACACTAACTTTAACTATCATGAAATAATGACTACCGAAAATTATTTCAATGGACTGTCGCAAGCTATGCGCACTAACCATATGTGGCTGCTATGTTACTCACACAATGACGATGAACCGTTTCGCGATGTCACTGGGGAGAAAGGTAACAAAACAATCGGTCAATCACGTAGAGAACGACATCATCGCCATATTTTTATTGGAATAATTTTTGGCTGTTGCTCTTCATATTTTTGTTTCGTTGCTGCTTATTTTACTTTTTAATCCTTTCATGCTTTATGCTTTACCTTTCCTTTTTCCCATCGACATGAAATCGTGTGTACGCCACTGTCTCCGGGCAAACGCAAAGAGACCAAGAACAGGGAGCGTATACGTACGCTGCCTGAGGCACCGCGCTTAGCTTAAGCAGACCTCGAAATCAACAATGAATTAGCTTTCCTTGGCATGTGTCCGAACACAAAAAATCTTAAAAAAAACATTCTTGGAATGCGTCGCAACAGCACCAACCTTCAGAATGACTCGTTTAGGCTGTCGCGCACAGATTATCCGAAAGCGTCGCCCTTCAGTTGACCGTACGCTAAAGGAAACGGTTGCGGAGGTTGTAGATGCGGACAGCTACATGGAGGTGCGACGGGCACAGCTAGGATAGCTAGACCCCCACCTGCAATGTGGGCGGCCAGTGACGGCCCGAACCAACGGCGCATCGTTCCTTTCGGGCGCCGCGCGGCCAGGCCGGGCCGTCGGAGCAGGCGCGGTCTCCCAACCGCCACCGCACTTCGCCGCCGCGAGCAGGCACCACCCGTCGCGCACGTGCGCTTCATGACGTCACGTTGTTTACATACAGGGAGAGGTCCATTGCGACCATGTGGACTATCGTTTGGCATGATTTCCGACTCGCACCTTCGTGTTTGTTGGAGAGGCTCCCTATCAATGTCAGCATTGATATCCGTTTTCGTTAAAGCTCTGTCATCCGTGTTTTGGGGCTCCCGCAACTGTTCAGGGGGAGCCCGAGAAGCCGTACGTGCCAAAGTGTAATTTGTGTCTCCGTGTTTGCTGTTTGGGGCACGACATCGCCTGTGCGGTGAGCTTTGTTCGTATTCTAAAACATGAGAAGAGAGTTTTTTAATTGGCGAGTTCTAAACGTAAGTGTGGCAGGCGCGCCTCTAGCGTGTTTACTATAGCATGTATGTTGACGTACGGTACTCTCTGGCCCCGTTCCACATCGTAGAGTCATCGGAGTATAAAAATCGGAGTGTCCGTGAAAAGAATCGCATTAATACAAGCGAATCAGGAGAAGGTGCTAGGTGCGTACACGGGGTCGCCACGGCTATGCATGGTGTACATGGCTAGACAAGAACGAAAGCTTGAGGGCAGAAATAGGTTTCGATCAACGCTATAGCCACAACCGCCCCTCGGGGACAGAATCCACGGATGTGGCCGCGAACGAAAGCAGGACAGGCGTCGACAGAGTAAGGCGAAGAAGTTGTATTGGCTTGGCTAGGTAATGTTTTGTAATCAAAGGAAAACCTCGGGAATATAAGAAACAAATCACGCCATATCCACGGAATGAATGATGACAAGTGGGGCGAAGCTCGAAAGGGGGAGATCATCGGTAACCGTAACTTCCCGTGAAAGTTCGCCCATTACATCATTAAGAAAGACGTAAGACTGTGTACGTACATTGTACAAATCAACTTTTATTTTCGGAGTCAATGCTCCCAGGCCCAGACCTGGTGAAAGACCCCGCGCCATCGAGGACCACCCCGCACCTCCACCACAATTTTTCACGTAGGATGGGACACAACGGTAAAGAAAGAAGTTTTATTTAGGGCGAACTTGTGCCCGAACAAGACGAGAGGAAACTAGCAAAGGTCCTTGCGTCTCGTTAGATCTCCGAGAACGACTGCCTGCGTTCGTGGCGTGATCTCTTGCGTGATCTCCCCCTCGCAGTGCACGTGCGCTCGCGCCTCCGTTGGCGAACACAGACAAGCTCACGCTCCCGGTGCCGAGTTTGCGCTGCCGGTTGCAGCCGGTTCTTGCGCGTGCAACGCGGCCCCACTTTGCGACATCTCCGAAAGCATGTGGCGGTCACGTACCACGAGACACAAGGGATGGACAGACCCATGGCTTTAGGAGCTTCGCCCCTAAAAAATGAACAATTGTTTCACTTTCACCGGAAACGGCACAAAGACCGGAGGAGGTGAGACCGGCGCGATTCAAACAGAAGTTAAGCTGGGGAATTCTACATTTGATGCTGGTAAATGTAACTTCACTCTGGCAGGACTCAAAACACCGTGAATCCCAAACATGAGCTAAATAGGACTTGTCGTTCGAGCAAGTGATAGCACCTTCCTGCGTTCTCAATAGACAATGACATCTGCGGAACTTGGCTCGCGCCAGAGATGGATTAGGGCAGGGATCCACCGGCGGACGATCTAAAGATCATGCGGTCACAGAATCAGCCGTTTCGATTGATTGTGGGGTTTAACGCGCCAACGCAACGCAGGCGATGAGGCGCGCCGTAGTGGAGGGCTCCGGATTAATGTTGACCACCTGGGGATCTTTATCGTGCGCCGAAATCTCGTACACACGGGCGTTTTTGCTTTTCGCCTCCATCAGAAAAGCGGCCGCCGCGGCCGGGAATCGAACCGCGACCTCGTGCTCAGCAGCGCAACGCCTTAGCCACTGAGCCACCGCGGCGGGTCGAATCAGCCGTATCATTGAGACCTAGCCCCCATGAACTGGAACCCAAATAAGGCGGATTTCGTGTAAATTGGAAGGCACAAAACAACCTAATCTGCGAATAAATAGTGAAAGTTTGGGGGGTGTTAGGGGCGAACAAAGGAGTATGCAGAAGACATTTTCAAATTTTCAAAGAGCAACATTTAAATACTGAGGAGGTAACATTTTTAAAGCCAGAAATATAGCAGGAAATTCAGCTTCAAATATAGGAGTAAAGTAAGGTAAAATATCAGAAAATGACTAATTATGTTATCGGCTCACGATTCCCACGCCCGCCCTCTCCGCACGTTGCGGCCTATCCGTCGCCACTACGTAAGAGTGCAAGTTCCCCAAATTGTCATCCGAAAAACACGTTGGTATCCGTGTGGCTATCCCTTTGTTGTTATTGGAGAAAACGTTGTTGAAGGTCATCGGAGGCGGCAGTACTTCAGAGAACACCGGAAAGTTTGCCGGATGATTGATGTTGAACGGCGAAAGCAAGCTCCGGGCATAAAGACACGGTTGGCGATTGTATCGAGGCCATGCAGAGTGAAAAAACAATGCAGGCTGAGCCACCATCGATGCCAGATATTTGCTCAGGGTAGATTCCAAAATTCTCATCATTGTCTGCAGTGTCAAAAGCTGAAATCTCGACTCTACACAACAAGCGGACCTCTGAATACAGAACATTATTTGCCACGTATCTAGGAAGGCTGAGGCAGAATCTCAACAAGTGTCGATCCACAAGAGCAAGATGATGGAGTCTGTGCGCTGCTGAGCCCGAAAGTAGGGCATATCTAAATTCTGAAATAGGTAGCATATATCCCCCATAATAAGAGTAGGGTGTCGTTCCTTATGATAATTTTTCTGTTGCTCATACTGCAACACTGCAAGAGCGCGTTCCTCTTTTGTCGTATTGTGGGTTATGTTTGGGCGTTTATCAAGCTTACTGACATGAATAATGACTGAGTATTTTAAGATACGTTATTTAAAGCATGATCTCCTCCCGATAAGACAAACACAGTTTAACAGGAGCGGATGCTGGGAGCACCAGAACCACGCATTTGGCTACATTGATAGACAAATTCAAGTCGGCAGTCCTCCTCTCGACGATGCCCAGATATGCTTCTAATTCTATGTACAGATGATGAATACTGCACGTAGAAGAAAAGAAGGCTATATCTTCAGCATAAACACAAAAACAAACTTTCGGATTGGTTCGAATTCAAGTCATACATATATTAAAAAACATGGGACACAGAACCGAAGCTTGCGGAACACCCGTTGCCTGCTGTGCAGTCGACGAATGAAAACTGTTTTGGGGACAAAACAACAGGCGACTGATGATAAATTGCCGTATTTAGGAAATGATGCCTTTAGGCAGACCGCAGTTCTTGAGTTTGGCAAAGAGGGATGCTATATTCCACACTTCCATACGCTTCGACAATGGCCAGTGTGACCACCGCGCGAACGGGTTTATTCACGGGCAACCTTAATTCCACTCTCCAAGCTAAAATGAGCCGGCCAAATGGAACAACCTGGACGATTTGGTGTGGATTAAGAACATTTTCTTTGAAGAGGAATCGGAGTTACCGGCCATGTAAAATTCTCTCTACATATTAGATTGAGATCCTAGTCAGAGAAATTGCACGAATGTTGTCCCGGATAGCTGAAAGACTGCAGATTTTAGCAGAAGAATAATTTGTATGGTTCTTCAATGTGCGGCAATTTATCCTTTTTCTAAGAAAGTATAGACGATATTTAGCTAGACCACGAGGTGATTCCTGAAAAGATAACTTTATGGAGGAAGTAGAGACACCATCGGACGCCTGAGAAGCTGCCGGGAGGCGCAAGGCCACGTCAACCATATCTCTTATTGTGACCTTGGAAAAGTGTGAAGTTGGGTGGATCTCAAGAACCATTGATGGAAAGGTAGCAGTAAGCATTTAAATGCAGGACACTTTAGGGGCTCGCCTTGTCGTCGTAGCTCGCTCGCTGGACTCAAGTGCAGAGCCACACGGCGTTCCGTCGTCGCGGCGTAACCCAGAGGCTTCGAAAGCCAAGCAGTTTATATAGTCATAAGCGTTCGAAACTCGTGAACCGGCTGCCGCTTGTCATACACCTCCCCGTCGTTTAGCGAAAAGAAAACTGTAGGTACATTTGAGGCAAAATATACGTAAATAACTCGGAGCGCCCGCGTTCATGTAGTTAGGAACGCTTGTTAGATTGGTTTTTACGGTAGTAAACGAAAAACGTGGCAGTGAAACGCCGGCACGTGCGGGGGGAAAAGCAAGCGCAAAAAGAACTGAACTCCCGCTGGTATAGAGTTGCATAGTAATAGTAATACATACTAGAGGGAAATCTGTTCGTGCAGTCGCGGGCCGCCGTGGGCGGCGCCATTGCCGCTAGAGACGTTCCTCGCCTACTTGGCTAGCTTGGATAGCCATATGGCTTCTTTTTTGTCTCGAAGCCCAAATCAACAAAAAAGGGAAACGTTTTTTTTTTCTTGTTCAGCGTGCATGAAGGTTCTACATAATCACTGGCAATTAATTCTTTCCGGAGGTTCAATTTTATAATACAAAATAAATTTGATGAACCTTCCACAGTAATATTGTTGCTTTTTGCAGCCAGCGCCAACTTTTCAGCCTGTTCATGAGCCATGCCAAGGTACATGACGGAACGCTCGCCGATGCGCGGCTCCCGCAGACAGTTGAGCTAAATTTTCCTCTAGTGTATATTAGTATGAAACTCTATGCCCGCTGGAGCAGTTTCAGCCAGGGGGCGCGCGAGCACTGAGAAGGCGGAAAATTTGAAATGCGTTGTGTTGTAGCAGTGCGCGGATAACGGCGCTACAGACCATTATGGCGAATCACTGCTTTGCACTTCCGACATTTCACAGCAAGTGTAACGGCTTCTATTTCTTTTTATTGCCGAGCGATATGATGAAGGAAATGTAAAATTTCATCTGGCGTCTCTAGAACTGAAACAATCTTACCAGTGCTAGGTCAGCTGGTATACCCCCAGGTAAGAGAGAATTCCGCACTAGCGCCAATTGGTCTTTGGTGCTTGTTAGGCCAAACTGTCAAACCAAAAAACAACAAAAAATCACCGATGCTGCTATGTCAACGCATTCGTTGATGCGCGAGGAGGACACGCCATGCCTCTTGTCCTCTGCTATGGGCTCAACGAGCGCGAGTGTCTTCGTGTGGCGCAAGCGGGAATCAACACCGCTTGCATTTTTCTTTTGTGTGTCTGCTGCACATCTTATTGTAGACTGCTCGCAGTTGCTAATTTGTGTAGACTCTATGCACGTGCCCAAAACATTTGTTCGTAAATCTTTCTCAGTTCAGTAGGCGTGAGCCAGCACGCCCTAAAGCATGACAATTTTGTTTCGGCAAGTTGAAGGAGGCATATCTGAGGCATAACTTTTTTTGATGTGAGTCCAGGTATGTTTAATTTTATCCATAGGCCACATAAGTGACCAATACTCTCGTATGACCCACATTTTTACTGATGGATCATCTACGCCTGACTGCAGTTCTTCTGGGCTCTTCATTACATCCACCGGCCAAGCACTCTGATACCGTCTTGAGCGCCCAACATCATCTACATCTGCTGAGCTTCATGCCATCAAACAAGCACTTCGCTACATTCTCCGCCAGCAGACAGCACAGTGGGTAATCTTTACGGATTCGAAGGCAGCACTGCAAACTCTTCGACGTGCCAGCTACTTCAGCATTCACGAACATATATCCCGCGATGTCTCTTACCTAAATCATCTAGTTTGTGTCGCCGGACACCTAGTGATACTGCAGTGGATCCCTGCCCACTGCGGCATCATAGGCAATGAAAAAGCAGATGAGGCTGCCAAGAGAGGATTGCAACTGCGGAACGTGAGGAAAATTTTCTTCACGAAGCACGATGCCTCTAGGCTAGCAAAGGAGCTTGTTTTCAGGGAAAGAAGCACCTTCTGGTCTCTCCCGGAAAACAAGCACCCATTCCTGCATCATGTCGACCCAACTTTGGCACTGAGGTTACCGGAGCGACTTCCACGTCGGCTAGAGACTTTGCTCCATCGCTTACGTCTCAACGTGGCGCTAACACATACCTACCGCTATCGCCTTGGCCTAACCTCGAACCCCTATTGTGACAACTGCGGTTCACCAGAAACCGTCGAGCACATTTTACTGGAGTGTCCTACATACTATCAAGCAAGAAACAACCTCGCACAGAAGATAGAGTACCTCAACCACAGTTCCTTGACTTTAAAAGCACTTCTGGGACCATGGCCATCTCCCTCCTCTCAGCGTAAAGTGCTAGCCGCATTATTTGAATATCTCAATGACATCGGCGTCGCTGAGCTGATATAGGACCAAACCATTCTTGCACTGTACAACCGCCCATAGACTTTTCACGTGTCGCACTGACGGACCCCAACGCACACGCTTCCTCCTTTTTTTTTCACTTCTTTTATTTTCTCTTTTCTTCTCTCTCTTCCACCTTTCTTCCTACTGCAACTTTTTTTCCCTCCTCCCGTACCCCGCAGAGTAGCATGTCGGCGTTAACATGCCGGCAGACCTCTCTGCTTTCCTCTAATAAAGAGCTTTCTCTCTCTCTCTTTCTCTCTGTTTCGGCAAAAAAAAGGAGTAGGCGGGAAATCTGATTTCTTACTGATTTTATTAGCAACGTATCGCAGCCAAAGAAATTCAATGCCTGCCACAATAGCATAGAGCTGTGTATCTTGTATAGTAAGTACAAATGTTCGCAGTTACACAAACATAAGGGACATCTTCGTAGAGTTCATAGTCTTTACAGAATTGCTGCAGACGTCACCACGTTCATTCAAGTTCAAGTTCAAGTTTAATAAAAAAATAATAAATACAGTATTGTTGAATACAACAAACATGCTACAGAAGGAGGTGCAAAATACAAGGAGGTACACAATTCGCTGTACACAATCAAATTTAAAAAAACGATGTTTCATAATAGCACACGTTTGTGAATAATAAAATCATTATGAAGTCCAGATGCCCGGAACATTTCGCACACCATTAACAACCGCTTCCTTTTCTTGTTCTTGTAAATTTGATAGCCCAAAAACATTTTATAGCCAGTGAAGTGTCTTCGTAATTAAGCCACACGGCACACCTAAGATGTGGAAGAAGTACCACCATGGATATCACTAAACAACACGTAAAGGCGAAACAAATATTGAGAGTGCAAAGAAAACGCAAAAAATGTGTTCTAGCACAGGTTGAAAAGCGAATCGCAGCTCGGCCGTCACGCAGGTAACTCGAACTTCTCAGGCACACGGAATGCAAGCGGTCAGCTGCTACGGAAATGATTTTGGGGGCTTCTTTCGTGTTAATATACATTCAAAGCGTCCAGTAACCCATAAAACAACTGGTCATCGGAACGCTTTAAACCCAAAGCAGTTCGTCAAAAAAGCATTGATTCACATTCGGCAAAAATAATTTGCAAGCTTTCCTCTCCTGGAAAGAGCAACCGCTAACCAAACAGGATACGAAGAGATATTTTCAGTCTGCGCGGTCCTGCTGGCATCAATCGTCTCATTGAGAACTGGCTTACAACATTGTGACATGCTTAAAACATTTCTAAAAAATGCGTTGGGCCAAACAAAAAGAAATTCAATGTAAAGCCGCAGGGGAATATTTCTCAGCTCGCGCTGCAGCGTTTTTGATACGCATAGCGCTTGCTCCTTTATAACATAGACTGAATGAAAAGTGTGGTTAGCTGCCGTCCAATGGGAAGCGGAAAAATTTATCTGTGCTATTCCTCTCCGAGTTGTCACACCACACAGCAACGTAGTGGGCCTTGTTTCCTTTTCTCAGTTTCTGTGACACTTTGTGCCATTCGCACTCGCAGACACCAAAATTTCTACCTTCAAGGCATTCTACAAATCTTCTACATGTGCACACAGTGAACGTGGCAGGAGCCGACGAACAGTATGGCAGCAGAAGAGATAAGACAAAAGTGCCGCCCGGTGGCATAACGAATGACGTGACTAAATAAATAAATAAGCTCTCAAAAAAATACCCAATAATACATTTTATTTCTACACATCACACCATTACTTTACTTTAGTGCTGCGTAAGTTGGAAAGATAAAGACGCATATGCAAAAGTTGGTGAATTTTCGCTTGTGTACCAGCGTCACGGGGCCACTTTATTTCCAATACCGAAACTAGCCGAAGTGTCCGGCCCCTGATCTTACTTTTATTGTCAGCACCCTTGTACTTGCGCAGGAAAGGAAACAGCGCAAGCCAGTTTTTCTTTTCTGCAAGTGCGCCAAAAGCGAATTTTATAGTGTTCCTGCTTCGCCATAGATATGGTTCCGGCGAAAACTTTGGAGTAAACATTTGAAATTCACCCAGTTATCAGGACTGTGATTGTGGAGAATTTCCATGCCGCCTTCCTCCGACGATGTAGTGGGCAGTCATGATACCACTATGGGTCGTGCCGTCTTTTTGGTTTGAAAAAAAAAAACATTGAATTTATAGTAATAGGGAGCTTTTTCGCAAAACTGTTATCTCAAGAACGCTTTAGTTTCCAGACGATGATTGGAAAGAGAGGAAAAGGAATGAACTTAGTTGAGTTGCCTGTAGAGTACGCGCCGCATGCTCTGCTGCACTCGGGAGACAGCAATAGCGAAAATATTCGTTATTCGGTGGCCACCCTAGGTAAATCTGAAGTTATTCCGCCACTGGAAATGTTAAATACAAAACTGCATGTAGTTGCCCTTAAAGAGTGTCGCACTGGCCGAGTTAAAGCAAACCAAGTTATTTATTTGTCCAATCCAAGCAACCGCAGCCGCACGTGTCTGTTTTGAAACACCAACTAACATGATGAGAACTAATGGCTCCTGCAACTATGATGTGCTGATAGGACGAAGGAACAGATAAAGAGTAGCGCTGATAAGCACTCCGTGCAGGAACTAAGCATTACCCAACGAGAAGGGAAAACACTCAAGGAGACAGATAACAATGGCCATGAGTTCACAATTTGTGAGAGGTTCTGGAAGGACAATTCGGCTTTGTGCTATAGTCGGTAATATATAAAAATCAGTAATCGACCACCTGCTTGCCGCCATATATCTAGACGAAACGCACTTAAAGTTGGATGTGCTTGCACTTAGAAAGTCAGGGTTCTTGAAGAATAAAAAGAACTCGGCGGTGACTGTTGCTAGTGACCTTGCGCTTATTTCGCTTACTGACCAATAAAAAAGGCCATAAACAGCGGTTACTACGCGGCAGCGTTTTTCGTCGACCTACCAAAATGCTTTCGATACAATTAATCATGACATTTTTATATAAACTTGAGGCCATTGGTGATAACTGGACCGCCGTTACTATTATTGCGTAGCTACCCCTGCAACTGTAACCAGGAAATAGCAATTTCTAATGTATATTCCACAGCCCAAATTAGCTTGCATTGGTGTACCTCAGGGCTCTATTATGGGGCCCATTTGTGTTTACTTATATTAACCGTTTCCGAATTGCCTTTCTTGATCCAATTGTGTATTATACACAGATGACACCACGATTTTTAATCTTGGATAGTAGTAGTAATACGTCCTTAACTGAAAAATAAATTCCTGATATGTCACAACCGGCTTCGTTGGTGCAGTATTAATATGTTACAAACTAACGCGTCTAAGTCAAAATTTGCCGTCTTCACCTCACCGCAAGAACTTTTTTCTTCTATTCCCCCGGTAAATATTCTCTCAATTACATTCCTGTAAGCGACTGCTCTAGATTCCTAGGCGTTGAACTCCACATTAACCTGAAATACCACCGACACATTGCATATACTAGGAAAATGATAAATGACATAAGAATACTGAATTAAATCTCACATTTGTTTTAGTACCCAGCACCTAATGGTGGTGATGTAAAACTTTAATTCCAGAAAGGGTCCTGAAGGACACCTGACAGGTGTCAATGTGTAAAGGGCATATCCCACATCATGGACAGGGAGCCCCAGACTCTCGCCGCACGCGGGCCTTCTAGACAGCGCAGAGTTGATCTTGAACTTCTCTGCTCCTGAGAGCACTGGCCCTCTTGACTGTTATCTTCCAGATAATGCTGCAGTATTTTTCTTATATTCACTCTCACCTTTCTTACTGCATTATTTCACTGGGCAACGCATACACCACTCAACTTACTTCAGTCCAGACAAATAAAAAACAAGCAATAAGAATTTCACGTACAGCCCATATCTCACTAACACTACGTCGTTACTGCCCGAAACAACATATTAGCTGTTCAGAAGCTTGTTAAATATAACCTTGGTATTTATATGCATAGGATTACAAACAATCAACTTCCGCACTTAAACTTCTATCCTTGCAAACGACAATAGTCGCGAGGTTTAGCTAACATATTCCTCTCTGCGAAAAGTTTGCAGTAACTACGGCACGCAAACAGTTTATTTTTGTGGAATTTATTTTGAGTGCAGAGCACTTTATGGGCTCGCCTGTCGTCTTAGCTCGCTAACGGTCGATGCGACTGGCCGGAATCAGGGCGCAGCGAGATAACGGACCCAAGTAGATTCCTTCTGTACCGGGGTCAGGGAGTCACGCTGAGGCTTCGACAACCACAGCGGTTTAAATTGTCATAACCGTCCAAACCTCGTGAACCTACTGGCGCTTGTCATACATCTCCCCGTTACTTGGGCCCAACGAAAACTGCAGGTATATTTCAGGCAAATCTGTGTATTTGACCGGCAGCCCCCGCCTTCAGTTTTTGGATTGGTTTTTACAATAGTAAGCGAAAAAAAGCGCCGTGCGGGAACGAAATGGCGCGTTCGAAATTACGCAAAAAGGCTCGAGCCACGCAAGAAAAGAATGGCGACGTTCGAAATGCCGCAGGAAGTTGTAGCCGCGGAAGAAAAAATGGCGCTTTCGAAATGACGCAGAAAGGTTCGAGCTACGCAAGAAAAAATTACGCGATCGAAATGGCGCAAAACAGCTCCAGCATATAAAATTAAAGCCAACGCAAAAAGAACAGAACGCCCGCTTGAGCAGTTTCATGCAAGGTAGCGGGCACGCGAGCACTGCGAAGGCGGGAAATTTGAAATGCAGCAGTGAGCGGATAACGGCGCTGCAGCCCGTTATGGCGAATCACTGCTCTACACTTCCGACAGCTTTCACATTGAGTGGAACGGCTTTAATTTCTTTTTGTAACAGTTTACCTCTTGCCCTTAAAAGATCTCGTTCCCGGAATGAAATTAAAACGAAGGTTCAAGATCATATCATGTCAACTAGTTATCCTGTTTCTATCTTTCTTAATTGTTTATTGTTCCTTGTGAGTGGCTTTCTGTATACACCTGTTTTTGTAATGACTGTGTTTTTCTTGATTTTCAATGGTTTTCTGTGAGACTATAGGCGTATACTCACATTTTATTTGCCCGTAAGTACAATGTACTGAAGTTCTGTTCCTCTGCTGTGTACATTAAAACTACTCGCACTTCTACATTTCACAAGAAGTCCCCTTACAGTCGCCGGCTACGGGACCTCCTTCTGTATATCTTCCATATGTTATGTATATATCGCACAAACATACCTTTTCTGGTTTCTGATAAGATATTTAAGATTTGCATGAGACGCAATTACCGAACGACCATTCCACTAAAGGAATAGGAGGCCCATTACGGGGAGTCGATGGCTGCAATGGCTGCCTCCAAAATTCACTCTTTAAGCTTAACGCCGGATTGGTTATTCTTTTTTTGCTTTTGGGACTGAATTCTGAAGTGGAGGCGACGGGACGTGGTGGTTGCGGGTGGTCGGCGAGTTACAGGGACTGGTGTCCAAACCTGAACAGTGAACGCCATATCCCAATTCGGGCTTCCAGCCTTTTCGGAAGCAGACTTCTGGAGTGCGCTCATTGATTGATGACTGGCTGCAGACATCACAGTTTGAACCGCTGAAGTGTGAGGCACTTAATATCTAGAAGCTGGGGGTGCAGACTGCGAACAGCCCGGATGGTGGAAGGCAGACAAGGATAAAGGCACAACTTGCACTGTTTGCAGGGTCATGACCGACAGCAAATTTGATACTTCTCCAGTTACCGACAACATTATTTGGCCGGATACCTCCGGCAGTACTTCTCGCAAAGCAATAGCTATGGCGTGTGCGAGAGAAGCTTCATGGATGGGGTTCGACGGGCGACAGCCCCTGGTACCCGCAAGTTCCCTTTTTCACTATCGCCACCGCTTCTCTGTGCGTGCACCGAAACATTTCAAGCCCTTTGACACGTGACGGATGGTGAGGTGTCTCGACCAGCTCAGAGAGATGGACGCAGAAAAGCCGTTGACATGTTTAACACAACACACATTTAATGCAAACTTGGAAAAACCCTAAAGCGAACCCCTCAGGAGATCAATTGCACACAACCAATAACCAATCAAAACCCTGACTAAATATCCTAAAACACAAACTACACGAAAACCTAAAAGTACCTACAATAAACTTCTACTCAATTAGTTGAACTACGCTCATTACATCAACTCATAGTTAATTTCTTTCCCACCACAACTCCCTAGTTGTGTCCTACGACTGTGTCCCTAATGGACTGGCCTACCCCGGTCGTCGGCGCTGACGTGTCGCACCCGTTGTGTCCGCGACTCGGTGGTAGCCGTCGTCGTCTCGCGTCGATTCCTGCGTTCTATGCGCGCGGTCGTTCCTTGGAGGGCGTGGGCTCCGCGCGTCCCGACATGTTTCCTCGGTGGCTACCCCCGGGTAGCCGCTGCCGCTGGAGGTCCCAGGTAGGTCTCGGGCGTCGAAGCGAAGGTCGACGGAGCGTGGACGCTGAACAGCTGATGCCAGACCGATTCCGCTGGGGCCCCCAAAACACAGGTTGGGGGAGCGCCTAGGACACCGCAGCCGATGCGAGGTCGGCCCGCTCCCGCCTAGGCTCGAATGGTTTGGTCGATGGCCTCGTCGCATCCCCCTGGCTCGTTCCTCACGTGCTCCTTCCGATTCCTCCTCCTTCTCCTTGTGCGCCCCGCTTTTAACGCCTCTGGGCTTGATCGCGGCACACTCTGATTGGCTCCTTGCCTTTTCGTGTCCATATTTGGTCATCACGCCACTTGTCTCCTGCGCGGCGTTCTCTGATTGGCTGAGCAGTGCGCTACCATATTTGGCCATGGTGCCTCGCTTTTTAGGCGCAGCGGTTGTTCATTGGTGCTTTATTCTGGCGCGCACTTCAAATTTCCGTTTTGTTGTTTCTTTTTTTCTTTCACGGGGGTTTTAATGCGTCCCCCTCTCAGGGGGTGCCCTGATACATGACACCCTTCCAGAACACTAATTTTATATGCAAGAGCCGGGAAGTTACAGTAGTCGGCTGAAGTCTGTTTGCCAAAGGCCGTAAGAGATTTCGCTAGCACAACACTGGCTTGCTAAGGGCTCGCCCCCGCAATTGCAACAGCGGTTAAAGGATTCGCACAACCGTGCAGTGTGACCGAGACGCCAGCTGTTGCTAGTTTGGTGAGGGCGGGGGGATAAAAGATCAAAAGCCAGACCTTGATTTCTGACGGTCATGAAGTACCCGCAAATGTCGCTGTCATTTATTCGGTGCTAGGGCTATCCAACACACTTGTGGAGCGGTACACAGAGACCACCCCACCATTCAGAAATTGCTCGCGCAGTTCACTTGCAGATATGTTTACGTCAACACGGCGGACGATTTCTTCGGCATGCAAGATGGGAGGGCACAGAAGAGCTTACCGGGGACGACGCAACATTACTGCAATTTAGACGGTCGACCAAGCAGGCCTTGTGGGATTTGCAGGTGATTCCATCATTTTCATACGGTCTCACCTCCTGCACATTCTTGAAGTGCTCACTCGCAGCTTGAAGGTCTCTTTGAATTGTGTCGGAGTTTTTGAGCCCGATTGCCCCTTAATTCTTAAAGACCAGAGCCGCTGTAACTGTTCCAGAATCTCTCGCCACAGGACGTCTAGAGGAACGTCCTATGGCGAGAGACCAGCCGACCATGAGAAAGACATGGCAAGCCATGAGAAAGACCAGCCATGAGAAAGACATGGCAAACGCCTATCCGCTAACACGGATATTAAACGAAAATTGGAACCAAAGGAGCAGTCACCGTGGAATGCGGCCAACCCCAAACAAATTCCTCAGGGACGGTATAGCAGCAGCTGGTTCGGCTTACGTGTCCCGGAAGAGCCTCTCGTATACTGTGCCATCGTACTCATGCAAGTGGCTTCTTTTATTAACATTATCTTTCACATCCTCGACACGGCGGGAAGCGCACTTGTATGCCTTCGTCTTGTAGCAGGAGTTGAACGAACATAGAAGGGCGTACAGCGCCTAATTTTTCGCCTGACGGGGCACATACGGCTTTCACCTTCATTTGAAGCAGTGTGGGAGTGGCGGCGATGAAAAAAAAAATAATCAGAGCACTTAAGTCTGCTTAGGTGGTTTGAAGGTGAAAACCTACTGATACTTCTCAACCACTTCTTTCACTAGACCTTACCAAGGCATTCAATAGAGTGTCCCATACAGCCATACTAAATGGTTTGGAATGCACAGCTCCAGGCCGACGTACATATAACTACGTCAGAAGTTTCTTAGCATCCCGTACGGCCATACTTCAAATAGGTGACATCACGTCGGAAGTCATCGAATTACCTTCAGTAGGCACACCCCAGGGAGCAGTCCTTTCCCCGCTGCTATTTATTCTCGCCATGTTACTATCCCACGCAAACTGGATCAGGTCCCAAACCTGCGATGTAGCCTCTACGCCGACGATATAGCCCTTTGGACGTCGAGAGGTAGTGACGCTCAAATAGAAAGTACCCTGCAGAGAGGAGCTGTCATTGATGAGGCAAGAATGGTAGGTTTAGAATGCTCCCCAGCTAAATCAGAACTTCTCGTGCTCCCAGCCAAGTGAGTCTCCCATCCACCCTCAAACGTAACAATCCGTATTGGCGAAACGGATGTACCGAATGTGCCCAGCATAAAGATATTGGGGTGAATTATCCAGAGCAATCGTGCCAACACTCGCTTCATGGCGCAACTCACGACCCTGTGAACCAAACAATTGGACTAGTACGGCGTGTAGCAGCCCGGAATAAAGGACTCAAAGAAGCTGAAAGAATCAGACTAATCCAAACATTTGTAATCAGCCGTATTACATACTCGCTACCATACCGTAATCCAACCCCGATCGAATTGAACAAGGCAAATTGCTTTATTCGTAAAGTCTACAAGACAGCCCTACAAATACCCCACAGCACTTCACTGCTAGGTTGGAACAGTTGGGCGCCTACAATGCAGCCGAGGAACTAATAGATACCCCCAGGCTCAATCAGTTATCGCGACTGTCGGCATCCCCTACCGGCCAACAAATCATGCACAGACTGAATCTGCGAGCCCCGCTAACTGCCGATACCAGAGTCCCCATCCCCCATGAAATTCACGCACAACGTCTCATTCGCCCTCTCCGGCGAAACATGCACCCGGTACACAATCAAAAGGCGCCGGGAACAACGAGCCCGAACTCTAATCGAGAAATATACCAAGAGTCTCGAGGAAAGAGCTGCCATGGTCACAGCCTGTGGCTGTCGGTTCCCGAAGGCACTTAACCGGGCTTTTGAATAAAGTGTTTTCTCTCTCTCTCAACCACTTCTTTACTACTACATCGTATTTTGTCTTTCAGCGTTGTCGTGTCTTCGTCTTGTGGGGCGAATTAACTCACAAGCAGAGTGGAAACGGATGCCACAGCTTCCCCATAGTGGAAGTTATACGCGGCTGGGACTCTCCTGTTCTACTCACGTGCTGTCACATTCACGTGTCACGCGGCATGAAGTTGACGCATCAGCCCCAAAATCTTGCACCATTTCTTTGCCAATGCGCTCGTTTTGATAAGCTACAAGCTCCCTTTGTTAAACTGCGGCCAGCGTGCGGAGTTAGCGCGGTGGCAACGCAGTCGTCTCTCTGCGGACACCCTGGTTCAAATCACGTACGAACTCAAATATTTTATTATTTACATTTTACAGGGGCCGCCATTTTTTGTACAGCACAGCAACAGCAACGACGTTCTTTTTTCGCAGTGTGTGGTACTTAAATCTTTCCTCTTGCAAAAAATGGGAAGCGCAAAACTGGCCCACGGAGACAGGGCGTGGAGGGCGACCACTTCGTAGTGTCTCCTGGAGGGGACCCACGATGTACCGAGACAAGCCTGAAATTACAAAAACGCGGCGGTGAACTCACGCCAAGTCTAGTTTAGCGTGAAGGCGCTGCGCCGCAGTGAAAAGGCGCACGTTCTCAGTTATGCAGCAGTGGCGCCTACATCAAGCCAAACAGTGTTTTTTATACCGACACCAAAACGGTGCGAATACCAGAGGTTGCGAAACGTTTGTCAGATGAGGAACATCTAAGTGCAGGCAGCCTTGCGGATTGCCGTTGTCTCCTCCACCTGCTTCCGGTAGTAGCTAAATCACTCCTCTGACGCACACGCAGACCTTATCTGGGGCCAGTTATTGACGGGGTTGTTTTCTTCAGCTAGCTGATGCGGCTTGATAATCAAGCACCAGTTACACGTTGGGTCGAAAAAATTTCCATCCAAAATTGTTTTATCCCGTTTGGGTTTTGGCCCTCTACGTGACGCTTAACCAATACATTTAGTAGCCTTATCATTTCACCGGATGTGAGTTTTCGACCTTTGTATGAACTGTGATTCCGCGTTAGTTCTGGTATCATTTCATCGTAAGTTTGAATGAATTCAAATTAATTGTGAGCAGATGGTGACTTTTTAAAACAGGCTGTCCAAACATGCTGAAACTGGTGTTCGGGGACACTAGAATTGTTGACGGAATGTAGTCGATTTCTTCAGTAATGCGGGAGTTCCTGCACTCGGGCGAGTCACAAAATACTCTAGAATATTGGTCAAGGCTTCGTGTCGACAACATCCGGCGCAATAGCTTGAATCCCCAACGTTGCGAAACACATTCCGGCAGCTATGCCTAGACGCATTCCGCAAGTTATTTTCAGAACAAATATCTTCAGTCTAAGCTAACTTTGCTTTTGCCCTTGTAGTTCGTATCTCGAGTGGTGTCATTGGACCTTGCAAGCAGTATAAACTGGCACGAAACTGCTACTGCTGCTCTAGTGACCCTAAATAATGCAAGGGCTACGCCATTGTTGAATATCTGTCATGCGTTGCTGCCTAGATTACAGAATCTACAATTCTCAAGGTATATTGTGCCGTGGCTTTATGAGTTTATGAGGGACACGCAGTCCAGTTGTAAGCTGGTAATATCTCTCCATGCGGCGGCGACTGCAGACAAGAGGAGGGTGCTCAAGGGGCTGTTCTTTTATCTACTCTTTTTAATTCCTGTTCAGCCCTGTTCCGGGGTCCCGAAGTTCTACGAACGTTCATGTCGATGATATTGCGTGCTTCTTATCAGCACCTGGCATTCAGGCTTTTACGACGAAGTTCTAATAGCCTGAACGCTATGTTATGAACTGTTTCCGTGTTCGCGCAGCCAGGCTTCACGCGCTCACCGTTGGCATACCCGTCCTGCTTGGGGGAGAATTCAACGTGGACACCTCACCCCGGCCAGATGCGACCCGACTGCTGTCCTCTCTTGTCGATTCGTTTGGGTTGGTGTGTTCCACACACAGTAAATTGCCTACGACGCGGGAGGGTAACGGACAGCCGCACGTTTTGCCGCTAGAATAAAACTCTAATCGTTCTAAGATATGATCAAATAATTAGCTAGGAAGCAAGCTGAACCGAAAATTGCAAGCAAACGTGTTTTGTTTCGTGCACTCCTTGAACTGTGCCCAGCTTCGCTGGACATACTTCTTCGCAGAGTGGAAGGCCCCCTATTTTTCAGTATCAGTGCAGATACATTTCATTCTTCTGTACACGGCAAGGCAGTCTTAGTCTTCCTAATACTGCGAGTGAATGCTCCTTTCTTTTTGTTGATTGATTGTTTGAGTGTAGGGTTTTAACCGCCGTCGCAACGCAGGCGATGAGGCGCGCCCTATTTGGGGGGCTCCGGATTAATTTTTATCACCTGGGGGTCTTTAACGTGCGCCGAAATCTCGAACACACGGGCGTTTTTGCTTTTCGCCTCCATCAGAAAAGCGGCCGCCGCGGCCGGGAATCGAACCCGCGACCTCGTGCTCAGCAGCGCTCCTTTCTTTTTGCCTTGTTCCCACCAATGCCTGTTTTCAACAGAACACCGTTCTTACGGTTAAGTCTCTATAATATATTGGTGTTCAAGACGCAGAGCAGCTTCACTTGAGTCTTCATACAGCGCTAGTAGCTCCCCATGGTGCGGAGGTTGAGTCACAGAAAGGGTAGTATGCGCAAAGACCTGCTTCAGGCGAACTACCTTTTGTACGATCGCTCTACTTTAGAGCTTACAAGAGAAGCTGAGGGAGAAATAATTGCGGCGTTTCAAGTCGGTCGACAAGAGAAAGAAAACTGCATCAGTGCTGGTTCTGTGTGTATGAGTGGTAAAGAGAAGGGTGGCCGTGAAGGCGAAACACAAGTTCTGTTAATTAAGTAAAAATACTGCTTGGTACCGATAACAATGACACCAATTTTATCGAAAACATCAAACAACAGTTGGTGCAGCTTGCACTAGGGGTGCAATGCTGGAGAAACAGCAGAGCTGGCGGCCCCTCTCCCTTCGTCGGAGACCGGGCTGTTGCACCATCATCATCATCATCAGCAGCAGCAGCCCACTAGGTCCACTGCAGGACGAACGCCTCTCCCATCGACCTCCAACAGGTCCTGTCCCGCGCCCCTCGAGTCCATTCTTTGCCTCTGAATTTCCTTATTTTATCCCTCCATCCAGTAATTGGCCTTCCTCTTTTTCTAGACCCGCCAATCGGTGTCCACTCTGCCACCCTGGCAGTCCACGGATTGTCATTTCGGCTAATTACGTGGCCAGCCCAAGTCTATTTTTTTTCTTTATTTGAACTATTATTTCTTCTGCTCAAGTTGGTATCAGATCCAGGAAGCTTGTTTTTGTCTCTAAATGTTACTGCGATCCTTATTTGTTCCATGGCCCGCTGTGCCGACCTACATTTGTGTTCAAGTTGTTTAGTAAGACGCCAAGTTTCCGCTTCATATGTTATTACCTCACATTTATTTGTGAACTTGCCGCTGAAAGTTCTCCGTGACTGGTAGGCCCAGATCGTTTCGTCCACAGTCTTTCACTCCTCTCCCAAAGTGGATCGTGTCAGCACGCCCTAGAACCCGCGGCCAAGTCCAAATCCAACGCCCGCGCTACGAACCCAAAGCAAATGGTGTGTGCCCGGAATGCCATGATAGCTCAATCAGATAGACGCCGGTTTCATAACTCGAGGGGCTCTGCTTCGGTTGCGACCACGGGAAGAGTTTTATTTTTACATGTTATTGTTATTGACCCAGTGGTTATGTTGGAGGTTCTAGGGCGTAAAGCCCCCGGGTCCCAGTCCCGGGCCCTCCCTAACAACAATTTTTCTTGAGGCTTCGGAGTTTTCTGTTTACGCCGGACGCATTTGTGTCAGCCTAAACAGCTCTGCTGTTAAAATAGAAACAACAACGACAGGGAAACGCGAAGTTTTTCAATATAAAGTCCAAAACCAAACGAACCAACCCAAAAGCGATTTCTACAATTCTTTAATGTCTCGTGTGTTTTGTGAAGTAGGACGTCAGTCTGTGCGCTGTTCGTGAGGACACCTGTTTTTATCTGGACTCTTAACTGCACCGAGATTGTCCGCTCTAGTGCTTTTCTGGTAAGGGCATTCCATGGCTTTCCCAACCGTTGAACCATCTTCGTCGTTAGACGCTGGGGTACATTTTCTGTCTACTTTTGCACGTCGATGCACCCTTCTCACAATCCAAACTCCTTCGACCGGGCCTGAATGGGAGAAACCAGATGGATGCCGGCTTCATAAGGCGAGGGACCCAGGTTCGATTCCGACGGCGGAAAGCGTTTTAATTTTTCTTCACTTCACCCACGATCATCATCACCGTCAGAGAAAGTTGGCCTTCGTGCAGTGCGTTTCCGGTGGACTACAGGCGACATCACCGAGAGCCTGAAAGCATCACTTTGAAAATCTAGGTATTAAAGTACACATAGGACGTACAGGCGACTCCCCAGACACTTTTCGGCAATTTTTCTATGACGCCACGGAATCTCGTGTGTGCTATTGGAAGGCGCCGACCGAAGCCACCGCCAATAAACATGACTGGGCGGTGGCCATGAAGGGCCCATTGCGTCCGAATATCTTTACGGACTCGCGGGCTGCGGTTCGAGCATTCGCCTCGGAAGCGGTCTCGCGGGAAGTTGCGGCAATCCTTGGTCGCGAGGGGGCCGCTGGACATCACACAGTCAAATGGTACCCGGCCCATTTGGGGGCCAACCTCCATCCCGACGTTCCCAACGCCAACGAGTTGGCCCATGACCGTGCGCGAGGATTACCTGACCGCGGCGGTCCCGGCGGATTCGCAGGAGAGGACGCCGAGAGAGAGGTTCAGGGACCCGCTTTCTAACATTTCATGAGGTCGTAACTCACTATCTTTTCTTTCGGAGGATCTAACCACCCCCTCATCCAAAGCTTATTCGGTCTGAGCCACCGCCCTTGAGAATGCCCCAGACGGGGTCCTTCCCTTCGCGGGGCAGGTTTAGTCATTTTGCGCCCAACATTGACCCGCACTGTCTGGACTGCGGAGAGGCGTATTGCTCATTAGATCACACGCTCTGGCAATGCCCTGCAATACGCGACGCTGTGTTTAAGTACAAAGAGGATTGGGATGAAGCGCTCAAAAGTGGAGACCTCTCTGTCCAACTCTTGGCCGTCCACAGTGCCTATGAAAGGGCGGAGGGCCATGGCCTTCCTACCCCCACGTAAGAGGGGCCCGTACTACAATCTTATTGTAGTTCCTCAAGGCAAAAAAATGAAAGTTCTTTGTCTGTCTGTCTCTGACAGGGAGATTGTAGTACGGCCTCTGGTTCCCTTTGATCGTATTACTGCACTACTAACGTGCAGTTAGCACACTGAAAACTGTTTTTTTAGAGTTTGCTCATATTGCGGGAGGGATGCCGCTGCTGCGCCACTGCTGACGACGTGGAGCGCGAGACTTGGAAGTCTTTCGGTATTTAATCATTCTTTTTAAACATTTTTCGTGGCAATGCAGAGATGAGTAAGTTGCCACAGGCCAATTAAAAAAAAAATAAACAAGGCTGTATTTTCCCACCATTCCAATTGCCACTTTGGCCATAAGGAACACTAAGAAAAAGTTTTGTGGTTTAAGAGCATTGCGCAGGCTCTAACGGTTGATTGTTAGAAGGCGGCATCAATTTAAGTTATATTTAAGTTGCTAGTCCAGCGACTGGGCTGTCTCTCTCTTCAACTTCGTGTCTGCGTCCAGTTTTTTTTTCTGTTTTTTCCCCTAGATTAACTGTGCAGGTTGACAGGAAAGCTGGCCACGCGCAATAAAAAAACGTGATCACGATTTTTACTACGTGTGGTGAAAATCTCACGAGGATTTGCTTGATGAGCTTTTCCTCGTCCCACGGGTGTTTTTCGTTGCAATGCGTTCTTTCTCTACGTGGACCTTCTTCTTGCAATCTTGGCATTATCACTAGTGCTGACGAGTCTAGCTCGCCCTCACAATAGAAGCAGAAAAGAGCGGCTGGGCGGTTTATTGTCGCGGCTGCCTCAAAGCGGTTTCCTGGGTCCGAGGAAGCTCTCATAGCGGCTTGTTACCCGTCCCCTCCATTACCCGCCTTAGCGAAAGAAATTAACCCTGAGACCTAAGACCGCAGTCCGAATGGATTCGTTTCAGTGTACGGTAGCAATTCGTGCTTTGTGGCCGATAATCTGCTCCTCAGTTCAACCGGCACCACGGCTTCCCCAGGGGCTGGTCCCTGGTCTGCTGCACGTGGAAAGAAATTTTCGATCTGGAAGCGAAAAAACGGAAGCGGCTTAGCTCAGTTAACTTTGGATATGCAAAGAAAAAGCTTGGCTTATTCTGGTTGAGTCTTGGTTTCGCTTGGTACACCTTTGATGTAGCTGTTTTGCCGGACACGGCTCAAGGTCGCTCGGTCTTGTGCAGCGCTCACAGAAGGAGTCCCGGCCTCGCTTTCATTCTCGGCAATCGCGGCCAAAAATGGGTCAGATATCCCGAAACGACCAAACGGCCCATGCGTGGAAGGCGGCGGTTTCGGTAGGCTGCGATCAGCTGAGCGGCCGCTTCCGTAGCGGCCGCCGCCCCTAAGTCGTAAAACGACTTAAAAAGGGGCCTTGTGGGTAGCGCCGACAGCGGGCCCGGGGAATCAGGCGATGGGCTGCGGGGGGTTTGTCGCCGGGGGGGTATCCGGTCAAAAGGTCACCTCGCCGGACGAAATAGTGAAGCTTTGCTGTAAAAATGGCTGCCCAGCTAACCCTGGACACCCAAAGCGAAATCATGGCTTCGCCTGGTTAAGTCTTGGTTTCATTTTATTAACCTTCAATTTAGCCGAAATTATTGCACTATTCGTCGAAAGATTACCTTTGTCTACGGTTGTGGTCCCGCTTCCGGCGTTTTCCGAGCCGGACGGCTCGCCGGGTGATATCCGCAGGGTGGTCAGACGCCGCTTGCCTACAGGGGATCAAAAAACCTCCAGCTTCCGTGCGACGCTCGAAGACTGCCCGTCCTAGCTCTCATTGATGGCCGAGCTCGCATGAACGCGGCGAGTCACGTGGTCAAGCGTGAACCAGCTGCGGAGGGCGCATGCATGCGCCAAGCCGTCAGCGGCGAAGACGGTCGTCGCGCAGCTCGGCCCGGTGAGTCACGTGATGCATTTCCAAGATACGGCACAGATGCGGTCTAATGAATGTTAAATTACTGCGCTGGCGAAACCGCTCGACGAGATTAGTAAAGCTTGGATTTAGTGTAGTAGCAAGTAGCAGTGGCCACTGATGCACGTATATGGATGTCTTCTGTGGCACTCGAGAGGTTGTTATATTTCCATTCCGAAGCATAAATGGCCCATTAAGTGATAAATTCGGCACGCGGCGTATGTAGCTACGAAACTGTTTCTAAACTTCTTATTGGCCGTGACGCCACAAATATTGGGACTGCGTAACAGGAACGGGGAGCCATCTCAGGGGTGCTTCCCCAACTACGCGCAGAATGTTGAGCATAGAATGCTGGGATAGTTACGCAGAGGCGGTGACTTCTTGATGCGCACACAGATTGTTACGTTGCCAAATGTGCAAACACTTTATTTAATTATCTTCTAGAAACAAAATTTTGTTGATTTTGATCACGGTCCTCTCTTTATGAACAGCGAACACGATATATTAGCAGTGCGCACCGCGTGAAATACTCGATGTTTATATTCCGTCGTGTGTACGTGAGCGGAAAACGAGTGTCTTTCTTTTCTTTTTACGCAGTGCCTATAGAACGAAATGGCAGCCGGCGAAGAGGATAAGAATATGCAGTCTTCGGTACGTTGATGGTAAACTATCCGCGCACCCAAGTTCATCCGGGCCCCGCCACCTCAGGGCGACCAGTACACAGTTCCAGCGCCAATCCATTTGACACATCATGATATTTTGCAATATGCAGCGTTTAAGTCGCCGCTCTCTTCCTCCGCCGCACAAACACCTAACCAGAGAAGACAGTAGAATGGCGCCTGCTGCCGACGAACACGTACCCACATCTCAGCCTTCTCCACCTGATGTACCCGGCAGTCCATCCGTCAAATCAATGCCCATTATGCGGGCGAGAAAAAGCTACTCGCTACCACGTCACATGGGCCTGTTACGAAACTAAGACAGTGCCCGTCAATGACAATCCAACGACTGAACAGTGGGAAGCCGTGCTGTCAAGCTCGACCCTGGAAGATCAGCGCAGACTGGTCGAGAGGGCCCAGGCGACAGCCAATGCTACACGGGATCTGGAATGAGAGCTCCTCTGTCTCGGGAATACGAAAATCTATTTTTTTTACCACCAATAAAGTTTTTCCTCCACCTCCCCCGTCAATTGCGCCTACGATTTTCCCACCCACCTACTGCAAAACATCTACGACAGCTGAAGACAGGGTAATCCGGTTATAAACTGCCAGACTGTTTCCTGTATTTTCTGTTTATCAGGCAATTGTTTTCGTGCTTCGGAATCATGTTAGTCATTCGGGAAAAAGGAAATGAGACAGCATTTGTTGATTGATATGAAGATCAATGTCGCCTTCTGTGCTCGTCCGCCGCGAGGATTTTTCCGAGCCATCATGGCTTTCGGTACTCCTTGCTGCTAACGTATTCACAATCACAGTAAGACCCATGTGTCGATGAGCGCGTATCTAGTTGAAGATTGTGAACTGCTACCTCAGGTGCTTCATTTTCTTGTTCTCTAATCATAAAGACTCTAGATCGGCACCGTGGAGATTTTAAATGCAAAGCATTTCAGTAACTCACGATGTCACCCGCGTTGACGTCCGTAGTCCGCACCGCCACCCCTCCCTACTATATAAAAAGAAAATACTATCCGGCGCCAGGTTTCGATCCCTCGACCCTGCGGGCGGAACGCAATGTACATGGTGCTCTACCCACTGCGCCACAAAAGCCGACACAGAATGGGACTACGAACGCGCCTTATATCGTTGACTCATTCAAATTACTGCTGACGAGCGCTCTCTCGTCAGCAGTTGCCACAAGTGCAACAACATTAGCGTAACGCAAACTACTTAACGCCGTGCGCCCCCGGAAATGCTCTGCATTTGATCGTGCCCCTCGCGAGGGGGATGTTTTTTATTAATCCAGGCGAACACGTCTCCCGCAGCGCACCATCGCTCTAACCACAAGTGTTGTCGTGTTTTGAATGCATTGCGATCACCAGGTAATGCCGCCAGCGACTTTCGAAATTCGTCCGAATACAACATAGAAAAGTTCTAATTTTTTACCTGTTGTGTTTTTTTATAACTTGCTGCGAATACTGACCTTATCAATTGGATGAGAACTACTTCATCAGCAATTGGGACAGCTCACTTCAAGGAAGTCACCGCTATAAAACATTTACGGAAAGAGGAAGTCCTGGCGTCTATTATTCGCTTTTTTGTTTTGTGGATGGGCTATGCGTTAAGCAAAAAAACAAACACAACTCTTCTCATTTCTGCGCACAGATGCACCAATACAAGATCGACGGTAAAAAAGCGCCGATTTTATTCCGAGTGCTCAATGCATGGGGTGGATACAGTGAGGAACGTTGCTAGATGGACTCTTGCTTCAAGAATTTAGGCGCAAATTTATAAGTAGACAGCGGTAAAGCTACATCAAAATAGTTAAAAGCGCGAAATACAACGGCGTAAGCCTTCTTGTTTCCTGGTTTACGTTTTCTCGGCGGATGCAGCGACCACTAATATCGAAGTAGTGTGCGTCGCCGCTTTATCAGACGCGTTGAATGCGGGCATGCTCTTGAGGAGCTCCGTGCCTTTTTCCTCACTTGCGCCAATAATAATAAAAGAAAAACCCAGAGCTGTAAATGCGGAGAAAACTAGTTCGCTGGATCATATTGTTTACAAATCGCGGCTGAAGCACACCTCGCTTGCATGGGTCGACTGCGGGGCCGATTTAACTGCCGTGGTGAAGCAATGTGCCCTCTTTAGGTTCATCTTGGCAGCGCAAATCAGACAGGATAAAGGAAGACTGAAACACCGGAAAGGCCCTGAACTACAACTCAGTGGAGGTTCGGCGCTTGTCTTGTGTTTTCTTCTTCTCGTATGTTTCGTGATGTGAGGATGAACATTTAGGAACTCGCCCGTTTTTGAACGTTCCACAGTAGTTCACCTATTAAAGTGTCGCACGCACCCCGTACTGCAGAAGTGTTGTGGCCAACGCTTCGCTCAATTGGCCATTCAGAGACGGCGGTACGGGCCGCGCCGTGCTTCCCTCAAAACCGCCGCAGCCTTCACTAGGCAGAGAAACAGTAACCCGCGAGGCAGTTGATCTGCGCATGCAGGGTGTTTATTTTTTTTTCCTGAGCGAGCCGCTGCTCAGTTTGCGCTCAAGCTTCACACGAAGGACGCATTTTGTGGTCTATTTTATTTGACACGGAAAACAACGACGGTACTTACCTGTTTACTCTGAAAATAAATAAAACGATTTTCGCCTATGGGAAAATGGCGGCCGATTTGGACGAGCGAGCCAGTGCAAGCTGATTGGAACGACGGTGCCACCCGGGGTATGCAGAGCTGAGCCCCGAGTGTTGCTCGTCTGTTAAGATTTTCCTGGTCGGTGTAAACGTCGCCCCTGCGTGAGCAAAGGCAAAAGGGGGTGGAGCTGAACGTGCTCCCAGAAGCAGGCGTCCTGCTCACATTAGGCTCATACAAACTATTGTATAAAGTATTTCTTTCTTTGTTCCACTAGGCCTAGATATTTGCCGCAACTCGAGACTATCCCAGTTCATTATCAGCCACGCACCCAGAGTCCCAACAAGAGTTATCACTCAAATTTGGGATTTTTTAAAGCGACGATTGATTGGTTTCTCAGATTGCGCTGTCGTGACCAAAATGAATTGCAGGAAAGCAATTTCACACGATAGAAGGGCACATGATGTTGAGGATGATGAAACAAGAAAAAAAAGCACTTCGCGGTTGGAATTGAACCTGGGTCCCCCGTATTGTGCCGCCGACGTCGATCCGATGGTGCCATCATGGCGTTGTGGTCGCTAAGCATTTCTTTTGGGTTCATTGCGCAGGCGTCGGATTTGTACATTGGCTGAGAGGAAGACAATAAAATGAAAGCCATTTAATACGTGCCGCTTCTTCATTCAAATAACAAGACACAGTACAGCTTTAGCGAATTCTTTTCGAGAGAGAGAGATAGAGAGAGAGAGAAAAGGAAACACTTTATTTAATTGCCGGCAGCTAGGTTAGATCCCCGATCCCGACGCGCGGCCGGGACGTCTTCTCGACTTCTTGTCCCTCTACTTCGGCTCCGGCCTCGCTACTTCCTTCGGCCGGCTACGCCAACCCCTTCGTAGGGGGCGGTAACCTTCCGTCGGCTTCGCTCGGTGGTGGCCTTTCGAGGGCCGCTGAGATCTGCTGGATGGCCTTGGTCTGCTCTTCCTGGTCGTAGCTTCCCGCTGAGGCTTCGAGATGCGGTGCGATCATAGTCTCTGTCGAGCTGCGCGCGGGTTTCTGACACAGTCCCAGAAGATGTGAGCCGCGGTGGCTCTCTTCTTCTGGCACACTCGGCACAAGCCACTTTCGCACACGCTCGTACACGCGTGCCTCCTCAGCACCGGGGTGAGGAGTGACTTCGTCTGCAGTTGCCTGTATATCACCGCTTCCTCTCGGGTCAGGCCCGGGTGGGGTGGCGGTACCTTTCGTCTACTCAGTCTGTGCCCCCTCACGATCTCGTTGTAGGTGGTCATGCTGTCCTTGGTCTCCCTCCACCACCGCGACGGGTCTGCGTCAGCCGCGGCGGCGCGGTTGGTCAGCCCTCGCGCCGCCACGTTTGCCGCCTTGTTGTGGTTGGTGCGCCCCGGTCCGACACATCACTGCCCATGTGTGCCGGAAACCGCTTCATGGCCACGCACCTTCTCTCGCCGTCGTGGTCGACCGTGCGTAGTACTCGCGCGGCCTCCCTGCACATTCTCCCTCAGGCGTAGTTTTTCAGTGTTCTTGAGTCGCACAGCACCGTCGTGCAGGCAGGGTCGGCGATGGCCAGGGCGATGGCCACCTCCTCTGCCCGGTGCGCCTTCTGGGTTCTGACGCTCGCCGCCGCTTTTCGTTTCGCCGGTCGACGCCCCGACGACCACCGCGGCGTAGGCCCCCTCGCTCTCCTGGTACTTCGCCGCGTCTACGTGCATGGCTCCTTCGTCTCTGGCGTGGAGGTCCACGAACGCCTTGGCCCTCGCCGTCCTTGGCTCCTTGTTGAACACGGGGTTCATGTGTTTCGATACCGGGCGTACCCGTAACCGTCGGCCTGTGGCGTCCGGCACGGGTACTTGTTCGTTCTCGGCTCCCTCCTCACTCGGTGTCAGACGCAGGTCGTGCAGTATCTGCCTGGCCGTTCTCGTTTCCGATAGCCTTGAGATCTGAGCGGTCCTCTGCGCCTCCGCGATCTCCTCCAGGGTGTTGTGCACCCCCAGGGCCAGGAACTTCTCGGTGCTCGTGCAGTCGAGGAGTACGAGTGCCGCCTTGTACGCCTTCTGTATGAGCGCGTTGTAATGTACAGTTTCGTGTAGCGGGTGCGTTAGCCCTCCATCCCGAATCCTGGCCAGCCCCGACGTGGGTACTTGCCGCCGGCGCTCTCACAACATGCAA
>CM023450.1:196082639-196185805 GCA_013339765.2 Haemaphysalis longicornis | reverse complement strand
CGGCGCCGGTTCAGGGCCCATCACGAGCAACTGTTAGCAGGGGGACCAGGTTAGGGTGTGATTCCAGCTTACACAGTAACGCTAGTGAAGAAGCAGGTTCCGCTTGTTCGTATAAGCCTCTGCCCGAGGAGGCAGCGTGGGGTTCTGAAGTTTTAAGCGTTCAGGGCACTTCAGGAACTCATGCTCCCGACGAAACCGGGTTAGAAACGACGAGCAGCGCTGTTGCATCCAGTACGTGTGCTGGGGCAGATAGCACGAACGCGCGCAAGCCTCTGCCTGGGGAAATACTTAACCGTTCTGGGATTTCCCCTGTTTATCAAAGCCCACATAGTTTACCGTCGCATGAGCTCCCTGTTGGTGACAAAAACTCTGCAGATGCACCCGAACCGCAGGCTAGTTTTTCTGATCCGTCTTCAGATTTCGATGACGAACTTGACTGGGGTTTTAATGCATATCTGCATGACGAGTCGGATAGCGACATATGCACGCGTTCCAGCGAGATGGAGGGCCAACCTGAATGGCTAACATTATCAGGCGAGGGTAGAGAGTACGTGGATACTGCAGAAGTTGATACAGACCGCAATATGAGGCGTTTTCTGGCAGAGTGGGCTACCGAGCATAAAATAACTCATAAGGCTCTCTCTCCTTTGATGGCCGAGCTAAGGCAGCACCATTGCTTTACCGATATTCCTAAGGACCCCAGAACTTTGTTATCAACGCCTCGTACTGCAAGCATAAAGACCGTTCCTCCAGGAACCTACTGTCATTTTGGCATTGCTGAGAGCCTGAATGCCCTGCTCTCACATGTGGAAGACTTGTCGTCGGTACCAAGTCGTCTTGGCATAATGTTTTATGTTGACGGTCTGCAGCTCACAAGGAGTACAAATAGTGTGTTTTGGCCTATTTTGGGCAAAACAGAAGACCTTAATGGCAGTGGGGTATTCCTAGTTGGCTGCTACCATGGCCATTCAAAACCACAAGAAGTTGAGGATTACCTTGCGGAGTTTGTGCAGGAACTAAATGACATATTGACAACTGGATTTACTTTTGCTGAGCAAGCCTTCACTGTCTATGTTCGCGGGTTTATTTGTGATGCACCAGCAAGAGCTTTCGTACTGATCATCAAATCTCATTCTGGATATTTTGGTTGTCCAAAGTGCATACAAGAAGGTGATTCCAAAGATGGAGCCATGGTTTTTCTTGAAACAGACGCAACTTTGCGAACAGATGAATCTTTTTCACAGAAAACCCACGAAGAGCATCACATAAAAGATACGCCTCTTAGTTCAGTGCCTGTGGGACTTGTGTCTCAATTTCCGTTTGACTATATGCACCTTGTTTGCATTGGGGTCACCAAGAAATTGCTGCTGCTCTGGGCAAAAGGTGCAAAACCCTCTCTTCTAACTGATGCTGTAAAAGAAGTGTCTCAGCGTTTAGTGGACCTCAGGCCATACTGTTTTGTAGAACTGGCTCGGTTGCCGCGGCCGTTGAAGGAGTTAGGCTTCTGGAAAGCTACGGAGTTGCGCTCCTTCCTGCTTTATCTGGGCCCGGTAGTGCTGAAGGGTATCTTGCAAAAAAGGAAATATGAACACTTTCTTGTTCTGCATGTTGCAATGAGAATCCTTGCCAGCCCTCACATGTGCATAGCGTACAACAGTTACGCAAAAGAACTGCTATGCTTCTTTGTATATAACTTCAAAGATATCTATGGCCCTAATAAGGTCTCCTACAACGTACATGGCCTAGTCCATTTGGCAGATGACGTGGCAAAGTAGGAGCAGTCTGAATGTGAATTCTCAATTTTCTTTTTCCCGTGCTTTATAAATGGTTCCTTTTCCACAAAAACATGTGTTAAAAGTGAAGGCTTTCATCTTGCACTGAGCGATTTATTGTGTGAGTTAGGGCCACCAAGCTTTATTACCATTCGATTTTGTTGCGTGAATTCTAAATGTGTTTTGCCTCCTTCAGTTGCGAGCACAAGCTTGCACAGATAGCACCATACATCTCCGACTTCCCACAGGTTCATCAGCTTGCTGGTGTTGGAGGCACTACACCTCAATCAGGGAGTGCCAGAGTGCTGGCTCAGCTTTTCACGGACTCCATTGGGCAGCAGTTCAGCTTGTTCGGGCAAAAGGGGAAGAAACCCTTTGCCCATCTGGAGCTTTTCAACGTTACGCAGAGTAAGTTATTTCATTGTACAAAGTGATTGTTTTCGAGGTTTGGTTTATTCAGGTACATGAATTTACTGAATTACCTGCTTGTAACAAGCAAAAACATGTTATTTTGTATTCGGGTGGCCTGTCTGATCCTCTGGCTCACAGAAATAGGATGCGTGCGTAAGTCACTCCCAATTAGAGTGAGGGACGTTGCACCCCAACCAAAAGCTTTATTCGATTTAAAAGCAGCAGGGCACCGCGGCACTGCGACACGGTTAGTACTGCACTCCGCGACAGTGGGAGGGGCCTACTACTTCTTCCAATAAGGCGAAGCACACCCATGGGGCCATTTTCAAACACATGCAATCGCGTTACGAGCTTACTGCTACGGCAGATATTTGATTGCCTCTTCCACAATGGGCCTGAATGACTATTTGCACTGCCACTTTCAACCGCATTATCAGGTGCTTTCGCGCATGTGCAACTTTATTTGTGGATTGAAGGTCATTTGAGAGGGTAAAAACAAGGTAGCACTTCGAGCTACCTGCACCGCTTCATGTTAGCTGCCATGTTGCCGCCCCCAGCAACAAGAGGGTGGCATCTGTAGCTGCATCAGTGTCTCCATCATGTGAGCCGTGTGTTTTCGCATGAAAAGCAAAGAATTCAGGGAAGCTTGCACTCGCGCGCGAAACTTGAATGGCGAAGTTGTTGTATGTGAGAACAAATCATCCAACTCGGCGGCCCGCGGATGATTGGCAAGGCAGCTGGTGTCGGGTGACCGCTTGTCTCCTGATCTCGTCAGCGCTCCCACTTCGGAGTCAGAGCAGTGTGAGGACCATGCTCTGAAGCAACCAGCCGAACATTCTTTGCATGCTTGAGTTCGACCGCCCCACAGGGGCAGCCAGTTTTCAAAGCACTCTGAACTGACCACGCGAATACGGTATTAGAACGATTAGAATGTGGTAATATTTCTGACTGATGTAACTAGGTCCATCACTATGCACTAGGAAAACAAAATGTGTTCTTTTGTAGCAAGATTTTTGATTGGCTTTATCCTTTAGTGGCCCAGCTGTCTGAGCTGCCAAAAGTGTTGTAGATTTTTTTTCCAGTAGATAAAGAGCTTTGGTTGCAGTGAAAAACGGTGCTATTCGTGGCACCAGTATCTGTTTTGGCCACTTTGAACACAGGAGCAAGTGCAGGGGGCTGGCTCTAGGACAAGCTGACCTCACTTTTTTACCAAGCGACCATTTTGGCTTCCCTAGATCTCTAAGATTAATTCCGCTGTAGAGGTTGCCACAGCCCAGCCCTTTTGTTACGCAGACACTACTGTGTGGTGGCACCTACCATTACAATTGTTTTGTGTAAATAACCCGCCACGGTGGCTCAGTGGCTATGGCGTTGTGCTGCTGAGCCCAAGGACGTGGGGTTTGGTTCTTGGCAGCAGCGACCGCGTCTCTACTGGGGGTGAAAAACAAAAATGCCCGTGTGTTCGAGATTTCGGCGCGCGTAAGGATACCCAGGTGGTCAAAATTAATCCGGAGGCCTCCACTGCGGCACGCCTCATCGCCTGGGGAGTGTCAGCGCGTTGAGCCCCACATTCAACCAATCAATGTTTTGCATATATACCCCACCCAATAAAAGGGTAGCTTTTCTTTTCGGCTCGGCAACTACCAGTGTACATCATCTCTTACTATACAAATAATATGGTTAGGAATGAGGGGCTCGTTCGGGGAAATGCATAAAGGAAGGCTGGTAGTCTGCAATGCCAAGGCAGGCATAGGAGAATAGGTAGGCCTTTTATTTCTGTAGTACCATTAGTGAAGTTAACATTTCAAACTTGTATAAGAAAGGAAGTGGGGAAAAGATGCGTCCAGAGTGGTGAACGAACCCACGCCTTCCGGTTATATCTTGGATGCCTTACCAATTCGGCTACCAGGGCAATTGTGTTCTCCGTCACTTTCTGTCACTTTCATGTATTTAGCACAACTTTTCTGACACCGGAGTGTGGTAGCCAATGCCACTATGGCATCGCAGTATGAAAGGGACCTTTTTAACCCCTGGGTTGTGACTCGATTGTGTACAGCCTGTTGTGAGCAGTTAACTGGCGGGTAACCCTCTTATGCTACCTTTCGGTATCAAGGCTGCTAGAACAGAGGCCCTCGCTATGCTTTGCCTAATGACATGGTTAAGAATGAGGGGCTCATTGAGGAAATACAGTAAGGAAGGTCAGCAGTCTGCAGTGCCGAGGGAGGCATAACAGAATGGCTACTTAATGTGGAAAGTGGCAAATGCTTTTTGGTTTTTATACATACATATTTAACACCCAAACCAATGTTGATATTTTGCAGAGGCGGTCCGACTGATGAAGGGGATGAACTTGGCCTCCCTCCAAGAAATCCAGACAGGCATCCAAGGCTGGCTGAAAAATTGCCCAGCCAGGCTTCGCAATGCTTCACAGAGGTAGAGGATTTTGAAAGTTTATTCTTACCACTCTGCATGATTTTTAGAGGTGTGTAACAGCCGAATCAACCTTGAAAAAAAGTCTCAGCAGCCAATGGCTTTGATCAATGCTCAGGCATGTTATTCTTTGTCCTCTCCATGATTGTTACCTTGCTTTGTTTTATTTGTTGAAAACATGGCAGAATAAATGCCGTAAAGGAACACAAAAAAAGTGTTGTTATCAACTTCTCCCCTTGACCCTCCCAATTCAGCCCCCATACTTAGAATGCTCAGTATTGTTAGGAATTGAGTTGAAAGTGCATTGTATTTTGTCCTTACAAGATTCACAATTTTGCCAAATAGCTCATAGCACATCAAAGAAGAAAATGTTCCATTGTGGATGGTAAGATGGAAGGGAATACAGCAGATAATCTCACACTCATTCTGTTTCTACTTGCCCCTCCTTCAAATTTGTTTTGATCCTGAAATTTTTCAAAATGATTTTACTCCAATCTTGCCCAAAATATATATCAAGTAACATTTTACCATTTCCTGCGTCTAATTTGCATAATTAACCTGACTTGTTTAATGGTATCTTGTATAAATAGTACCCATGCTACGGAAGCATTTGAAACCCTTTGAATCGAATGTAATATCACAAATGGCACCTTTGAGCTGCTACATCACATGTTTCAAAGGCATTCGGTTTAAATGCCATTTGAGTCAAAGGAGCATGACAACTGACCTGTGACAAAAAAGGCCTTTGAAACGCGAATGCTTGTACACGCACGCAGTCACTGCAAGCCGTATTTACAAAAATATTTACTTACGAGGAAAACTAGGTTTTAAAAGAGGATACTCCTAATAATTTTTCACGTGTTTTGGTTTACTATCCTCAGACTACGATTACAAAGAGACATCGCACTCAACAATGGTGGTGAAAAAAAAATGCCTATTTCGCACAAGTTTTGCTTATGTATGTAGGCTATATTCAACGTTTATTGCTCACAAAGATCTTTTTTGGCCTGATATTACATTTTTCTGCCATGTTATGAGAATGAAACTGGGCAGCAGTGGCAACACGAAAGCATGGAAGGGAATGCAGAAACTGCCAACTGCTCTTGAGAATTTTTGTGTAGATCTGCAAAAGGTGAAAACTTGCAGTTGGAATGGCATTTCAAATTTCGGAGGCCATTCGTCTTAAACGTCCTTTTTAACACTTCTGTAGTGGGGGGCAACACTGAGACCACTGAAAATGTATACCCATTTTCCCCCCTGCCCTATCATCGATCACTGCTGACTGGTTCTGCCCATGACGTTCCAAGTGTGTAATAGAAAAAATGTTTCATAAATAATATTTAACTATTACAGTAATAGCTACCTTAATTAGGCTACCGTAATTGGACCTGCCCTAAGTGGCCTAAAAAAGGTCATCCTAACTCGAAAATCTGCAGCCTAGTATTTCACTTGGGTGCTTGTCTGTATACTCAGTTTAGTGTGTTTGTCTCATCGCAGGAAGGTTACCCTGCAACATCGGGCCTGCCTGTTTGAATTTCCAGACCTTCAAAGATCAAGACTCACCCCACCTGAAACAGGCCCATTTTTTATGCATTTTTTGTGATATCAAGCTTATTTTTGTGATAGTTTTTTAAGTGGCCCCGTTTTCAAATTTTTGATACATTTTGTTTGATCTCGGATATTTTTTTAATTTTTTTAGCTTGTTGCGGTTAATTTTTTTCAGTACAAGGTTGAAAAGACATTCACCATCTAGTCATTTTTTTATAACCATGTTTTATGGTTATGTGGCACCCAAAAGGACGGGTTGTCTATCTTTTATCTATAACATTTGTGTAGTTCCAATTTTAGTGCCTTGTGTTATTTACTGCCACATTTTTTCAGTCATATTTTATACTATTTTAACTTCATGTTTATCCTGATTTATTGGAATAATAAACTTGTTAGTCTGGCAAAAGTTGCGTTGTGTGCTTATTGTTACATTTAAAATGTCTGGAAGCTTTAGCTCTCTAATTTGCGGGGCCATGGGAAAATACAGTGAATTGAGATTATGTTGCCCCACAAGTAATGTCAGTTATATTTAGATGTAATCCGTTATATTTGTGCACTCTACTATTACTGATAACAGCATTTCCATGTATTTCCTAAGCAATGCACAGGAAGAGCTATAAGAGTCGTCTTGATGACATCTTGCTAAGATAGTAGCAAGACAACTACATTATAGCTGGCATAAACTCCTATGAGAGGTTTTCCTTTGTCTCCACAACTACTGGAAAACATTTTTACGAGACGTTATTCCTTTATCTGGCATGCCTAAAAGTTGTCTCGTAGAGGACTATGCAAGATTTTTTAAAACGTTGTCAAAACAGAGAATGGAGGGTTTGTTAAATTCAGTATAGTTATCTATGAGGTGTCTAATATTCGTCCTGTGAACATCTTGTTGGAATTTTTAGCAGTCTCTGAGATGTTGTCAAGAATATCTTGCAAGATGTCTTGTAGCTCAGGCATAGCGTCGTGTTAGCCGAGCTACTGGATGGCTATCTCACGTCTTGGCAATGCCCATAAAAATCTTGATCAGGTGTTGCGTAGACATCTTGGAGGTCTTGCCACGATGTCATATAGATGTGTGGTAGCTGTCCCAATGTGAAGATCAAGATGTCTTGAACAGGTAAACAAGATCATTTTTAGGTGTCTACAAGATGTGCTTTTGTTCACTGGGGTACAAGATGCACCAATTATTCTTTCCTGCGACATGAGCATGAACAGCGTTGGAAACGATCACTCATCGCCCGATATTCCACCTAACACGCCGTGCCTCGGCTATCAGACCCCAGTCACGGCTCACGGCTACCGCGGTCCCTTGGCAACCATGGAACAAGGAGGATATCGGCTACCTCATCAACATAGGAATGCGTTGTAAAGAAAGCAAATGTGCCCAAGCTGAGACTTCAGAATTCCGCAGTCATGCGAGAGCGAAGCTATACTGTTCCCATAATCCCCAACGACAACATTGGTTCCCGGGTACAGTTTCCTCGCTGGTTTACTTGCTAGATACTCTATGGTTGTACATATGCTGCCGTTCTGCTCACTGAAGAGTCTTGAAGGAAATGTTGCTGTCATATCCTACTGGTTCGATAACGTCAGTGGGCGACGGGCGTTGTACTCGGTAGAGAGGGCAGACGTCAACGTTTATGGACCATGACACACCATGAGTGTGACGATCGCCTGTTTTTACGGGGGTATCAGTGTAATCCGTACGGGTTTATGAAGGAAGCTGCCTGCTGATTACGATGGGGAACATCTCCGCTAAAAAAGGTGTTCTCGTTGAAACTCCCTGCACCAAATCTGCTGATCTGCCTTATAAACAGCACTTGTAGCAACGGCATCCGCAATGCTTTTATTTTTAGCCACAAACGTGCCCACTATCTGGATGACCAACTAATTTAAAGTTTTGTGCGCATCCGTTTGTGAAGCGAAAAATGTTGAAATCTAGGCGCTTTCAAAAAATTGATGTGCAGTCCGCCCCTGTTTGTGGTGCCGCGTTTGCTTCTTTGCGTGCTGTGATTCAACGTTCAGGCCATTGTGTGTCGAGCAAAAAGAGTCGACGTATGAGAACCCAACATAAATTCGACTGACCCCTGATTTCAAATAGCAATTTTATTGGTCGCGCTTTGTTTCCCAGTATTACTTCTTCATTTCCGTATGGGAGTAGGAGGCACCTCCACTCAATCTGTGTACGTACGTTATCTTCCAGCAACCACCGTAAAGTCCCTGATACCCAATATCATGGGCAAACCTTATGCATTTACAGCCATCGATGCAGCCATAGCTGTCTCCTGGACCGCGAAAGTAGCACTGCAAAAAGACAGACATGAACAGCAGTTACTTTGGACAGAAGGGAACTGGCAAAAAGCGTTCAAATAATGCAATTTCACAAACAACAACGAACCTCGCATACGTTTAGGGGGGGGGAGGGAGCGGGGGGGGGGCTTGTGGGAGATCAATCACACTTTCTCTGCTTTTTCTTGTGTTTTCTTTTGAATCATATTAGGATTTTAAACGTGCCAAGGTAACATTGAATAGTGATTTTTTTAATTTTTAAGTTGTTCCTAAAATGTTTCCTGGCTGTGTGCATGTGTGTGTGTGTGTGTGTGGTGGTCTTGAAACACTTGTCTACATTTTTATTTTCAGATACCTATTTTAAAAATGCTTCCACTTTCAAAGTAAAGAGACATTGTTCCCACTAGAAACGTCAGTTTTCAATTAAATCGGCGGAATTTGCCAGGTTATGTTCAGGAACTTGCATCACACTAGCACTATAGAATAGGCTGACGCTATTTCCGATTCTTGCTTGACTGCGTCTTGCTATAAGCAAGAATATACAAGTAGATCCAATTACTGAACCTGCTATAACTCCGCGCATGTTCTTAGGAAATATTGTCCGGTTTGGCTAATAGAGCGTGATTTACAGTAAAAAAATAATATCAAGATAGTCCCTAGGGTGAAGAACATTACAATCAAACAAACCCCTCCCTGACCTGGAAGAGGGGTGTACTCGAAGCTAGTCCACTTCTGTGGAACTGTACACCAATTCCTTGTGAAATACTGTCAAACGAAATGCCCAACCCCTGCTTCCCGAAACCCTTGAGCCGCCCGCCGTTGCTGTTTCTCTGGGCTTTTCGACTAGCTCGCCAAGCACGCGCAGGTTGGCGAGCCCGCTTTCCTTGTCCTTCTTTCACGCTGTTTTCTCTTCGACGGAGCGGACTAAGCACGGCCTACCCATGGTGCAGCTGGCCCTGAACTGGCGAGAAAGGTGTCCCGCGAAGCACGCTAATCTACGTATACGTTCTCTTGAGCGAGATAGCAGCTTCGCTTGGCTACGAGTACGCCGTCCTCCAGAGCTACACTTGCGGCAACGTGGCAGGGAGCAGCTGGCAGCTGCTGGCAAGAATATTTTTCCGACCGCCAGCTGTGGGTGAGAAGGGAGACGAAGGACTCCAGGGAGTTTGGCGGTATGATACCATCACCACACCGACACGAGTCAGCGTGTACGAGCTTCGATTGAAGATGTTTTATCGGCTGCAGGGCGTGCACTTACCAGCAGTAGAAACTGAAGCGCTGCTATCTTCGAACAGCCACATACTTCAGCTGTTACGGTGTAATGCTTATTAATCGATTTCGTGGTAGCTCTTTGGTGATCTACGCACTGATACGGGGGTGTTTCGCGTCTGTATCCTGAATTAGAAAATTGGGTCGCTACAGTGTATAGATACTGCCAGAAGTAATTGTAACACGGGAGTGTAGCATGGTGTAGCTCCACCGGCTGTAACAGAAATGGGCGAACAGAGATGCACCCATGCAGACGGCGGGAGCCCGTCTACACCCAGAACAATTTTCTTTATTCCTGGCTGCGAAAACTGTTCGTAGTATACTGATTTCTGCCATGGCGACGATTGTTTTAAGAAAAATGGTTGCTTCGGATTCCTGTGATAGCACTTCTAGGGCAGTACGTGTGCGCAGGACGCGGTCGGAGACGCTGTAGGATGTGTATCTGCTATCAGCGCCATCGCAGAAACCAGTACGCTCCGAACAATTCTCGTAGCCGGGTAAGAGGAGTTGGTTGAAAGTTGGAGATGGGCTGCCGCCGTGGGCAAGCTCACACGCATATTCCGCTCACTTTGGGTTACCGCCGGTGACGCTACGCGGCGCTCCAGTGCGGTTCGGTCCCACCTTCCGTGTTCCATTTACTTTTGATGGCACATGTACACTGTACGTCGCGCATCCATGTCTCCTCCCAATCGGTTACGTTAGCCTCACCTATTAAAAATTACGCAGTATCGCAGGACTACAAGACACACACTCCCAAGCTCTCACACACCACTTAGCAACAAATAATAAATTCATACTCGCCAAATTCCGTACCCAACAAAACAGCATGCGAGAGAAGAGCATGCGACAAAACAGCACGCTACAAAGAAGCAGAGCGCAAGAAAGGAGGGTGACAAAATGTTACTGCGTAAAAACTGCAAACGTCAAAAAGCTCACCACAAAAGAGCGCACCGACAGCAAAGCATGCCGAGAAAAGCGCACGGTGCAAGACCAGAGCACTGAAGAAATTAGACCTTTGCTCGCACACACTATTTCTTGCGCTTCTGTCTGCAAACGATTTCTAACTGCAGCTTAGATAAAGAACTAGCTACAGTTTTCTAGGTACCGCGGTCGTACGCTTAAATTTGGACAGCAATATTTCAACGAAGAAATTAGGAATTTACGGCCATCATTTTGTTACAGTTATTTATTTATTTATTTATTTATTTATTTATTTATTTATTTATTATTTATTTATGTTACCCTCAAGGCCAAATGCATTACAGAGGGTAGGGGGGTAGAATACAGGTAAACAAACAAGGAAAAATGAAGTAAAATTAAGCTAATTATACAACATTAGCTAGATCAACGAGAGAAAAAAAAGAGCAACCCACAGTCATAACAAGAAAAGAGACGTTACAGATTTATACAATTTTTACAGATTATACAGATGTATACAATTTATACTATTTATACAATTCGAGCAATAAAATTTCGGAACTGTTCGTTACATTAATAGATACACCACTAGAAGGAAGGCGATTCCATTCCCTACTAGTCTTGGGCAAGAAAGAGTGAAAGAAATGCTGGGTGTTGCAAATGTCAATTCCAACTTTGTGGCTGTGGTCAATACGATCAGATCAATAATGGGGTGTAGCGATAAACTGGTCATGCAGAACATGGTGGTGATACAGTTTGTGAAAAATAATTAGTCTAGAAATTTGACGCCGTGCTGACAGAGACGGGAGGGCAAGGTTAGATTTCATGGCAGTAATACTGGCTGTTCGATTATAGTTGGACAGAATAAACCTAAGTTATTTTGGACAAGTTCTAGGGAATTTTTAAGTTTATCCTGACTTGGGTCCCATACCGAGCATGCGTATTCCAGTTTGGAACGTATAAGTGTTTTGTAGAGCATTAGTTTAAGTTGCGATGGCGCCTTATAAAAACTACGACGTAAGTAACCGAGCATGCGGTTTGCGTTGCTAATTACATATTAAGTGTGAAGGTTCCAGGTTAAGTTAGTAGTAATGTGGATGCCAAGGTATTTATAAGATGTAACGGATTCTAATTGACACTGTTAAGATAAAAGGGTGGTGGGACAGTCTTGGTGCGGGAAATACGCATTACTTTACATTTCCTAATGTTAAGTTCCATTGACCAGGCTTTGGACCTGTTAGAAACAGCATTAAGCTCAGACTGTAATATGGTGGTGTCATTGTCACTAATTGTTTCACGAAAAATAACACAATTGTCTGCAAATAGAAGAACATTCGAGTTTAAAAGACTAGCCAATTCGTTGATATTGTACCGCTTCGTTCGTCAATACGTCCGTTCGTGTGTTCGATGCCAATGCCGAAAATATCCTCCCCGCCAAGGAACTGGGCCTTTGCAGCCCTTACCGTGTCCAGAAAGACCATTCGACCGTGTAGGAATCGACCTTTATGGACCTCTTCCTTGCACTGCAGATGGCAACCGATGGGTCGTTGTTGCTGTCGACTACTTGACCCGGTACGCCGCGACTGCCGCCCTGCCTGCTGCTACCGCACGCGAAGTAGCCTCCTTCCTACTTCGGCACTTCATTTTACGGCATGGGGCGCCCCGTGAACTCCTCAGTGATCGAGGAAGGGTTTTTCTGTCTGAAGTTATAGAGGCCCTTCTTACATCCTGCCGCACGATCCATCGCACCACCACGGCGTATCACCCTCAGACCAATGGACTCACCGAACGTTTCAACCGCACTCTGAGTGACATGCTTGCTATGTACGTCGCGGCGGACCATTCCGACTGGGACGCAGTACTACCATTCGTGACCTACGCATACAACACCGCCACGCAGGCCACGACCGGCTTCTTTCCGTTTTTTCTTTTGTATGGCCGTGAGCCTTCATGCACACTGGACACCATACTTCACTATCGGCCGGATGAGTCAGAGTGCACACCCATCTCCGACGTTGCCAAGCACGCCGAAGAGTGCGTCAGTTGGCCCGATCGTTAACTACGGAAGATCAGCAGCGTCAGAAGTCGCACCACGACGAAACGACTCCCGCTCCTACCTACTCACCAGGGTCGCTTGTCTGGCTGTGGGTTCCAGTGTCTTCGCCAGGCTTGAGCAGTAAACTGCTTTCGCGCTACCAGGGTCCCTACCGCATCGTCAAGCGGACGTCTCCAGTAAATTATGTGGTTGAGCCTCTCACTCGTTCACCCGATCAGTGTTGCCGCGGCAAAGATATAGTCCATGTTCAGCGCCTCAAGCCTTACATTGACCCCGTCGTAGTTTCATCTCCCTGAGTCGCCAGGATGGCTCTTTCGTTCCCGGGGGCAATTGTAAGGAAGACCGTCGCCAACACCATACTCGTTTAAATAATGTAGGAGCGTGGACAGCACTGGTCATTCGCAATACGTGGGTATGTGACACAGAAGCCACACAGGGAAGAGGCACCAACTCGTGGATGTCCCATCGCCATCGCTGGGACGAAGAAGAAGTCTCGTCTCGTTGGCTCTCCGTCTCGACTTGCTGGACAGCGCGACTTGGTGCTTCGGAGCTACTGCTGCTGCTGGTGCTGCTGAAGAATAAAGCCTGAAAACCCTCTTATAATATAAACAAGGAACAATAGCGGCCCAAGCACCGATCCCTGTGGAACGCCAGATGCAACGTGACTAAAACCAGAACAATATTGATTAGCAACAACAAACTGAGAACGATCAGTAAAAAAAATTCTATCCATTTTAACAAGGTATCGTCCAAATTTAGGGCCCTTTTTAAATTTATGAAGCAGCAATCTATGTGAAACACTGTCAAACGCTTTTGAAAAATCTAAGAAGATGCAATCGGCATGAGATGATCGATCTATGGTTTGGTGCAATTTGTGAGTAAAACATATTAGTTGGGTTTCACATGAGTATGACTTACGGAACCCATGTTGAGCTGCGGAAAAAAATGAGTTAGACTCAAGAAAGTTAACCAAGTTACTGTAGATGATGTGTTATAATATTTTGCAACAGTTACTGGTCAGGGAAATAGGGCGATAATTTAAAGAAGAGGTTTTGCTGCCTGATTTAAAGAGTGGAATCACCTTCCCTATTTTTCATTGTTTAGGAAGCGTACCCGTGTCCAAAGACTGTTGGAATATTTTTGTTAATACAACTGAACAATATGCGCTAGTGGTTTTTAGAAATTTTGTGTAATACCATCAAAGCCGGAAGATGACGAGTTGTTCAACCCGTCGATAAGCTTAGCGACACCAGATACATCTATTCGTTCTATTGTTCTTTGTTGGCATGTACAGTCTAAATTCGGTTTTACTCTCAACTCAGTCTGATGAATGTGCGTTTATTGCATATATATACGTTATGTCAACTTTTCATCACATTAAAACTGCATCTTTTTGCAAAACAGCAATTCGGAGGACAGCGTGACTTTCCAACTCTAACTTTCCCTTGCAATGACAGCGGTCCTGCAGTACACATTGATAAAGCTGCATGGTAGCCCTCCGAAGAAACTTGGTCGACGAGCCCAACCCCATGCAGCGTACTCGCGGTGGAAAATTGATCCCAAAAAAGTGGGTTGCATACAGCGAAAGGCATAAAACGGAATGCAGCTTTCTGCTTTCCAGTCGGCCACGAGGTTTGGGGAAGCAGGTTTTAACATTCCGTTCCCCCAAACACAACGTTTTTATCTGTACAAACTACTTCTGTTCGAACGCTATTATTAAAAGTATTACCACGGATGCGATTACAGGAATTGCATTGTCGCCGCGGAGCTGTAAGGGCGTGTTACATTTCGTCCGCTCACTGGGGCTTCAGGTCTAAATACTTCGCCGGTAATGCGAACAGATGCCTGATGATCGTCATCATCAGTACATCTTTATGGCGTATGGACGGCCAAGTACAAAGACCGCCAAAGCCAGTTATTTTTTACCGCAGTATAAACACCAAAATCCGCCAGCAGGGATAAGAGCAAAATAAAACAAAACGCAAAAAAGTGGCTGCTCTACGAGGCCAGCGTGTGTTTATGCGTGATAACAAATCAGGTGTAAAAAATTGCCCTCTGATAGATACTAAAAAACAGCGCCTAATGGATAGCACGTGGTCGTCACCAAACAAGTATAATGGGTGTAGTGAAATGACTGTCTTTATAGTTGCGTAGTATTTGCTTCGTGTTGTGTCGAGTGCCTTAGATTGAATGAAGATGTGGATTACATACAGGCCATCTCCACAACTGCTACCGGGGGTCTTGGAGATCCAGTGAACAGGTGTGAGTGTGTTGAATTTTTCCTATACATAACCTGACCAAGGCGACCTCTGTTTATCTATTGCATCTTTCCGCGGTGTATAGTCAAAAGTGTGGCTTTATTACGTGTAGTTTGCTCTGCCTGTTCACTCAAATCTGCTTGCCATATTTCTGAAAGTATCTGATGTGTGGGTTGACATCACCGCACGGTACTGTTTTTAGGTCCACTGTATTCGTGAGTGCAGCAGCGTCAGACTTTGATCTGCGCCCTTATTTCGAGCCATTGTAGAGTGGCCTTGAAGCCAGCGTAAGGTCAAGTCGAGTTTGAAAGCATATACACACATATGCTATTAACGACAACACAAGCAACACGGTTTCTGGTAGGCTTTTGAAATAGAAATATCCGCACAGTGCACAGCACTTAGGCAGTTTGTGTATATGAAAGACTGGGGAATTCTATATCTAAAAACACGACTTTAAATTAAGCCTATACCGTAATCCTCTGCCATGAAGATACTCGTATGTTCATTTAGAGTCTACCAGACATGTACCGTGGGTCTGTGGGCAGCACAGAACCCTGTGTTGGCAGTTTTTGAGGGGTGAGCATAAAAATTTTACACTTGTGTATTTTGCTGCAGGAACAAGTGCTGCAAGCTAACGCTTATACGCACTTGGTCTTTCTCCATCTGAAATTCGTGAGACTTGTCAGGGTATCTAGGAAGCAGACAAACTTGAGTAGCTTCCCTTCTCACTCTATATGAGAAAGAAGCAGAAATGAATAACCGATATAAAAACAGCTCGGACAGGGATGCATAGTAACGACTGATTTAAAGGAATAGGCAGTCTTTGATGCGATTTTAAAACCGGATTATGATGACGGCTGGATGCAAATGGCGTACGGTTTACTGTGGCAAAGAGCGCCAACAGAGTGGTTCGGTAGCAGATGTTAAGGTAAATACTAAAATCGGTGAAAACTTACTAAATTAAATCAACGAAATGCATTGGTGATCGCCAGTGAAGAATGTCACGTTGTGATTACGCGTCATATGAAATGAGGTGTAGGAGTTTATTTTATCTAAAATACTTACGAACGCGGTCGACAGAAAACATAGGACGTCGGGCAAAAAGAGCGATGGGTGGAGTGGGATACGTGGTCTGTAGAGCTGAGGCAAGTGTTAGTGTCGTGTTTTGCCAAGTGCCTTACATTGAAATAAAATGTCCATTATGCATAGGTGTAGATGAGTTGCGTGCGTGTGGCCAGTGCGTAATCCAAGGCAACTTCCATGCAGCTGTTGCATGTCAGTAGTCTGTGCTCTTAATTAAGCATGGTTTTATTATGTGCAACGTGTTGTCTGCCTGCGCATTCCAGTTTGCCTGTCATGTTTTGCGAGGGTGAGGTGGGTGCAGGGTAATGTTGTGATGTCCCGCGTATTAGGTACGAATCACCATAGGAGCTCGGGCAGTCGGAGTATCATGTCGTCGTTTTGTCATCGTCAATGTAGTCAGAGAACAAAACACAGGGACCCTCGTTTACTCCTCGCGCTACAACATACCGCGTACTCAAAGAACACCTCATACTAGAACGTTTCATCTCCATCAGCTACCCCCAGCTGTTTCATATCCGTTGGCAGAATACACCAAGGCACCAAGAACACACTTTTGCACTACGTGCATCGCCCCTTCCCAGGTTTCTTAGTGTATATGGCCTGGGATTTTTCCTTACACTTTCTACTTTTTTGTAAGTGCAGCAGCAGCGGCTATTTCATCTGCCACCGCATTTGCGGCAATCCCAGAGTAACGTGGGACGCAGCACATAGTCACATTCACATTTCAGCCTCGTGCAGTCACAATAGCCTGACGGCGACGATTCACCACATATTTTTAAAAGGCTTTCTTCGTGACAGCTCCTGCACAACGCTTAGGGAATCTGTGTACATGAAGGACATTGGGATTTAATGTCGGACAATGCGATTTGAAACAAGTGACATACCGTACAGTTTTCACTAATGCCGTCAACATACTGTTCTTAAGGAACAGTATTTTGCAGACACTAAAGTTCCGTCGGTGTACAGCTCAAAAACTCTAGAAGCAGTTTTCAACGCGTTGCTGTAGAATGCTGCTGCACATCCATCCTTACACTGCAGGAACAGGAAGTGCTGCAAAGTCGATTTTTTTGGTACCCTATTTTTCATTTGCATAAAAGACAGGGCGACCGAGACAGAAGATCTCATGGTGGAATGGAATCGATGATGGCTGTCTTATGCGTGTATGGAAGGGAGACCTTGACTTCAGAAGCTTCTCTCACACTTAGAAAGAAAGGTAAAAAGCAGATAGCCTGTATAGAAAGATTTGTAACTTTGATTACAGGGTCGATTTTCACGTGCGCATGTGAGACCAAGTTCCTGAAGTATCTGCATGTGCAATAAATAGCTGTTTCAAGGGCTCCTTGCTGGTCTTCCATCCTGTGGTTGTATATAAAGTCTTCATCTGCGTGGAAAGCATGCGGAAGGTCGGGTATCTCGGAGAGTTGCGTAGATCTTTGATAGCAATGCTGGAAAAGAGTGGAGAAATAACAGACCCCTGTGGGGTACCACATACAATAACGGTAAACCTAGGCCAGCGTGGGTGTTCAAGTCCCACTGATCCCGGCCCACACGGGAACAGAAGCCAATGAAGCGGCCCACCGTACAGCTCGAGCTCTTGTCACCCGAGCAGGCCCTTCTTTTGGCTCTACCCACGGCACCCCCAGCTTCCGGAACGCTCTAGTCTCGTACCGGAACATTACCCAGCACTTCCGCCTCCTCCGCAGGATATATCCTCCCCCACACCCTTCCCTCACTCACGAAGCCGCTCGCCACTGGCGGCTACTTCAAACCCACACAACCCCCTGCCGAACTATCCTTCACCGCATCAACCCCAATCTCTACCCTTCGCCTCTTTGCCTTCAATGTCGCAAACCGGATACGCGCTACCATTCCCTTTGCGAGTGTCCCGACGACCCATTTCCCCCTTTTCCTTCCCCCTTACACTGGGAGCAGGCCCTGGAGAGTTCCGACCCGGAAGTGCAGTTGGCACTAACCAACCGGGCCGCCCAGGTCGCGGAGAACATCGCACCCTCCGCCACCCCTCTCCCCTAGACCCAGTTTGCAAATAAAGTGTTTCTCCTCCGCCATCTCCTCACCGTGTCTTCTGCTGTAAATGGCTTCACACAGTTGTAGGGATTCCTACAGGGGTTGACGGCGGCGAGGACACATAGGGTTGCATCTTGAGTGATATCAATGATGATGATGATGATGGTTAGAGTTTTTAAGTGCGAATGCACTTCTTAAGGGAGCCTGAAGCGTCCGCCGCCGTCCGCATAGCAACAGCTGCGGGTGCGCGCGCTCATCGTCTTCTTTGGCAACGGGGGGAGATGGGCGCGCGCTGCCTGGCCGCTGACATGGCACATACCCACGTGGGGGATTGGCCAGGAATCGGGCGTGAGAAGGGCTAATGCACCCGTTTAAAGGAGTACTGACACGAAATTTCAAAGCTGAGATCCGCTCTAGCAATCAAGTACAACGACAACACAAATAGGTGTCTGTGAATAAATGCATTTTGTCTGTGTTGTGTGTGTGTGTGTGTTTTGTGTGTGTGTGTGTGGTGTGGGGTGTGGTGTGTGTGTGTGTGTGTGTGTGTGGTGTGTGGTGTGTGGTGTGTGCGTGGTGGTGGTGTGGTGGTGGTGTGTGGTGTGTGTGTGGTGTGTGTGTGTGTGTGTGTGTGGTGGTGGTGGTGGTGGTGTGTGTGTGTGTGTGTGTGTGTGTTTTGTGTGTGTGTGTGTGTGTGTGGTGTGTGTGTGTGTGTGGTCTCTCTTTCGCGAACATTACCGAACCGCGCAAATTCAACTCGTGCATCGCACTTTCACATTCCTCCCCTCGGGGAAATGCGGGGAATTTTTTGGCGCAAGGCCAGCTGGGGCAAAGAGCGCCAAACAAAAGTAGTTAAAGAAAATAGTGGCTACTAAAGCCAAAAAACCAATAAAACCAATAACGGCAATGATGATGGCTGGTGTATAGGGCCAGTTTTGATTACGCATGATAGGAAATGAGGTTTAAAAAGTTAAATCAGACAAATATTTAAAAACGCGTTGCACAGAAATCATGGCTTATCATGGCATTTGGTGCCATGGCATTATCACACAAAACAAGAAAGGGTGTAGCGGAATGTGTTGTCTGTATAGTTCCTTGAAGAGTCTGTGTCTTGTTGTGTCGAGTGCCTTGCATGTGATTAGGATGTGGACTACGGATAGGCCCTCCCCACACCTGCTACACAGGGGTCTTGGAGATTCCGTGAGCAGGTGCGAGTGCGTTACATGGGTATGGCCCACCCGAAATCTAGCTAAGGTAACTTCAATGTGCCTGTTGTGTGAGTCATTAGCGTATGGTCCCAAGTGATGTTTTATTACGTGTAACTTGTTATCTGTCTGTTCACTCCAGTGTGTTTCCACGTGTTGTGAAGTTGGTGTCTGATGTGTGGCTTCATATCTGTGTACGGCAGTGTTGCTATGCCCACTGAATTCAAGAGTGTAGCAGCAGTGGCCATTTCATCTGCGGTTTCATTCCCGGCTATTCCACAATGGCCAGGAACCCAACATATTGTTATTTCAAGACTTGATGCGTATGCCGACATAAGGCCCTTAAAAACAAGATTGATTACATAATTTTTGAGCGTTTTCTAGACAAAAGTGCACGTACAACACTAAGAGAATCTGTAAAAACTATGGACTTTGGAATTTGATGTTGGACAATGTGGTCTAAAATAAGTAAAATGCCGTGTGCTTCAGCTGTAAAAATGCTGTTGTGGGAGTTCATTCTTTTTGCCACGTTAAAGTTCAGTCATGCGCAGCACAAGACACAGCATCAGCTGTCTTTGATGCATCATAGTAAAACTCTGCACACTGGTACTTATCCTGCAGGAAGAGGAAATGCTGCATAATAGCTGCCCTTGGTGCCCTGTTTTTGTCGAACTGCACAAAGGACAGGTCACAAGAAACATCCCTGGGTTGCCATGGTGCAATAAAATCAATGATCGCTGTCTTGTGGATATATGAAAATGACACTGCTAGCTCAGAAGCTTCTGCTCTCACTCTGAGAGGGAACGGCATGGGAATAGATGGACGGTTTAAAAAGAGCTGCTGTGAGGATGCATCATGAATGGTCGAGTTAAGAGGATGATTTGTCAGAGACATGATTTTAGAGGCATACAACAAGTCCGTGTATATCCTCTGGTGATACAGGGACCATTCGTGGCACTCTGCATAGAGGCTTTCAACAGGGCTGGTGCGAAAGGCGCCACAAGCAAGGCGAAGCCCCAAATGCCGAACTGGGTCAAGCATTTTAAGTGCCGTTTTCGTTGCAGACCCATATACGACGCTGCCGTAGTCCAAGCGAGATCCTACCAGTGCAGTATAAAGACGCAGGAGTAGCTGCTTGTCTGCACCGTACGATTGGTGAGAGACAACTTTAAGGATATTCATAGTTTTTAGGCATTTTTGCTTAAGCATTTTCAGATGAGGAAGAAATGTTAGTTTGTTGTCGAATATTAGGCCTAAAAACATGTGCTCCTTTTTTACAGGAATCGATACGCCGTTTAGAGTAATGTCAGGGTCCACATGGATCCCGCGAACACGGGTGAACACAACGCAAGTACTTTTTACGGGGTTCAGCTTAAAGCCGTTTGTGTCCGCCCAGCCAGCAAGTTTGTTCACGCCGAGCTGGACTTGCCGTTCACAGATTGACATATTACATGATTTAAAAGATATTTGGACATCATCTACATAAACTGAACAAGAAATGGTTGGTGGCAATGCCTTATGAGTGAGTTCATCTTCACTATGAAGAGTGTGCAGCTCAAAACACCTCCTTGAGGCACGCCATTTTCCTGAACATGTACATTAGAAAGTGCACTACCAATTCTTACACGGAAACTTTTTCAGACATGTAGCTAGAAAGAGTGCTAAGCATGTTGCCCGAAACACCGAATGACTTCAAGTCACTCAAGATGCCGTATCGCCATGCCGTGTCGTAGGCCTTTTTCATATCAAAGAAGACTGTAATGCAGAACTGTTTGTGAATGAAGGCATCTTTTATGTAGGATTCCAACGCAACCAGCTGATCATTCGTGGAGCGCCCCGCCCTGAAGCCTGCCTGGCAGCTCTCGAGAAGACCGTTGTACTGAAGGAAGTACACCAGCCTGCGATTGATCATCTTCTCGAAATGCTTGCACAGGCAGCTCGTCAGGGCTAAAGGACGGTAACTTGAGGGGGATGACGGGTCCTTTCCCTCCTTCAAAAAGCCACTACTATGGCCTCCCTCTAAGACTTTGGAATGTGCCCCGAAAGCCATATTTTATTAAATAGATGTAGAAGTGTTTCGAGTGTGTCTGCGTGTAAGTGTTGTAATATTGTGTATGTGATGTTGTCTGGGCCTGGAGCTGAGGGTTTACACGTGCTTAGAGCAGCCCTCAGCTCATGTAGTGAAAACAGGGAGTTGTAAGAAGTCTGTGATTTGTTGTTGTCGCGTAGGGACTTCTTTTCACAAGGGGCTTTATGTTTCAAGAAAGTGATTGTGTAGTGTGCAGAACTGGACACGTGTTGAAAGTGTTGTGCGAGTGTGTTAGCCTGGTCTTCGAGTGTGTCCCCTGTTGTACTGACCAGGGGCAGGCTATGTGTATGTTGTCCTTTAAGTTTGCGTATTCTTGTCCATACCTTCTGTGCGTCTGTGTATGAGTTAATGGATGTAAGGAAGGTGGGCCAACTCTCTCGTTTTGCCTCACGGCGCACACGTTTTCCGAACGCCTTGGCCAGTTTGAACAAAATGAGGTTACCCGATGTGGGGTACCGACGGAGGATACCCCACGCCTTGTTCTGGGCCTCCCGCGCCCACCTACAGTCCTCATTCCACGACGGCCTGCGCTGGTTGCGCGGGGCACCAGAGGCGTGGGGAATGGACTTTTCGGCGGCGGCGAGGATGTGCGCCGTGAGGAATTGAGCGGCTTCATCAACGTGTAGGTGTCTTATGGTTGTGTAGTGTAGTTTTGATGTCTCTGTAAATGTGTTCCAGTTAGCTCGTGCTTCATTGAACCTACTAGGGGAAGATGAACTGCTTGGGACTTTACTTATATATGTTAGTGAGGTGGGGAAGTGGTCACTGCCATATGGGTCAGTTCCCACACCCCACTCGAGAAGAGGAAAGAGAACTGCGGAGCCAATAGCCAAGTCAAGGTATGAGTATGTGTTGTGTCCTATGTTATGGTATGTAGGCTGTTTATTGTTGAAAAGGCATGCTCCTGAAGATGTAAGGAATTTCTCTATCAGGCGACCTCCGGCATCCGTACGAGTAGAGCCACAAAGACAATTGTGTGCATTAAGGTCGCCTGTTAGATGTATGGTTCGGGCAGCTGGTCGACCAACGCCTCGAAGTCAGAGCTCGAAAGTGCAAGATCAGGAGGAATGTATATGGAGCATACCGTTATCAACCTATTAAATATTATTGTTCGAATTGCTACAGCCTCAAGGACAGTGTTCAATGATGATGATGATGATGGTTGATGTTTATTGGCGCAAGGCCGACGAGGGCAAAGAGCGCCAGAGAAGTTATTTAATGAAAACAAGTGATTACCACAAAAGGTAGGTATAAAATGTGTAAACTGGACATAGTAAGATCAATAAAGATAATGGTGATGGCTGGTGTATAGGGCCAGATGTGATTACGCATGATAGGAAATGAGGTTTAAAAACTTAACATCTGACAAATATTTAAAAACGCGTTTCACAGAAACCATGGCATCGTCACCTAGAAACAGAGATGGGTGTAGGGGAATATGTTGTCTGTAGAGTTCTCTGAAGTGTTTGTGTCGTGTTGTGTCAAGTGCCTTGCATTGTATGAGTATGACGACTACGGATAGGCCCTCCCCACACCTGCTACACAGGGGTCTTGGAGATCCCGTGAGCAGGTGCGAGTGCGTTACATGCGTATGGCCTATCCGTAACCTAGCTAAGGTAACTTCAATGTGCCTGTTGTGTGAGTCAGTAGTGTATTGTCCCAAGTGTGGTTTTATTACATGTAGTTTGTTGTCTGTCTGTTCGCTCCAGTCTGCTTGCCAAGTTTTACGGAGTTGTTGTCTAATGTGTGGCTTGAGGTCTGTGTAAGGTAGTGTTGACATGTCGACTGTGTTTCGGAGTGCAGCATTGGCGGCCATTTCATCCGCCACTTCATTACCGCCAATGCCAGAGTGGCCTGGCACCCAACACACAGTCACCCCAAGGTTTGAAGAATAAGCTACCATAATCGTTTTGAAGACAAGATTAATGACATGGTTTTTTTATGACTTTCCGGATGATAATGCACGGACGACGCTCAACGAATCTGTATAAATGACGGATGTAGAAATATGATGTTCAACTATGTGACTTACAACTAGAAATATGCCATATGCCTCTGCCGTAAAAATACTTGTATTAACATTCATTGTTCTACATGCTTCAAAATTGGGCCCATGCGCAGCACAAGACACCGCAGTGGACGTTTTAGATGCATCGCTGAAAAACTCTGCAGCCCTGTATTTATTCTGCAGATGCATGAAATGCTGCAAAATCCCACTTCTTGGTGTCCTGTTCTTATTGTATTGTAGAAAGACAAGTCACATGCCACAGGACGAAGATGCATGGTGCTACAAGATCAGTGTGAGATGATTTGAATGTGTCTAAGAGGGAGACCATGAATAGTCACCACCTCGTCCCTCACTCTCTGCGAGAAAGGAACAGCAATGGATGGGCGGTTTAAAAAGAGTTTAGTTGTGGACGTATCATAAAAACCGGTTTAAAGGGATGGTTATTCATTGATGAGATTTTGGAGGCATATAGGAGGTCAACATAAGTTCGCTGGTACGCTAAGCACCATTTGTCGCACTCTGCATAAAGACTGTGGACAGGACTGGTACGGAACGCCCCACAAGACAGGCGAAGCCCTAAGTGAAGCACTGGGTCGAGCATTTTAAGTGCTGTTTTTGTGGCTGACCCATACACAACGCTTCCGTAGTCCAACCGTGACCCTACCAACGCGGCATAAAGTCGAAGCAGGAGTTGTTTGTCTGCACCGTACGATTGGTGAGACAGGACTTTTAGAATATTCATTGTTTTTAGGCATTTTTGTTAAAGTCGTTTTATGTGGGGTATGAATGAGAGTTTCTCGTCAAACACACCACACCCAAAACTTGTGCTCTCTTTTTACTGGAATCGAGTCACCAAAGAGTTTTATGTCGGGATCGGGCAGGATGCCCCGCCTTTTTGAGAATACAACACAGGTACTCTTAGAAGGATTAAGTTTAAATCCATTTTCATCTTCCCAGCGAGAAAGTTCATTTACCCCAAGCTGGACCTGACGTTCACAAATGGATGTACATGATTTGAAAGATATTTGAACGTCATCTACATACATCAAGCAGGATATGGTTGGCGGCAGTGCCTTCGGAGAGAGTTCATCTTAACTATAAACAAGGTGCAGCTCAATACGCCACCTTGAGGCACGCCATTCTCCTGCACGTGAACATTTGAAAGTGCCGAACCGACCCTGACACGAAATGTTCGTTCGGACAGGTAACTTGAAAGAGTATTAAGCATGTTACCTGTCACACCATAGGATTTTAGGTCTGCAAGAATGCCATAACGCCATGCCGTATCATAAGCTTTCTCGATATCAAAAAATACGGTCATGCAGTACTGTCTGTGTATAAAGGCATCCTTAATGTAAGATTACAGTGCAACTAATTGATCATTTGTGGATCGCCCTGCCCGGAGCCTGCCTGGCAGCTCTCGAGAAGACCGTTGTACTCAAGGAAGTACACGAGCCTACGGTTTATCATCTTCTCGAGGAGCTTGCACAGGCAGCTTGTCAAAGCAATGGGCCGGTAACTAGGAGAGGAAGGGTCCTTCCCTTCTTTTAGGAAAGCCACTACTATGGCCTCCATCCAAGAGCGAGGAATGTGCCCCGAAAGCCAAATCTTGTTATATAGGTGGAGGAGTGTTAGCAGAGTGTCTGAGTGTAGGTGCTGTATCATTGTATATGTGATGTTGTCTGGGCCTGGAGCTGAGGGGTTACAAGTGCTCAAAGCGGTCCTCAGCTCATGAAGTGAAAACTCCGAGTTATAAGAGGAGGTTGACTTATCATTATCAAGTAAAGACTTCTTTTCGGCCAACTGTTTGTTTTAATGAAAGTGCTAGGTAGTGTGTTGAACTGGACACGTGTTGGAAGTGTGTGTTGTGCGAGTGTGTTAGCCTGGTCTTCAGTTTGTCCCCTGTTGTACTAACCAGGGGCAGGCTGTGTGTCTGTGTTTGTCCTTTTAGTTTGCGTATCGTGTGTCCAGACTTTGCGGGAGTGTCAGTGTAAGAGTTTATGCATGTTACGAATGAGCGCCAACTCTCTCGTTTTGCCTCACGGCGCACACGTTTTCCCATCGCCTTAGCCCTTTTGAACAATAAAGGTTACCCGACGTGGGGTACCGACGAAGGATACCCCACGCCTTCTTCTGGGCCTCTCGCGCCTGCCTACAGTCCTCATTCCACCACGGCCTCGCTGGTTGCGCGGGGCTCCAGAGGCGTGGGGAATGGACCTTTCGGCGGCGTCGAGGATGTGCGCCGTGAGGAGTTGGGTAGCTTCTTCAACGTGTAGGTGTCCTTTGGATGTGTGGTGTAGTTTGGATGTCTCTGTAAATGTATTCCAGTTAGCTCGTGCTTCATTGAACCTATTTTTGGGAAGATGGACTGCTTGGGCATTTACCTATGTATGTGAGTGAGGTGGGGAAGGGTCACTGCCATATGGGTCAGTTCCCACTCCCCACTCGAAAGAGAAGAGAGAAGAGAACTGCGAGCAATAGCCAAGTCAAGACATGAGTATGTGTTGTGACCTATGTTATGGTATGTAGGCTGTTTATTGTTGAAAAGGCATGCTCCAGAAGATGTAAGGAATTTTTCTATCAGGCGACCTCGGGCATCCGTTCTGGAAGAGCCCCAAAGAGAGTTGTGAGCATTAAGGTCGCCTGTAAGGATGTATGGTTCGGGCAGCTGGTCAACCAGCGCCTCGAAGTCGGAGCTCGTAAGTGCAACATCAGGAGGAATGTATATGGAGCATACCGTTATCAATCTATTAAATATTATGTGTGCGGACGGCTACAGCCTCAAGGACGGTGTTCAGGTGACAGGGTGGCATGCTAAGGATTTGCGGGTGATTATGGCAACACCGCCAGAAGAAGTGTGTGTGCAGCCATCCCTGTCTTCCTGTATACCAGTAACTATTCAAGAAATTTGTGTGTTGGAATTCAGATGTGTTTCCTGGACACACATTATACTTGGCTGATTGGCATGCAGAATCTCATAAACGTCGTCAAGATTATTCAGAAGGCCTCTGCAGTTCCATTGAACAATATTTTCTCTTCCCATTATTATGTGTTCGGAGCTACTGGAGTGTGAGTATTATTTGTAGGGTCTTTCGGGGCTTGCACTCTTGGAAGGGGTTTTCTGACCTTCTCTACTGACCTGGACGTCGCAGCCCGTTCCTTCCGCTGCGATGAAAGCCGGAAGGGCTCGACGTCCATGTCGTCATCTGAAGGCAAGGGGGTGCCCAGCGGACTGGGCCCCCTTGACATGGTACCCTTTCGGGTGTTCTTTGCCTGCGCTGCCAGTGCCGAAGGCGTGGGAGCACCCCAGATGGCACAGGCAGTGAGGCGTGGGAGGGGGTCGCTGCGACTGCCTCCGCCTCCATCTCGTTCGGGCCCTCGCGTGTGCTCGGGCCGGTGGAGAGGGGGAAACGGTGGGTGCAGCAGCATCCCCACCGGACGTGGATGCCACCACAGCCGCTGCTGGCTCAGCGAGCGGTGCGGAGGCGGGTTGGGCTGCCTGAGGCAACCCAGGGGGGGGGCGGGGGCGGGACCAAGTCCGACTCGCGGTACTGGGTCCCCACAGAAACCAGACGCCGCTCCGCCCCCCGGCGAGCTGCGTCGGCGTACCTCCCAGAGGGAAAGAGGCGAACCTCTTCCGCGCCTCTGGGAAGGTGATGTTTTCAGTGACCTTGATGTTAATGATTTTCTTTTCTAATTGACCTTTTCACAGCTGCGGGACATGCTGCGTGCGGCCCTGACAGTTTGCACAGGTGAAGGTAGTAGAGTCACAGTTTTCAGTAGGGTGGTCATGTGCGGCGCATTTCGCTCGCGCAGTCGTTTTGCCGCGACAAGAAGTTGTAGCGTGCCCGAATCGCTGGCACTTGTAGCAGCGGCGCGGGTTAGGTATGTACGGACGTACACCACACCTAATGAAGCCAGCATTGATGTGCTCAGGAAGTTTTGATTTGTTGAATGTCAGGATTTATGCTTTGTGGGGATTTCCTTATTGTCTCGTCTGATGGTGATACGCCTCACTGCAGTTACACCCTGATCTTTCAGGCCTTCCAACAGATCAGCTTCGGTCTCATTCAACAAATCGGTCTCCGAGATCACACCCTGAGAGCTGTTGAGGCTACGATGGGGCCAGATCTGCCATGCAGGTTTGCGACAGGAGGTTAGTGGCTTGTTGCTGCGTCTTGACATTGACTAGGACTTCACCGGTACGGAGTTTCTTAGCATCGAACGATTTTCCGAGGATGCCTTCCAGGAACTTAGTGATCAGGAATACGGACATTGAAGAAGAAACAGGTTTGTTTTGTCAACTGCCTCGATAACCAAGAATCGAGGATAGTTGTCAGGTTTCGGACTGTGGATTGTTGGAAGGGATGGAAATGAAACTTCGGTGCGGCCCCTTTTCGGGGGCCGATCACGTCTGGGGGGGGGGGGTTTGATTTATCCATATGGCATAGGAAAATGCAGGAGACGGGGGTACTTTCTTCTTTGACCTTACCCTGGTAGTCAAAGAGGTCCCGGAGCTCCCTGCCTGGTGAACAGACAGGGAGCCCATCCGCCGGAGCTTGACCTGGGCTCCGACGGCCACCGTCGTGGTTTCTAACCCTCCACCTATAAACACATCGCCACGGTTGGATCAGCTTATGTTGGGGGCTCGGGGTCCGCGGTATCGCAGTACCGTCACCAAGATTGCTCAAGGTGCCCCGTGCGGGGCAGAGGTCCTGGAGATCCAGTTAAAAGGTGCGAGTGTGTTGCATGAGTGTGCCCTATCCGTAATCTAGCCAAGGCGACTTCAGTGTATCTATTGCGTGTGTCGGTGGTGTATGGTCCCAAGTGTGGTTTTATTACGTGTAACTTGTTGTCTGTTTGTTCGCTCCAGTGTGTTTGCCATGTGTTTGCGAAGTTGTTATCTGATGTGTGGTTTCACGTCGGTGTAGGGTAATGTGGTTATGTCTACTGTATTCAAGAGTGTAGCAGCAGCAGCCATTCGATCCGCTGCTTCGTTCCCGGCTATACCACAGTGGCCAGGGACCCAGCAAAGGACTAGTTCAAATTTGTGGACATACACAGACATAATACCCTTGACTATTAGATTTACAACGTGATTTTTTGAAGACTTTGTTGACGACAACGCCCGCACGACACTGAGGGAGTCTGTATATATAATGGATTGTGGGATGTGACTTTGAAGGATATGATTAACAACAAGAAGTACACCATAAGCCTCTGCCGTAAAGATACTGGTATTACTATTAAGAGTTCTAGTGACATTAAGGCCGGGCCCATGCGCCGCGCAGGACACAGAGGTGGCAGTTTTAGAGGCGTCCGTATAAAATTCAGAAAATTGATACTTCTGCTGCAAATACAAGAAGTGCTGCAGAATTGCACATGTGGGAGCTCGGTTTTTATCTACATGTGTGAAAGATGTGTCGCATAATACAGGGCGGAGATGCCATGGTGCTATAAAATCTGTTTGAGAACTTTGTATGGTGTCTAAAAAGGAGACAGAAAGCTCTGACGCTTCCTCTCTAACTCTGTAAGAGAAGGGCGCAGAGAACGATGGTCGGTTTAGGAGTAGTGCAGTCATAGACGTATCATAAAAAGCTGATTTAAAAGGATGGTGTGGCATAGATGAAATTTTAAAAGCAAAAAGGAGATCTTGTATGCTCGCTGACGTTGTAGGTTCCACTTATTACACTCCACATAGAGGCTTCGACCGGGCTAGTCGGAAAGCGCCACATGCCAGCTGGAGCCCCAGATGAAGCACTGGGTCCAGCATTTTGAGGGATGTTTTACTTGATGACTCATAAACAACACGGCCATAGTCCAATCGTGAACCTATCAGGCTAGTAAAAACACGTAAAAGAAGTTGTTTGTCAGCACCATATGAAGAGTGGGAGAGAACCTGAGTATATTCATGGCCTTTAAGCATTTATGTTTAAGTTGTTTTATATAAGGAATGAACGAGAGCTTTTGCTCAAGGACTACACCTAAAAACTTGTGTTCATTTCTGACTGGAATTGAGACACCATTGAGTTTGATGTCTGGATCCGGCCGAATGCCACGCCTTTTCGAAAACAAAACACAAGTACACTTCACTGGATTAAATTTAAAACCGTTGCTATCTGCCCAGACAGCTAGCTTGTTAACACCAAGCTGGACTTGGCGCTCGCAGATAGACAGGTTACAAGACTTAAAGGATAATTGCACGTCGTCTACATAGATTGAGCAGGAAATGGTTGGTGGCAGAGCCTTCCGAAGAGAGTTCATTTTTACAATAAACATCGTGCAACTCAAAACTCCACCTTGCGGAACACCGTTTTCCTGCACATGAACTCTAGAGATTGCAGTTCCAACTCGCACGCGAAACGTTCTTTCAGACAGGTAACTGGCAAGCGTGTTCATCATGTTACCCGACATGCCAAAGGACTTCAAATCGCTGAGGATGCCGTACCGCCAAGCAGTGTACGCCTTTTCAAGATCAAAGAAGACTGTCATACAGTACTGCTTATGGGGAAACATCTTTAATATATGACTCTAACGCAACGAGTTGATCGTTCGTAGATCGCCCCGCCCTAAAGCCCGCCTGGCAGCTCTCGAGAAGACCGTTGTACTCTAAGAAGTACACGAGTCTCCTGTTTATCATCTTCTCGAAGAGCTTACACAGGCAGCTTGTCAGGGCAATGGGTCGATAACTGGCGGAGAGGAAGGGTCCTTCCTTCCTTTAGGAAAGCCACTACTATGGCCTCCCTCCAAGAGCGTGGAAAGTGCCCCGAAAGAAATATTTTATTGTAGAGGTGAAGAAGTGTTTCAAGCGTGTCTGCATGTAAGTGTTGTATCATTGTGTATGAAACTGTCTGCACCTGGAGCTGAAGGTTTACAAGTACCGAGTGCGACCTTCAGCTCATGTAGTGAAAAGGGGGTGTTATAGGATGAGTCTGTGATTAGTTGTGGTCTCGCAAGGACTTCTTCTCACATGATGCTTTGTGTTTAATGAAAGTGTTGGTGTAGTGTGCTGAGCTGGACACGTGTTCAAAGTGTTGTGCAAGCGTGTTGGCCTGGTCTTCGAGTGTGTCCCCTGTTGTGCTAACCAGGGGCAGGCTGTGTGTCTGTTGTCCTTTTAGTTTTCGTATTCGTGTCCAGACTTTGCGTGTGTCAGTGTATGAGTTGATGGAAGTGAGGAAGGTGCGCCAACTCTCCCTTTTCGCCTCACGACGCACTCGCTTCCCAAGGCCTTTGCCCGTTTAAAGAAATGAGGTTATCTGACGTGGGGTACCGCGAAGGACACCCCACGCCTTGTTCTGGGCCTCTCGCGCCCGCCTGCAGTCCTCGTTCCACCAGGGCCTCCTTGGGGTGCGGGACCCACTGGAGGCCTGGGGAATGGACTTTTCGGCGGCGTCGAGGATGTGCGCCGTGACGAGTTGGGCGGCTTCCTCCACGTGTAGGTGTTTTATGGATGTGTGGTGTAGTTGAGATGTTTGTGTGAATGTGCTCCAGTTTGCTTGATTCATTAAACCTGTTATGGGAAGATGGACTGCTCGGGCCTATACCTATATACGTTAATGAAGTGGGGAAATGGTCACTACCATATGGGTCTGTGCCCACACCCCACTCAAGACATGGAAAGAGAACTGCGGAACCAATCGCCAAGTCAAGATGCGAGTATGTATTGTGTCCTAAGTTATGGTATGTAGGCTGTTTTTTGTTGAAAAGGCATGCTCCGGAGGATGTAAGAAACTTCTCTATCAGGCGACCTCGGGCATCCGTTCTGGAGGAGCCCCAAAGAGAGTTGTGCGCATTAAGGTCGCCTGTTAGTATGTACGGGAAGCTGGTTCGGGCAGCTGGTCAACCAGTGCCTCGAAATCAGAGCTCAGAAGTGCAAAATCAGGAGGAATGTAAATGGAGCATACCGTTATCAACCTATTAAATATTATCGTACGGATTGCTACAGCCTCGAAGGACAGTGTTCAGAGTGACAGGGTGGCAGGCTAAGGATTTCCGGGCAATTATGGCCACACCGCCAGAAGAGTGTGTGCAGCCAACCCTGTCCTTTCTGAAGACCATGTAACTATTCAAGAAATTTGTGTGCTTGGAATTCAAATGTGTTCTCTGAACACACATTACACTTGGCTGATTAGCAGGCAGTAGTTTTCGTATACATCGTCAAGATTTTTAGAAGGCCTCTACAGTTCCATTGAATATGTTTTCTCTTCCCATTTTTAGTGTGAGAGCTACTGGAGTGTGTGTGTTTGTTATGTGTCGTCTTTCGGGGCTGTGACTCTCGCCTTTTTGGCTTGTCGGCAGGCTTTCTACTGGCTGACGTCGGGACGCGTTCCTTGCGCTGCGTTGCAGGCAGGAACGGCCCGACATCCATGTTCGTCATCGGATGTCCGAGGGGTGCCCGACGGACCGGGCCCCCCGGACTTGGCCCCCCTCGGGAGCCCTTCGTTTGAGCCGCCACCGCCGAGGGCGTTCGGGGACACCAGAGGTGGCACGGGCGGTGCGGTGGCGGTGGGAGCCGGTGCGGGGCCCGTGGTGTCCATCACCTCGGTACCCTCCAACGCACTGGAGGATGGGGAGGACAGAGGCGGGAGCGGCACCGGTCCCGACGGAAGAGGTTGCCACCACAACCGCTGCTGCCTCAGCAAGCGGCGTGGTGGCGGGTTGGGCTGCCAGAGGCAACCCAGAGGGGGGCGGCGAGGGACCAGGTCAGAGTCGCTGAACTGGGTCCCTGTGGAAACCAGACGCCGCTCCGCCCCCCGGCGAGCTGCGTCGGCGTACCTCCCCAGAGGGAAAGAGGCGAACCTCTTCCGCGCCTCTGGGAAGGTGATGTTTTCAGTGATTTTGAGGTTGATTATTTTCTTTTCCATCTGGAACCTTTCACACGTGCGGGAGTACGCAGCATGAGGTCCATGACAGTTGCTGCACATTAATTGTTGAGCCTGGCAGTTATCTGTATCATGATCTTGAGATGAACATTTTGCACACGTTGTTTTTCCACGACAGGAGGTGGTGCCATGCCCGAACCGTTGGCACTTGAAACAGCGCCGCGGGTTCGGGATGTAAGGCCGGACAGAACAATGAATGAAACCCGCTTTGATGGATTCAGGGAGTGTGGAACGGTCAAATGTCAAGATTATATGCTTTGTCATGATTTGCTTATCATCTCGCCGCATGGTGATGCGCCTCACTGCCGTCACGCCCTCGCCTTTCAGACCTTCGAGCAGATCGGCTTCCGTCTCATTTATCAGATCTGGCTCAGAAATCACACCCTGAGAAGCTATTGAGGCTACGGTGGTGGTGTGACTCTGATGTCCAGATCTGCCATGCGATTCGGTAAGGAGGCTTGTGGCTTGCTGGCGAGTGTTCACCTCGACAGAACTTCGCGGTTCTCAGTTTCTTGGCTTGGGAAAGACTTGCAAGGATGCCCTTCAAGGAATTTGGTGATAAGGAACACTGACTGGGCGGAGATAGGATTTTGACTTGTCAGAGATTCAACAATCAAGAAGCGCGGATAGTTATCTGGCTTTTGGGATTGCACTTGTTGGCAAGGGTGGGAATGAAGCTTCGGTGCGGCCCCTTTTCGGGGGCGATCACGTTTGGGGGGGGGGGGGTTGGGAAAATGTCATATGATACATTTGGAAAGCAGGGAGACGGGGGGTACTTTCTTCTTTGACCTTACCCTGGTAGTCAAGACGGGTCCCGGAGCTCCCTGCCTGGTGAACAGACAGGGAGCCCATCCGCCGGAGCTTGACCTGGCTCCGACGGCCACCGTTCGTGGTTTCTAACCCTCCACCTATAAACACGTCGCCACGGTTGGATCCAGCTTATGTTTGGGGCTCGGGGTCCGCGGTTACGCCAGTACCGTCACCAGGATTGCTCAAGGTGCCCCGTGCGGGGGCGTTGCAAACAGAACGTGGAACCTATCTAGTGGAACCTTTCGTAACTGTTGCCGGGTTGATTTCTTAAAATGGCGCCAGAAGCTATAGTGGCGCGGGCGACAGCAGGTGATGGCGGAGTGATTTTTTTTCCTGCAGTTTATGAAGCATTAATTTCGCAGAAATCAAGCATGTATGACTTTTTATAAAGAAATATTGCAAATATCACTTCTGTATTAATTTGTTGCCTTATATTTGCGTAATGCCTTGTTCTTCTTCAACAATGTCGACAAGTATGAACATTACACCGGACTTAGATGGGTATATTTAGCTGTGACTATATAATACTATTGCGCAGGCATTGGTTTACTTTGGCCGGGTGGCTGAATCGGGTCACAGACAGACAGACAGACAGACAGACAGACATACAGACAGACCAAAATTTCATTGAAAGCGTTGCTTATATAAGAGAAGTTTACCTTGTTCATGCTGGTGGAACCTCAGTGGTTACCCATTCTGGATGTTCTAGCGCAATTTAAGATGTTTTAAGCCACTCCCTTCGGCCGATTGGTGGCTGGAGCTACTAATTTGTGTACTGAGCAGTGCGTGTTGTGTTGTCGCCAATCAGGCAATAAAGAAAAAAAGACCAAAATTTCTGGGTTGAAGTAGCCCAAGAAAGACTATCGTCTTTAATAGTGTTTTAACGTTCCGCGCAGCAGTCATGTGGTTAGGATGAGCCACAAAGCAAGGAGGACACGGAAGGACCGATGCACGTGCATCACGCAGCGCGTGCTGGGCGCTGCCTACTTCCCCCTCACCCTTTTGTCCTGCGTTCATCCTCCGCTTACTGGTGGCGTCTACGTTCCCTTGGTTATCTCGTACCGCTTCGCGGCCGGAAAGCGTCTCGTGCCACCTCGGCATACCCCCCTCCCCTTCACACTTTTCCCACACTTTCTTCCTCCGTTGTTCTTGTTTCGGTGTTCTTCTTATTCTTTCGGTTACAAAGCCGGCGGCGCCGCAACCCACCATAGGGGACGCTTAATGTGTTGCGCAGTAGAACCATTAGGCCTGCTTGAGAAAACATTTAATTCAACTGAATTCCATTCAATGCTTTATCTTTATAGACCATGACCGAAAGAAACAGCAATGCAAAACTTGTATTGGCACTGTTCTTTCAATTAAAAATAAATGCCTGCTTGATTTTTGCCACACCAAGAAAAAAAGACGCATTGCAACCAATATTTTGACGCACAAATACAAAAGAGCTCGCGCCTGAGGATAGATGCTGTGGCGGCATTCCAAATACAACAGCAAGGAAAGGCTGGCGCTCCAACAGATGATGCACCAGCAGTGGAACGGGGGAAAATTGACTTGACTTGAGCCTTCTCAAATTATTATTGAACCTTCATGCGGATCGGTCCTTCGCATGAATGTCCGCTCAGCATGCTCCAAGGAAGATGATATAGACCTTTTCTTGAACGAGTTTTCCTTTAAATTTGATGCTGTAATGTTTTCAGAAACATGGTACTCAGATGACTGTAAAAAGATTAAGCTTGTTGGTTACGACACTTTTTTCGTCAACCGCTCAAACAGAAGAGGCGGTGGTGTTGGTATTCTGGGCTTTGAGTGAACTGAACTATGAATTGGTCCACCAATTTACTAAGATCAATGAAGACTATGAAACACTAACACTGCGAAATAAAAATCAGGCAATTTCTGTTCTTTATCGCCCCCCAACTGGTTAATATTACTCGTTTTCTAGAATATTAAGAAACCCTATTAGATTTTGCTCACAAAAACCCAATTGAACTCATAGGTGGTGGCGATTTTAATATTGACGTGTTACAAGAAACCCCCTACAGTCGGGATTTTGATACTGTTTTACTTTCGTCGGGTTTTAAGAATGTTATTTCCACCCCTACCCGCATTACACGCTCAACTTCATCCGCACTTGATCTTATCGTAACGAACGTTGATAGACCTGTTCACAGCGCCGAAACCACTGCCTGCGATATCAGCGATCATTGTGGAGTCTTTCGAACATACCGTAACGGGAAAAGTGATACTGTTCGAGCAAGGGAAGAGATAACCATGCGGTGCATTACAAAAAAAAATAAGCTAGAATCCTTCAAAAATGAAATCTTGCTTCAAGACTGGACGCCTGTCATAGCGGAATCTAACCCAAATGATGCTTACAATACATTCTTTAGTATCTTTGCGTCAATTTACAACAAACATTTTTCTTTTAACACGTTAAAGTCTTCACGGAAAGCTAGAAAACAATGAATTACTCGAGATCACCTAAACATTATAACAGAAAAAAATCGCCTGTATCAGTCCTTTCTTCGTGCAAGATCAGAAAAGGCGCTAAAACAATTCAAAAGCGTCAGGAATCACGTAAATGCTGAACTTAGACGCGCAAAGAACACCTACTATGAACAGCTGTTCTCGAATGCGACTGAGCAGAGGCCACACGCCGTATGGAAAATTATAAACAGTGTACTTGGTCGAGGAGATAAAAACAAATGTGATCCCTCTACCATAGTGGTTAATGGAAAGGAAATGAAAGGCAGTGCGCTGGTCGATCATATGAACCACTATTTCGTGAATGTTGCTTCCGCCCATGACAATAATCCCCAAGAAGTAATATTAGGCCGCCCCAATTCCGAGTGCATATTTCTACAGCCCACCGATGAAAACGAAATATATAGCACGTTTATGTGTCTCAGAAATAGTAAAGCTCTAGACATTGATAACCTGCAAGTTACACCTGTTAAATACGTTTTGTCAGTAATTACCCCAATACTGGTACATTATTTCAACCAGGTATTGTTGTCGGGCATTTTTCCCGACGAAATGAAAAAAGCCAGGGTTTCCTTAATCTATAAAGGTGGCGATAGGAACTTACCAAATAATTACCGCCCTATCTCAGTCCTTCCAGTTTTCTCCAAAGAGCTCGAAAAAGTAATATTTACTCGGATATCAAACTTCTTTGAGAAACATAGCATTATTACAGACGCACAATTTGGCTTTAGGAAAGGCAAATCAACGGAAACAGCACTTACAGCATTAAAAGAAGATATCTTGCAAAATTTCGAAGACAATAAATACTGCGTTGCCATCTTTGCGGACTTTAGTAAGGCATGCGACTGCCTCGACCATGCCATTTTAACCAAAAAGCTTGAAAATTACGGCATACGAGGAAAGTGCCTAGATGTGCTTAAATCCTATATGAGTGCCGGAACTCAGTGTGTGCAAATTAATAAACACAAGTCGTCTCACTTGGAGATACGCCGAGGTGTTCCTCAAGGCAGTGTACTTGGACCACTTTTATTTAACACTTACGTAAATGACATAGTAGACATTGATAGTGAGGCTAAATTTTTTATATACGCTGATGATAGCACACTCCTGTTATCTGGTCCTGACGTTAACAATTTCGTTCAATGCTGCAACAATGTTCTAAAAAAGCTATATAACTGGTCCAAAACGAAACGCATCGGTATTATTTCTACGAAAACCAAAGCAATTATATTTCGCGCAAAAAACACACCTTGTTCGGTTGAACACACCTTTACATAGACGATAAAAAAATAGACTTTGTTGACAGCCATAAAATCCTCGGTATGCACTTCTCCTCCGGTCTCACGTGGGATACTCATGTAAACTACCTGTGCAAAAAGGTTTCTGTTACAACTGGAATAATCTCGCGTTGTCGTAATTTGCTCCCAACTAAAGTAAAACTTCAAATTTACTATGCCTTATTTCAATCATACCTAAACTATTGTACACTGATACGGGGAACCACATCTAAAACCAACTTAGGTAGACTTTTGATTCTTCAGAAAAAATGTATTCGCCTTATAGCAAATATTGAGCCCTTGACCACTACTAAAGGCTTATTTGAACATTTTAATATTGTTCCTGTGAATAGTATGTACCGATTTCGTCTACTTCAAATGTTCTGCTTCTCCACTGCCTACACTGCAAACTACTTATCATCTGCAGCCAAACTACAACGACGGACCGCTAATATAAACACACACGAAATGCAGACACTTGGCCATCCCTCACTTTCGTACATTCTATAATACCAGACACTGAAATATAACCTACCTATTGCACTGAATGAATTCTCTCACAATGCTTGTTGCAAAAGTCGGAAAGAATTGCGCTCATTTTTTGCGCAAAATTTAAGTGATCGCTTGTTTTCCTTTTTTTTTGAAACCTTTAAAATTATTCTTGTTCTCACGTTTGAGAATGTATTTAGGAGTTGTTCTTGTTTTATACTTGTTTTATACATGTTTTCTTTGGCAAAGCAACACCCAGTAATGCGGATGTATTTTTGGTTATATCTATATACCGGAACATTTGTCCAATTCGTTGGGAAATGTCTGTACCTCCAATTGTACCTGTATGTACATTTTATGTATATATTTTATATTTTATTTTACCTTTATATTTTATGTATATATTACCTGTATTTATATTGTATGCACCTGTAGACATTTATACAACTGTATAGAAATTTGTGTGTGTGTGTGTGTGTGTGTGTCACGTGCACAGTTCTTAGTTGTATCTACTTGCCTTAAAGTAGCCTCCTGCACCCTGTCAAGCTCGACGCGTAGCTTTTAGCCCAGGAGACCATCCAGTTCTGTATAGGTTCTGGAAAATAAAATTGTAAGCTTCCCCCGTGTTTATTATGGGAGGAGTGAGGCCGAATGGAAGAGCTTGAGAGGGGCGTATAGAAAATCTGCATATCCAGATTTCACCCTAAAAATGACACTACTTCTGTGGGGCCTTCCTTGAAGTTATTGCCGGCTGGGTTTACATCCAAAGACCCCATTCCACGAATATCGTTAGGTAGCTAGCTATGACGCGCCGCCGATGCGGGCCTCCGTTATGGCAGTCCTGGAGCCAAACGTAGCAGGAGAGGTGTATCTGCTACTTACAGTCGACTGTGAAAATCTTCTGCTGCTTAGGTTGACAAACACAGATAAAAAGTAAGGAAAGGAGAGAACGCTCACACCGAAGAGCAGGCAACTAATTTTGTGAGCGTTCGGACAAATGGGATTTTCTTCCACCCCCGATATTTTTCACCGTTTCCTCATCATCGATTTAAAACGTTATCGAGTGGACGGTTGTAAATTATAGGGGCTGATAAAGAAATGAGCCCAGTTTCACTGACAACGTTCCTAGCGCTGATGTTAACAGGGAAGCTTCCAAGGGTTCCCTAATCACTGGTTAAGTTTTATACAACTTCATAAAGCAAGCAGATTGATTCCCATTGCGCCAATACATTTTGCCGTGTTTCATTGCTCGCGCCATCTTCTGGAATCTTTTCTTACTGTTGAACTTGGAACGCTATCTTAAAGGGGTCCCACGAGCGCTATTTGTTTTTTCCGTGTATTTCTTATTGTCTACTGCAAAAATAAAGGAGTCAGCTATTTCCAAGTAAAAAACCAATCAAAATGACTTGTGCATTCATTTCATGTCTTAAATATGCTAAGGTTTTTTTTTTGTTCAGCTATATTCACAAGTATAAACTATTGCCGCCAGATTTAGTAGTTTCAAAAAGCTTTGCCTGAATAGGCGTCTCGCTCAAGCATTCTTTTAACTTGCTGCCTGAGTGCTTCGCGCTTGTTCCTTTTTCTCCTCCTCGCTGGGCTATGCCCTCTCCACATCACTGCGAGAGCGTTACCACATTTAGTGCCATGAAAGCATCGAACGGGAACCGCTTTTCAGCGTTTAATATTTCAATACTTAATTTTGCCCAGCTTGAGTGGTTAGGACAGAAGAAAAAAGCCGCCTGCGGAGCGTGACAGGTCCCCGGCCATTACAACGAAGGTGGCAGTGTGGCCGAGCGACAATACAGGCATGACTTGTGATCCAGTTTGACTCTATGTTTTAAGTGCAGCGCACTTTAGGGACTCGCCTTGTCGTCGTAGCTCACTCGATGGACCCAAGTAGAGCCGGCGTTTCGTCGTAGCTGCTGTCGTCACGGCGTAACGCAGAGAATTCGGAAACAAAACGGTTCAATAGTCATAAACGTTCGAAACTCGTAAACCGCTGGCGCTTGTCAAACACCTCGCCGTTGTTTAGCTTAAAGAAAATTGTAGGTACATTTGAGACAATATATGCAAACTTAATCGCCAGCGCCCTCATTATTCCGTTAGGAACCATCGTTGGGTTGGTTTTTACGATAGTAAGCGAAAAACGTGGCACTGCAATGTCGGCACGTGCGACAGGAAAAGCAAGCACAAAAAGAACAAAACTCCCGCTTGCGCAGTTTCAGTAGGGGGCGCGCGAGAGTAGCGGTGCGCTGAGCGGGGGTGCGCGCATCGAGGCACTCTAACGAAGGGTGGTAGCAGTAAGCGGAAAACGGCGCTACAGCCCAGTTTGGCGAATCACTGCTGTGCACAACAGCTTTCCCATTGAGTGGAACGGCTTTTTTTCTCAAATTTTTGGAATGGCTCGTAAAATAAAATCATTTCCGAGTTCCTCTTCTGCATGAATTTGTCGTCTGTTTCCTTCTTACTCTCGAGTCTGTAAACGTAAGCAGCGCGGTGTTTTCACAGTTAGGATGCACCAACATAGCCCAAAGCAAACACGCCTTTGCTTCCACTTCCCGTCGTAACGACTCGAGGAGACAGCCGGGAGGCTAAACAGAGTCCCCTCCACACCAAGTGTTCTGAGCAGTGCCGGCTGCCCATACCTAAGCGTAGCAACTGGGCTGTTACCTCGGTCCAACCCTGTAATCGAGAAATAGGAAGAGAAATGGAAGTGGGCCGGCTCGTGACTGCCTGTTTGGTGCCTATTAGCCTACAAATTGTAGGGCTACTTAAAAAGGAACAAAAGTTTTACCAAATGTCGTCCCTGGCTTTTGCCGCTTTCATTTCAAACATCACACATACTGTAATAATTAAAGCCGTAGTATTTTTTTCCGAGAAAGAGTAACGAAAAGTGAAGAGAAACTCAGAGAAAGCAGTCTGCGCCCACTAAAGTGTTTTTATACATGTTAAAATCAAAATATTTGCCCATTAGGCGTTCCAAAAATTCGTGCCCTTCTCTCGCTGTGCTGTTTTGACGCTGTCGCTGTGCTCTTCTTTAGCGTGCGTTTTTGACGCCGTGCTATTCCGTCGCGTGCTGTTTGGCGTGTGCCCTTTTGACGCCGTGCTGTTATGTCGGTGCTGTTCTGTGGCGTGCGCTTTGGTCGTGTGCTGTTTTGACGACGCCCCCTGTTGAGGGCGGGTGGGTTTACAGAAGCCGATAAGCGCCCAGCTATATACGCCTCTAGGCGAGACGGGGCTCGGTTGAGCCTTTAGCCGAGTAGGAACGTCGTCGAAACAGCCAATGATGGTTTGGGGGGGAGCGGATTGCATGCTAGCACCTGAGATCAAAACAGAACAGCGTAAATATATGGGAAGGTATGGCTTTAAAGTCGAGTGCATGCTGGCTTGCAACCGGAAAGTGGAGCAGCGTCCCTGCTGGAGCTGAGACAGCACCTGAACAAAACTCTGCCGTGCGCGGTTTCGCAGAAATATATACGGGGATTCTTCGTGCACTTTGAGCACGCATTGTAAATAAAATTTGCAGTTTTTGCACCATTCTTGTTTAGTGTTATATCGCATCAAGCGCTCAATTGATGCCAAATTCGGTGCGAAACTAAGCTCTAAAGCAGCAACAATCAGCGTATCACAAAAATTCTATATTCTAACAATTAATTACACTCGATCCACGCTATGCACTGTTCTTTACTGTGGGATATTCAGACTGCATCAGGGCTCGTACTCTTCTTAGCGCATGCACTTAGATGTGTCGGGAGCCCTGTAAGTCCGCACCTGCCAAGAAGAGGGCTTCATTTTACAGACATCTTGACCGTACGCAACAATTCTTTTAAGCCACATTTATCGCAGCTTCAAAGCGACAGTGAAATCAATTGTTCACATGCTTCAGAGTGAATAGCCAGAACGTAGTCATGAATGCGTATATAAATGTTCTGAGTTTCTTTTGTTTATTTTGAAGCCAATTGTAAGGACGAAAATGCGTTCAAAAAGCATATTTCCTCCCACTATATTCCCTGCTTATTTACTGATAGTGTGCTATCACCAGGCACTGGCAAGAGCAGAACACGGGACTAAGGATTCCCTACCATTTCTAAATGGCTAAACCCGTGCGCCACCAAGCAAGGAAGCGGTTGTTACCCAGGAATTTGTGAAAAACTATGTTTGGATATGTTTGATATCCTAAGCCCATGTGTGAAATCACGGCGACTGATCGTTACAATTGTCGGTGAGGCGGGCGAGAAAATGTCATGGCTGTTGTACCACCCATTTCATATTGGCAGATGCTCCAGAGATACGCTAAATAGCTCAGTAATATGTTACAGTTATTAAACTGCCCGATATAAGTTCCGTCAGTCAAATGAAACTTGCACAAATTTATTAGAGTGTCTCCTTAAAAAAGTGTGTAGTATGATTCTACGGTATGACGGTCTTCATAAAATCAAACTTCATTCGGCATTGCCGTTACAAATACCTGGTGCACGGACAAAAAGACACAGGGATGAAGTTAAAGGAGTCCCGTCCCCCGATACACAGGAATATATAATAGGAAGTGTGCGTAATGTAAAAGAATGTTTCCGAAATACTGAAAACACTGTTCAAGCAATGTCACTCCACAAACAAAATCTTCCGCTGAAGTGGACTTTTGAAGTTACAAATGTGAACACCTCGGCAGTTTCAAATCACATATACGACTGAAGGGAGGAAACTTTGAATTTGCTTTTTCGAGTTACGGATAACTAGAATTCGGTCACTCGGTCGGAACACGACTAAGCTTGTTGATTTCAGAGCGGCCACTGTGTTTCTTTCGCCATAGTCCCAAGTGAATCTTCTGTATGAAATTCAAACAAAAAAGAGAACATAAGCTAGCTTAAGTAACCCATTTGCACTCAGGTTCTGCGTACCGCACATGCTTTTTGTGGCTCTACACACCCCCTTTTTGCTTGTCTATGCTCTGATTTTTCGCGTCTTGCTTGTTTCACCATTTCTTGCTGTAGAACCCGCTCTGACGTGGGCAAGTATTTATTGCAGCGTCTTCAACCACATTACTGCTGCCTTGATGCGTACTGTTGATTTTTGACGAACACAAGAGGCCGCACTCGTCCTAGAAAAAGCCTGCGTGATTTTATTTGCGTTACCTACAGTGACCTCGCAGCACTGTCCCACATTTTAAAACGCCCTGAAAGTCAAAAAGGGGAAGTCATATAGAAACTAACAAAATGAGATGCCGTAGAAATTGTGTGGACACATTCATGGCGGCCAGACGCGCTTTGCTAAAAACGTTAGCGTTGCGATGTTCCAGCAATGCTTTTATCAAAAATTAGGTTCCCAGTTGTACTTTTCCCGGCTCTGTCGGCGGCTGAAGGAAACGTTGCACTTCTTATACTGTTTTCCATGTTTGCTGAGGTATCGTGTATAGGACATACGTATCCATTCCCTGCAACTATACTCAGTAAATAGTACATTAACAATATCATTTTTGCGTCAAAATATCAGTAAGATTCACGTAGATAAAGATTTTTGCGTGCTTTGAAAATATGTGAACGGGTTGTTAAACGGCCTCACGTTCAGACGTCAGTAAATGTTCGCTGGTAAACGTCCTGTTCCGAAGATAGTTGTGAAAATCTTGCGTACTCCCAAATACCCTCAGGTGATTTTCGTTTCGGCGCAGAGACGCTTTTAAAAAAAATGCCGGTAAAGCCGCGAACGAGTAAAGCTTGAGCACAACCTAGGCACTATGGAGCTGTGACACCTTACGTTCACACGTTAGCGCAATAATCCAAGAAATGCGGCTCAGCGGTATGAACAACCACTGTGTTCTCTTCTCTGAAAAACTTTCTTTCAAAGAATTGCAGTATCACATAACCTGAGCGTATCCATCGAAGGTTCTGCGGCATAAAGCACAGGTGGCATTTACAGAATGGCGATGAAGGCTCAGTACATCAAGTTCAGTTAAGCTGCGGAAAATTACACGTTGGTCAACCTGGAATGTGCGAAAACGGTAAGTTGAGGGAGGAGACAGTCAATCAGAAGTTGGTCGTTCAGAAAATGCGAGAGAGAGAGAAAGAAATTGAAGGTTTCCTGGCAATTCCTTATTTCACTTGCGAAGCCCAATTAAGAAAATGCTTGTGTTATTGCGCTTCCGTTAGGGGATGGAGGGAGGCTGCCAAGCTGGTTTTACTGCTTTTTCCTATCCACCCTCACTAAATGGATGAAAATAAAGGCATTATTATGATTAGAGACAGCAACCCACCTATGACTTGTGAAGTCATCGAATTATAGCAAATTTCAAGACTTGGGAAAGCGTGCGCCAGCTTAGCTTCCATCACAATCTCACATTTCCATTTCCACTTTCCATGCGACATTTCTACCCATGCGCAAAAGAGTGCCTCCGACTGAAGAGCTTTTATGCTTATATGCTTCAATGACAATAGAATGAGTTGTGAGTGCACGGCTGTCCTCTTTGCCTCGTCTCGATTTGTGTCCTTGCTTTGCGTTTCAATTTTTGGAACACATTTACTTAATTTGTTTACACGAGCTTCCGTAACAATTGCGGGCTCATTCCGAACATTTATTGGCCTGTTATTCATCGTTGGAGCAGTCGCCACTATTTTGTGTGTCAGGCTGTAATCATTTCCCGTGCCATTCGTCGGGCATAAGTTCTGATCGGTGGACACTGGGTTTTGAACCAACCTTGTTAGTCATACCTTTCGCAAAAAAACTCCAACCTCTAACCTTCACATTTGAACTAGGCCACATGCCATCCCACTAATTGCTATTCGGCTACCACTACTATGAACGAGCCGTTATAATAAAAAAACGTTCTTTTTCTTCTAATCTGCAAGCAGTTTTGCAAACTATACTAAGGAGAGAGCCACATTTCTTGCGAAGGATGAAGCCAGTCCTGTAATGCATGCTAACATACCAATCTGGCAGCACATGCCAAAGGGGGCAAAATAAAAAAAAGCTTCGACATCCGCTCCCAATTCGTCTTTCCCGCCCCAAACTTCCATCACAAGATTGTAAACTGACCGAGGGTGAAGCAACGGACTCTCGATGGCTTCAGACCAATACTTTTTCCACGGAACCCCCCTTAAGGCCATCCACCCTAACCTCATATCCCACCACGAGCAACTACTGCCCTACCCCATGTACACTGAATATACTGTTTAATCCTCCACCCACACCCACCGTCCTCTTCTACCGCCCCCCTTTACCCGGACACTTGGCTGGCATACTTGCCAGCTTCAGGGGACCAGCTTCAGGTAATCAACCGCGCCCGGCTGGCCGCCGCACCCCAGGGATCCCTGTACAGTCCAGCCCTCCTAAGGCCGGCGACGAAGAATCGAGGCAAGTTCAGTGTAGTCTTCACTTGAATAACACTTACTCCTCCGCCTTTCTACTCGGACATTAGAAACTACCAGTTTACTTTGCAGTATCGCGTAGCAGCGGTCTAAACGGGAGTAAGAGATATCCTGTGTGTGTCATATGAAAAAAGAGTAACTCTATTGAAACTGACTACGATTTCTGACGAGGGTTCATCGGCATGGGCTTGTTCCCCTGAGTACCTATTGGCACATCAAGGAGGAGTGATCGGCCTTGAACGTACCCAACATTTTAATACTCCTTAGTCCTGTTATAGTAGCTGTAATCGTTATTACCCAATCCTCCCCTGAGTGGACAAGTGCGTGTATTGAGGAGGCGCACGGACGTGGACCACTACATTCGTTCTTTATGGTAGCTAGGAGCAGCTGAATTGGCATTCCGATTTTTAGGCCGGAATCTGTCGCATCCGTCATCGATACACATAGAAAAATTAACTCATGCTCAGTCCGCTAAGGAAACACGTGTGAATCGAGTCTCAACTGCTTCCCAGTAGCCATCACTTTCTGAAGCTCTGAAAGCCGCCGAAATTTAATTGTCGAATCACCTTCGCGTGCAATAGGATTGGGAAATGTTTAGTCATGAAAGGATGACGGCATCACTAAAGGCTTTGGCATTCGCATGCAAGAACTGTGGGGAAATATTATAGTATGAACGCCAGGGTAAAGGAAGTCCCCGGAACACCAATACAAACTGCCTCCCTGTTAAAAACTAGTTCACACCAGCCTTTTTTTTCATAAACGCAGGATGTCCCAGCTGTTCACCTGGCACCCATCTTCAATTCTACGGTGAGGTGGCCCTGAAAATATTTTTATTGCGCTGAAAACCTGCATTTCTCGCACAGGTTGCACTACACCCTTTCTTTATATGGAGTCATATACGATGTGTACCAAACCGTTAACTGGTACCAATATTGCAGGCATTAGCACTATAGCGTCACTTTTGCTTCCCATTGGGAGTGTGATAATGATTTGTGTATTTGCATTGCATGGTAGGACGCGAGTGGAAGAGTTTCATCAAACTTTATGTTCGATTGCACGTGTTTTTTTTTTGTCAAGAGAACACAATAGGCATAGTCTTGACTTCACAGCGCAAACAAGAAACGAGGATGATAGGGAGAGTACGACACACACGATGATGATGATGATGATGATGGTTTGATGTTTATGGCGCAAGGCCAACTGGGGCAAAGAGCGCCAAAACAATAGTCGTATATGAGAGGTGATACCTTAAACACTAAGTAAAATCAGCAAAAACAAAGTAAAATCACAAAACGACAATGAGCATGGGCTGGTGTATAGGGCCAGATTCATGATGCGTGATAGGAAATGAGGTTTAAAAACTTGACTTCTGACAAATAACTCAAACACACGTTTCACGGAAACAATGGCTTCGATCACCTAGAAAAAACGATGGATGTAGGGGAATGGTTGTCTGTAGAGTTCTCTGAAGTGTTTGTGTCGTGTTGTGTGAAGTGCCTTGCATGTGATTAGTATGTGCACTACGGATAGGGCCTCTCCGCACCTGCTGCACTGGGGTCTAGAAGATCCCGTCAGCAGATACGAGTGCGTCGCATGGCTGTGCCCTATCCGCAGCCTACCCAAGGCGACTTCAGTGTGTCTGTGTGTGAGTCAGATGTGTACCGTCCCAAGTGTGGCTTATTACATGTAGTTGTTGTCTGTCTGTTCGTCCCAGTGTGTTTGCCATGTTCTGCGCAGGTGTTGTCTTATGTGTGGCTTGAGGTCTGTGTAGGGTACCGTTGTTAATGTCCACAGTGTTCCTGAGTGCAGCAGCACCGGCCCTCTCGTCTGCCAACTCGTTCCCAGCGATCCCTGCGTGTCCTGGGACCCAGCAGAGGACCAGCTCATGCTTTTGTGCATACACGGACATGATAGTGCTGAATACAAGATTAACTATGTGGTTTTTGGGGAGCTTGTGCGATGACAGTGCGCGAACAACACTCAAAGAATCTGTATAGATGATGGAATTGGGAATGTGAGTTTCAAGAATGTGTCGTACAATCAGTAGAATCCCATACGCTTCTGCTGAAAAAATTGATGTGTGCACGCTCATGGTTCTGGCTGCATTGAAATTAGGACCATGAGCAGCGCACGACACCATACTGGAGGTTTTAGAAGCGTCACTATAAAATTCTGCACATGTGTATTTAAACTGCAAAGACAGAAAGTGCTGTAGTATTGCAGCTCGTGGTACACGATTTTTGTCAAGTCTCTTAAAAGAAAGGTCGCACGACACCGGGCGAACTTGCCAAGGCGGTAAACTGTTAGAAAAGGATGACCTGTACACATCTAAAAACGAGGCACTGAGATCCGAGGCTCGCTCTCTCACTCTAAGTGAAAAGGGCAGAGGAACGGATGGGCGATTTGCAAAGAGCAGAGATGTTGATGTTGTCGTTAAAGACAGATAAAAAGGATGATTATTCAGTGATGAAATTTTAAAAGCATATAGCAAGTCCATGTACGTTCGTTGGTTCGCAAGGCTCCACTTATCACATTCGACATACAGACTCTCGACAGGGCTAGTGCGAAAAGCACCCGAGGCGAGACGAAGCCCCAAGTGTAGCACTGGGTCAAGCATTCGCAACGCTGTTTTAGTCGCCGACCCATATACCACACTGCCATAGTCTAAACGAGACCCAACCAAAGCAGTATAGAGCCGTAGTAGGAGTTCTTTGTCGGAACCATAAGATTGATGGGAGAGAACCTTAAGTATATTCATTGTTTTCAGACATTATGTTTAAGTTCCTTGATGTGTGGAATGAATGTAAGTTTCTGGTCAAACACAACACCTAAGAACTTGTGCTCCTTGTTCACAGGAAGCGACACGCCATTAAGAGTAGTGTCTGGGTCCATATGGACCCCGCGCTTCCTGGAGAACACAACGCAAGAGCTTTTTACAGGATTTAATTTAAAACCGTTCTTGTCTGCCCAGCCGCCAAGTTTCTTTACACCAAGCTGGACTTGACGTTCGCAGATTGACATATTGCATGATTTATAGGATATCTGCACGTCATCTACATACATGGAATAAGAGATTGTAGGTGGCAGTGCCTTACCAAGAGAGTTCATTTTTACTATGAAGAGAGTGCAGCTCAACACGCCACCCTGTGGCACGCCATTTTCTTGCACGTAAACGTTTGAGAGTGCACAACCAACTCTTACTCGAAACGTTCTGTCTGACAAGTAACTAACAAGAGTGTTCAACATGTTACCCGAGACACCGAATGACTTGAGGTCACTAAGGATCCCATAATGCCAAGCGGTGTCGTATGCCTTTTCAAGGTCGAAAAAGACAGTCAAACAATACTGCTTATGCGCGAAGGCATAATTGATATACGAGTCAAGAGCTACCAGTTGATCGTTCGTCGATCGCCCCACCCTAAAACCTGCCTGGCAGCCCTCGAGAAGACCGTTGTACTCGAGGAAGTACACGAGCCTGCGATTTACCATCTTCTCGAAGAGCTTGCACAGGCAGCTCGTCAGGGCTATAGGACGATAGCTTGAGGGGGACGACGGGTCCTTTCCCTCTTTCAGGAAAGCTACAACTATAGCCTCCTTCCAGGAGTTTGGAATGTGCCCCGAAAGCCATATCTTGTTATATAGGTGTAAGAGTGTTAGAAGAGTGTCTGCGTGCAGGTGTTGTATCATTGTGTATGTGATGTTGTCTGGGCCTGGAGCTGAGGGTTTACACGTGCTCAAAGCAGCCCTCAGCTCATGCAGTGAAAACTCTGAGTTATACGAAGATGTTGACCTATTGTTATCTAGTATAGGCTTCTTTTCGGCCGTTTGTTTGTGTTTCATGAAAGTGTTTGTGTAGTGTGCGGAACTGGACACGTGTTGGAAGTGTTGTGCGAGTGTGTCAGCCTGGTCTTCGAGTGTGTCCCCTGTAGTGCTGACCAGAGGCAGGCTGTGTGTTTGTTGTCCCTTGAGTTGCGTATTCGTGTCCATACTTTCCTTGTGTCTGTGTAGGAGTTTATTGATGTTATGAATGTACGCCAACTCTCTCGTTTTGCCTCACGGCGCACACGTTTTCCTAACGCCTTGGCCCGTTTGAACAAGAGGAGGTTTCCCGACGTGGGGTACCGACGAAGGATACCCCATGCCTTGTTCTGGGCCTCTCGCGCCCGCCTACAGTCCTCATTCCACCACGGCCGCCGCTGGTTGCGCGGGGCACCAGAGGCGTGGGGAATGGACTTTTCGGCGGCGTCGAGGATGTGCGCCGTGAGGAGTTGGGTAGATTCTTCAACGTGTAGGTGTCCTATGGATGTGTGGTGTAGTTTGGATGTCTCTGTAAATGTATTCCAGTTAGCTCGTGTTTCATTGAACCTATTCTGGGAAGATGGACTGCATGGGCCTTTACCTTTGTATGTAAGTGAGGTGGGGAAGTGGTCACTGCCATATGGGTCAGTTCCCACACCCCACTCGAGAAGAGGAAAGAGAACTGCGGAGCCAATAGCCAAGTCAAGACATGAGTATGTGTTGTGTCCTATGTTATGATATGTAGGCTGTTTTATTGTTGAAAAGGCATGCTCCAGAGGATGTAAGAAACCTCTCTATCAGGCGACCCCGGGCATCCGTACGAGAAGAGCCCCAAAGAGAATTGTGAGCATTAAGGTCGCCTGTTAGAATGTATGGTTCGGGCAGCTGGTCAACCAGCGCCTCGACGTCAGAGCTCGAAAGTGTAACATCAGGAGGAATGTATATTGAGCATACCGTTATCAACCTATTAAATATTATCAAGCGTATTGCTACAGCCTCAAGGATAGTGTTCAGAGTGACAGGGTGGCAGGCTAAGGATTTCCGGGCAATTATGGCCACACCGCCAGAAGAGTGTGTGCAGCCATCCCTGTCCTTTCTGAAGACCATGTAACTATTCAAGAAATTTGTGTGCTTGGAATTCAAATGTGTTTCCTGAACACACATTACACTTGGCTGATTAGCATGCAGTAGTTCGTATACATCGTCAAGATTTTTAAGAAGGCCTCTACAGTTCCATTGAATTATGTTTTCTCTTCCCATTATTTAGTGTGAGAGCTACTGGAGTGTGTGTGTTTATGTGTCGTCTTTCGGGGCTGTGACTCTCGCCTTTTTTGGCTTGTCGGGAGGCTTTGGCGTCGGGACGCGTTCCTTGCGCTGCGTTGCAAGCAGGAACGGCCCGACATCCATGTCGTCGTCGGATGTCCGAGGGGTGCCCGACGGACCGGGCCCCCAGACTTGGCCCCCCCCTCGGGAGCCCTTCGTTTGAGCCGCTACCGCCGAGGGCGTCCGGGGCGCCAGAGGTGGCACGGGCGGTGCGGTGGCGGTGGGAACCGGTGCGGGGCCCGTGGTGTCCATCACCTCGTACCCTCCAACGCACTGGAGGACGGGGAGACAGAGGCGGGAGCGGCAACTGGTCCCGACGGAAGACGTTTGCACCACAACCGCTGCCTGCCTCAGCAAGCGCGTGGTCGCGGGTTGGGCTGCCAGAGGCAACCCAGGGGGGGGGGGGCGGGGCAGGGACCAGGTCAGACTCGCTGAACTGGGTCCCTGTGGACACCAGACGCCACTCCGCCCACCCGGCGAGCCGCGTCTGCGTACCTCCCCAGAGGGAAAGAGGCGAACCTCTTTCGCGCCTCTGGAAGGTGATGTCTCGTGACCTTGATGTTAATTATCTTTTTTTCCCATTTTGAAATTTTTCGCACTTGCGGGAGTACGCTGCATGCGGACCGCCGCAGTTCACACACGTGAGGGTTTCGGATGGACAGTTGTCAGTCGTGATGATCTTGCGCCGCGCATTCGCACACGGTCGTTCGGCCACGGCAAGAGGTTTGTACGTGCCCGAACCGCTGGCACTTAAAACAGCGCCGCGGATTCGGGATGTACGGACGGATGGAGCAACGGATAAAACCTGCATTGATGTGTTGTGGAAGAACTGCGCGGTCGAAAGTCAAGATAATGTGCTTGGTGGGAATCTCCTTGTCCGTCTCTGCGGATAGTGATGCGTCTCACGGCAGTGACGCCCTGATCCTTCAAGCCGGCAAGGAGATCCGCATCCGTTTCGTTTCAAAAGATCTGTCTCGGATATCACACCCTGGGAGCTGTTGAAGGCTCCGATGGGGTGTGGACCCTGATGTCTAGATCAGCCAGTCTAGTCTGAGCTAGAAGCTTCGTGGACTGCTGCTTGTCATTTATTTCGATGATGGAGTTAACCAGGACCTTTGTTTTTTGCACTATATGATTTTCCTACTATGGCTTCAAGATACTTGGCAGATCAAGAAGACTGACTGAGATGCTAGAGGGTGGGTTGATTGAGCGATTCCATCACAAGAAATCGAGAAAAATTATCCGGTTCAGGAAATGTTAAAGATGGCAATTGGGGAAAAGATACTTCGGTGCGGCCCCTTTTCAGGGTCCGATCACGTTTGGGGGGGGGGGGGGGGTTGAAAATGCCATATAGCATAGTATAAAAGCAGGGAGACTGGGGTACTTTCTTCTTTGACCTTACCTGGTAGCCAAAGAGGTCCCGGAGCTCCCTGCCTGGTGAACAGACAGGGAGCCCATCCGCCGGAGCTTGACCTGGGCTCCGACGGCCACCGTTCGTGGTTTCTAACCCTCCACCTATAAACACATTGCCACGGTTGGATCCAGCGTATGTTTGGGGGCTCGGGGTCCGCGGTATCGCCAGTACCGTCACCAAGATTGCTCAAGGTGCCCCGTGCGGGGTACGACACACACGACACACAGCGCCTGTGTGTCTTGCTCTCCCTATCGTCCTCGTTTCTTGTTTGCGCTGTGAATTCAAGATTATGGAACCCCAACTCGCCCAAGCATCAACTTTACCAATAGGCATAGAAAGATCGAACGTCGCGAAGGCCTGTACGGGGTGTTTCGAGAGTCGATCTTCACAATTATAACTGCAACTTAGAATGCAGTGAAGAAATTTAAATAAAAACCCAAAGGAAAGAAATTGAAAATTACATTTATTCGTAATTTCTTTACATAGACCCATTATCCAGGGCCATGATGTATGGGATGATTGTTTTAAGCGAAAGCGCACCTTATCCACAGTGTTCTAAAAATAAATAAACCTTATAAAAAATTGTAGAAACGATTTTCCTAATTATAACATAATGAAGGAGACAATAGCGAATATAACGAATAATGAGAAATAATAACGAATGCAAGCAACCAAGTTTCCTCAATGCATATGAGAAATTGCCAATTTAAACGAGGGCTACGGAAATTGTTGGAGAAGCTTACGTATGAGAGAATTTAACGGCATGGGATGGTAACCAATTTCATTCAGTAATGCTGAAATGTAACCAAACTTGTTTGACAGTAATTTCTGCGGTGAATAGGAGATTACCTTGCCACCCCAGGACGAGGCAAGTGGCGAAACAAGGTGCAGGAGATCGTACAGGCGTAAAATGAGTGGTCATTGTGATATTTTGGCGGCCACGTCCGTCCCCATGCCAGCCGTGCAAAGCCGCGTGCGCAGGGAGCACTTTTCCGTCGGCGATCACGGCGCGCGGAGCGCCGGCCCCCTAGCGCCCGGCTACTCCACCAGCACCATCCTCCGCCTCTGGAAACCCTTCTCCCCCAATCGAGGGGACGTCGACCACGGAGTTTCTCTGCTTAGGGCTTTCCTTGCAGGGCTGGGAACCGCGCGTGTCCGCAATGGAACGGATGTTTCTCGAACCGGAGGAGAGGGGAGTCCCCCACTACAGGGACGGGCCGAGTCGGTGGCCACAGACCGCTTAACGACCTCACGGAGACTTCGTTTCCCGCCCAAGCTCAGCACATCTATTCCAGTACGTGCTTCAAATTTTGACGAGCAATAAAGCGTGGTTTGTCGACATACCCTTCCTTCGAACGCATCCTGGGCATCTCCCGGTGAGTTACGCTGAGTGACGCTGCGGTGGGGATCGCGGCTTTGGTTTTGGTGTTCCAGCTTGCTAGCTGGGTAATACACCGGATTTATAGTCGCGAACCCTACAATATCAAGCGTAAATGATATGATGATACCCCGATAATCTTTTTTCCGTTACTAGAGTGGCAAGAGGAAGAGATTTCTTTATTGAGGATACAATTTTGGGCGTGAACGAAAGCACCAAAGAAAAATTGCAGCCTTATTTTGGCCAGTTTCCAGTGAATTGGCAAGGTTAAGGTAGTTTGGGTGCAGTATGGTAGAGACATTATTTTATGATTGTCTGACCAATGAGACCCGGCATCGGACCCACCGCGGTGGCTCAGTGGCTACGGCGTTGCGCTAATGAGCACGAGGTCGCGGGTTCGATTCCCGGCCGTGGCGGCGGCTTTTCTGATGGAGGAGAAAAGCAAAAACGGCCGCGTGTACGAGATTTCGGTGCAGGTTAAAGATCCCCAGGTGGTCTAAATTAATCCGGAGCCCTCCACTATGGCGCGCCTCATCGCCTGCTTTGCGTCGGCGCGTTAAACCCTGCAATCAATCAATCAATCAATCAATCAATCAACCAATCAATCAATCAACCAATTAATCAATCAATCAATCAATCAATCAATCAATCAATCAATCAATCAATCAATCAATGAGACCCGGTATCGGAAGTCCTTGGTGGTTTTGGAAACCAAATTTTTTCAGGGATTGGCAACTTATCAGTTATTACTAGTGCTAGCACTAGTTAGTACAAGCATTTATATATTCTTCGAATTATTGAAACGTAGGAACATGTTCAACAAAGTCGTCGTTAATTTTGTAACGCTTGGGGGTTAAATAATACTCCTCGTAAATTCTACACATTTTGTCTTTTTGGTACTAAGTTATATTTCCCATGTAGCAACCCAATCCGTTTACTTGGTTGGATCGCATTGAGCATAACTACACCAATAAGGTTACCTATTTTTCGCAAACCACTGAATAGTTCGCAAGAAGACGAATGGAAAAGACAGTATTGGTAGCTACGTCATCAATATATGGTCACGTGGCCAAAGACGAAGCAGTTGTCTTGAGGAAGAACAAGTTTATTGGAGCGAACTTCTGCTCCTCTAACAACCTCAATGATACACAGACTGGCGAAGCAGCAGTCAACAAAGTGACGTGCGCAGGCAAGTGTCGGTAAATCGAATACTGCGGCAGCTGCTCTGCGGGCAGTTATCTCTGAACGCGAGTGTTTCTCGAACCGTCGAATGGCCTCCAGAACACTGTAGAATAAAGAATATTATTCTAGTTTGGTGACGCTAGTTCGATACACTCTCTCTATCAGAAGAGATAACACGTGTGGCATAAAGAAGGAAACCGCGCGCTTCACTTGGCCCCCAGATAACACAGCCAGGCGCAGCCGGTTGGCAAAAGCATAAACCAACAACGAAATTAATGATTCGCGGCAATATACTGGGGACGAAAAGGGGCCAGCTACTAGGCATAGATAGCCATGCAGGGCCCCACATGTAAAACACGCGGCTTTCCAGGGTTCAATTACATACCTAAGAAACAGATCAGTGTTACTTGGTAATGCCCTAATCCAACGAGTTCTTAAACCCAAGTGATGTTATAAATTTCATCCTGCAATCGTCTATACACTCTAAGGCAAAAAGGAGAACTGAGGAGCAAATTGGGAGTAAATACTGCCGTTGCTCTTTGCGAGCAACTAACTGTTCGTCTTCAAGTAGAGTAAATGCGAGCGTATGTGCCGTGTGGATAAATATGGACAAATGTGCGTCTCCGCCGATCTATAGAGATGCACAAGAAGCCTAAACAACGCGTTTAATCTCTAGTTGCTGCGCCGTTAATGCACTGTAGTGGAATCGCCGCCGCCATTTGGCACATATGTATGTGGACAGTTTAATAATTCCTATACACATGTCATTGTTATCAGTGAGTATGTTTTATAGTTTCACGCTAGACGACCTCAATTTATGATAAAAACTGCCCCGAGGCCAAACATCACGCACCCCTCCATCTAACCAAGACGATGGTTGAACGCGAAGCTTTCTCTGGATGGATTCTTTAGTTGGCCTATCCCACACTGCGAGCATGTGCTACATTCGAGGTACGTAACACTTTTCTTGAATACCCAGAAGAACTCTCGGGTGTGTATCCCGTGGACCTAACGCTGGGGTTCGGGGTTTACGCGCGAGTCGGTACCTGCTGCTTGACGTCGACCATGTCGACGCCAAGCCACGTCGAAATGGAGCAATTCTCTTCGACCATGTCGAAATGGAGCGATTGGTTAGACGCCAGCTTCATAACGCGAGCGACCCAGGCTCGATTTCGGCCAGGGGAAGCGTTTTGTCATTTCACTGCACCCACAATGATTCATCATCATTTTGAGATAAAGTTTGATTTCCTGCAGGGCGTATTGGCGCACAACGGCATCAGAATGGAGACTAAAGCTTCGCTTTAACAACAAGAAGCGGGCCCTGATTACAAGAGGCAACGGAACGTTGATACACTGAGTTGTATAGATATGAGAGGGTTATAAACGTTAAAGAAGGTTGTTGACCATGTCACACAATGAGACAGTCTTCAGTGTAATAGCAAACCTTACTCACTAAGCGTATTAAAAAGACACATGCGTAATTGAGGAGGTAAACGCATTCGTTCTTCATGACAAACAAGGCAAATTAAAAATGCCCACTTCACAGTGAGCGTGCTGATGTTAGCTTTTTCAATGTCGTACATAATGCCTAGTCTACAATAGCTATCTCAATGCTGCAACTCCCATAAAACACGGCTGCATTTGGCAGTTTAAGCCATCTTCCAACGCTAATTGAAAAATTCGGCTGAACGGCGCCGAACCTGGATTCGTCTATGGAGCAAAATGTAGCCTGTGTCTCGATTTTCACACTCACACAGACGATAACTTTGAGATAAAATACCAAAAGCGTTTAAGATACTTCCCGGAATCCAGAAAGTACTTTGTTAGCTCTAATTGTTGCGGAAATGGCGCAATCGTTAAATCGCTGCGCCTCCAATCACAACTGGGTCGATTGGGGGCTTTTTTTTTGTTTTAAGGAAAGGCTACAGTTTTGAGCTGCTACTTTTGAGCTGCTACTGTAGGGTTTATGAGCAGTAGTCCCTACATAAAGCTAAAGGGCTATAATATAAAATAAAAGCCCTACAGTAAGAAAAGCTCCTATCGCGAACACTTTAACAGCTAGAAATTTTCACACGAGCAAAAATGACGCGACGCGATGCAGAATGTACGCCGCCCTATACACTTAAATTATCAGTGTTACCTGCCTCCATCGTCTCGACAGGTGGACAAGCGGTGGTGTCCGGTTGACGTTGGGCAGTGGAGATTCGGTTCTCGCTTGGGTTGCTTTGTTTGGCAGCGGTAGTAGGCTGCCTTCTAACGATGGGTCCACATGGTTGGTTGATGCCTCTCCCTCCGTCGCCCCAAACCGAATCCTTGGAACTCTCCCGAGCTCTGAAGGCGCGCCCTGTTCCGCTCGTGCCTGTCCGACCAGCTTTGACGGGCGGAGTGGGCTGTAGCGGCTGACAAAGCATATGGTTCCTGGACTGATGACTCCACCTCCGGAAAACACCATACAAACTTGGTTCGTGGGGCAGAAGCGTCATTGTTTTATTTTTTCTTGTGGTCGGCATCTTCTTTAGTATGTGTTGTGATGTCCTTCTCGACCAGACGGGAGTCCGATTGGAGCCTCGATTTCACATTAAAGATGTTTATCTTCCTCCTCCTCCGTGGCCAGTATCGGAACGAAACAACCGTTTATCGGCTCAGGGCGAATGGTTGCAGAATAGCGATTCGTTTGATCACGTTTATTCCCGCAAGGGCTTAATGATTGCGGTAAGCACAGTTTCTCTTCCAAAGGACGAAGCGTTGCCCTCTTTTGCCTTATAGGGTCAGAAATGCACTGGAATGCCTCACGGCACAGCTAGAAATTGACATAAATGTAAGACTAGTCCAAATAATTTATCAAACGCAGTTATTCTTCAAGCAGCTATCTGACATGGTCTATTTCATCTGACGCAATGCTGCGTCTTATAAAGAAAGTTACTGAGGTTCATGTGAATTATCCTGTGATATTAAAGTATGCTGCAGTAACCGGAAATCAGCTGACTTGGTAAAAAGTCTCTAGGATAAACAGGATCACAGCTATCACTAGACATAAAAATCGACGTTACAGCTATATTCCAATCGTCGATGCCTCGTCGTGTATCAATCGCAGGCAAATAAGCTCGAACAAGTTCAAGCAAAAAGAAATACTGCTTTGGTGTTAGTTTATGCATAGTAGTGTGCCCGGGGTTGGGGCTAGTACTTAATGATAGACGATTAATTGCACAGGCTACGCTATTTTCGGTGCTGAATATTAGGGGAAAAGGTGGCGTATTTTATTTTCTTCCGTAATCATTCACTTACATATTGGTACTTTATCAGTAAAAGACACCTCGGGAACTTAAGTCTGCTTGCATGCTTCGAAGGCAGAAGGCTATAACGGTTATCCCGCTTATTTTCATAATCACTCTATTTGCGTCTCTCTCTACACTTTTGCTTCTTTGTCTATAGACGTAAATTCCTCCGACAGGCAGACAGTCTGCAATTCACGCGGTAACTTCTGCACAATCTTCCACAAGCACCTGTTTTACTCACACGGCGTCACATTTACCTATCACACGGCATTCCACGGGCTAATCTTGTTTCCTGTCTTCCAGGGTTCCCAGTTAACGCACTGGTAACGCACTCAGGTTTTCCTATGACGACGGAGTTCGAGAGTTTTTAGTGTAATAAGTATAATGTAGAACAAAATTAGCAGTGGTTAGCTCGGATATGCCAGGATATACGTACCGTGAGCTAAGGGTCAGCAATCCAATCCAATCCAATCCTATCCACTCCAGTCCAGTCCAGTTCAATCCAATCCAATCCAGTCCAGTGCGGTCTAATCCAGTCCAGTCACTGCTCCTCGCGGATGCGCAGCACGGCTCTCCAGGAGCCACGCGATATTGCTATCAAGCGACTCCGGCGCAACGTCAGACTTGGCTACTGTGCAACGGACGCACACAGCTGGGCACGCGCCGGCGCCAGTGCGTCTGCGGCGGCTATGACGTCACTCCTCTGGAATGCACCGACTGGCGAATGTGCAGACCCAATTCTCTACACACCCGTTCTCGAATTGAATTGGAATCCAATCCAATCCAATACAATTCAATTTAAACCAATCCAATCCAATCAACGAATCCGATGCTCCTCGCGCTTGCGCCGCACGGCCCTTCAGGCTCCACGCGAAACTGTTCAACCTCGACCAGTATAGCTTACGCTGCAAAATTCATCCCCGCATTAAGCCTGTTAACACTATGCAAACATTATTCACCTGCTACATCAGGTCTGCATCTTTTCTTTCGTTTTCGTTTCTTCAACTTTTGGTACAAACTTTCTTCACTGAGAGGCGGGTGATGCGTTATGCTCCAGCTTTCTTCAGTCTGGCGTGCACTTGCTTTACGCACGTCCTGTCACGTTTGCCTGTCACGCGATATGACGTCAGCACTAGCAATCGCGTGTTACGCAACCGGCAACGTGCCGAGATAACACACTGAGCTACCGCAATGGAGAAACACTTTGCCCTTATTGTTGAGACATTTGCACAATTACCACATGAATTAAAGTGTTCCAAAGACGATAGCCTCTCTTGGGCGGCTGAAACGCGAAAATGCTGGTATTTTTGTCTGTCTGTCTGTCTGTCTGTCTGTCTGTCTGTGTGTCTGTCTGTTCTTCGATTTACCAGCCCGGGTAAAAGTATAGAGCGTATTTTTACTTGGCTTGGCTAACTTGTGTTCTTGACTTGGCTAACTTTTAGGCTAAATTTTTAGCTAAACTTTTAGCTAAATTTAGGCTGACCAGTATTAATTCAAGTATGACCCAACTAGCTCAGATTCTGCCTATGCTAAATTGGCTAACTTGTGCTCCGCCGGTAACAACGTGATGAGGTACCGCGGTAGCAACCCACTTGGCCCTTACTCTGGAGTCCTGGGAACAATCCTTACATGAATTCAAATGTTCTTTGTTTGTTTTACAGAGCTGCGCCCATTTTCAGTGCCAGGCAGCAAAAACAACTATTAAAAAGCAAATGCTAGTGCTTGACACATCCAAGCAACTTCGTCTTATAGGTGCTTTACCGGAATCCCCAAAAGTGCAGTTCCGCAAGCGTTTTTCTATCACCGATTTCGCCGCGTTATAAAGAAAGGCAGGAATAAACCTGTTGATGATAGTTATAATTTTTTTTCAAAGACATGCAGGTTTCTATCTAACATAATGCCTGAAAACAGCATTAGTGCTCAGGAAATGGATGCAGAAATTGGCAGGGCTGAGATTTTTGTGTCGCCTTTCAAATAGGTCACTTAAAATAAATATTTGAAAATATTTAACACCATTTGCATCTTATGCTCTAAGACACGGGCACGGTCACAAATTGCCTCAATTTCCGTCTCGCACCAATGCATTTAGGTATTCATTTTTCCAACAAACATTGACAGACAAGAACGGGCTGCTGCGTGATATAGTTTTCCAATATTCAGGGTCCGGCTTTTGAAATGTATTGATAATATTTCATATTTAAACGTGCGTTAGCTTTTCGTGATCCCCTTGTCTTTTCATTGCTTGCTAGGCTGCGCTCGGGAATAGCTTGTCTTCTTCAGTTACGCTATGCTTTATCGGCAGGTTTTTTGCCGGCTTAAATTACTGTATCTATGTATGGTATTTCTTGCTGCATTGGAATAGTCATTGTATTAACATTAGGTTCTAACAATTATTCTCTGAAGTGCTAGTCACTTAGAAAATGTTAGCACCCTTCACTACTCCTCTTTGGACGTGTACACACCTCTCTCTCTCTTGCTTCTTCATCTTGTTGAAGCGTTATTTTTGCGCATTTTTATATGGTTGTTTTCGTGCACAAGTTGTGCATTGTAGTTTGTCACTGCAAATGCTGTGTTTTCTTTTGACATAAGCTTCTCCTTTTCCTTTATGAATCCTACATTTTTGATCACGTAGAGAGACAACAGTATAGACGTAAAAGAAGTAATTAAAAGAATTCATTCGTTAGTGTAAATACGTCAGGCATTATCAGATGGGTGTTTTGTTACAAAAGTATCTGCGTATGATTTTTGCAGCGAATGCTTGCATGGTGCGTAGGGAAGTCGTAAAGTTGGCGAAAATCAGAAATCTGAAATATTCGCCTGGAATATGTTCAGAGTTAGGTGATAAATTAGAAAAACCGGTAGCTGGGAACATGACGCCACAGTAAAACTGAAAACACGGTTGGAAAACACGGGGGGTCGGCTCGTGAAGTGTTTTATGAACAAAATTAGTGGGGAAATCGGAGGATAGAGTGGGGGCGGGAGACAGCTTCCCGGTAGCACGTTTGATATAAACAACATATGGGTTAAACTGAATAGTTGGGGCTAGCGGTCTTCTTGATTACAACCATAAAGATTACTTATATCGGCAACCAGTTTTATCTTTGCAAAAGACAACAGTAGGGTACCTAAATAGAAATTCACAGTCCGGATGAAAGCAGAGTGGCAGGCTTCTGTGCCAATGGTTACATCAGATGAGAAGGTATACATAGAAGTTCTCAGGAGATATTCTTTAAGAAGCCAGCAGAGACTGCCAGAACAAACGCCAGTTCTTCTTGATAGTGTATTCGGATGAGGAAGTAAACTTTCCTGCCCTTTCTCAAATGGAAATATGGTTTATAAACAGATACCTAAAGCATTATTGTACCGGTAGACACTGCCTTCAAACTTCAGGCTAATAAATCGAGATGGAATGTATCGCCCTGTTCGGAACAACGCTCAAAATAGGAATAAGCGTCGCGTCGCGCGGCGGCGAATTCTCGTCGATGGCTGTTCCGGCGACAGCGGCTGGACGGAGGCGGCAAGGCTCGCACCGATGGATCGATGACGGCAAATCCCGGGGCGATCAAGCAAAGCTGTATACCTGTACTCCTACACCCTCCAACGGTTGCATCGCTAGGGGCAAAAACGATCTTTGCGGGCATAAATGACCAGGCGCCATTGTCTAAGACGCCGAGCGCAATCGTCAGGCTAATCAGGCATGCAGCATAGAGCTCAGAATTCGTTAAAGAAGCCACAAAACAAAGAGGCCGTTATGAGGATGATAAGGAGCCTGTTAGCAATGGGAGCCTGATTTTCACGAGCCACCGCACGCCTATTTCCACAGTGACAGGAAATCCCGGGTTGGGAGCATCGCACCCAATTCCTTTTTCAGGCGAGGGAGGGTCACCGGCTGCATGCTGTGGCAGCCGGCACTACACGCAACCGCCGGCTTCGCCCCATCGCTGCAACTGGGGCTGCGGCACTGCGACTGCAACCGGCGCTGCCGCTGCAATCCACACAACTTTGAAATTCAAGATGGCGGATGAAAGCGCAAATCCGCTCCCCTATGGGAGCTCTATACCGAAAAGTTTTAGCCTAGCAACCAACACCGCCGCAGTGGCAGCGGTAAGCGCTACGGGCGGGGCCACCTAACAAGTATACCACGGAAGAAAGACCCTCAATCTGTGCGCTTGAGCTTCAGGAAATAATAAAACAAACACCCTTCAGTGAATACTCGGCAAACCAGAATGGACTACTCTGGCAAGCAGGCAACCAGGAAGGTCATAATTTTTACGGACAACGCTAATGTACTCCAAGCTGTGACCGGTACTCGTGTAGTCGTTTCCTAAGGAGCACAGCCAAATGATACATAGCGCCATGTCATTGGGCCAAGTCGACCTTTGAACAATTTTCCGAGTTCAAAATTTCCGAGTTGAGAGTTTTCGAGTTTCCAAGTTGACAGTCAAGGCTGGTTTATTCAAAATTGTGGGCAGCAATAAATTATGCCGTTTCAGTTTGCTTTTTAAGATTGTTAAGAGCAATCTCAAGGCTACACTCATCAATACTTAACGATTTCTTCAGGTAACTCATCACGTCACCGTCCCTCACTGACCGTACTCCATTACAGTCGAAAAACAATGCCTTTAAGTACTCGTTTTTTCCAAGAACCGTGATTGATTGAAATAACCGGGAAAGTCATGTTGTCGAGCAAACCTATGTAAACCAATTTGAAAGCATCTTTGACTTTCATACTGTTCTTTGCTGCTGTGAATTTTATATGTGCATAATGTATTTGGTTGTCGATTTATAATGTCTGCGTGGGGCACGGTTGTGTAATCTTCCTTTCGCGCTGCGAGTTATTCTGATGCGCATATAGATTTTTTTGTTGTACCTTCGACAGATCTTATCCGCAACACTGTAAATCGACAATCAGTTGAATCTTGTTTTTTTTTGCTTACGTTTGGCGTTCTCTTTTGTTTGTTTTATTGTGACATTTATCACCCTTTTTTTCCACCCGTGCTACAAACCCTTAACTGGGGTCTCCCGTACTGTAGATAAATAAATGTTGTAATAATAAATGTTATAATAAGAATGGATCTGGGATATGCATCGGAGGAGTTGGGTCATGCACCAAGCTGGTGGGGACAAAAGACGGAGCGAATGCCCATCATTTACGGTGGTGCAAGAGCTAACGGGGAGGAACATGACGATTGGATTGTGGGGTTTAACACGCCGACGCAATGCAGGCGATGAGGCGCGCCGTGATGGAGGGCTCGAGACTAATTGTGACCACCTGGGGATCTTTAACATGCCCCGAAATCTCGTACACACGGGCGTTTTTGCTTTTCGCCTAACCTGACGATTCGGAGCCTAACCCGCTCGCGAGCTTCGGCCCTTAGAGGCTTCAGAGTTTTGTACAAATACACTCGCATTTGCATTGATTTCCCGCGACAATATATCGAGGACTTAAGAATACAATCTATTTAATATTGCTGGACGGGCTGGTCTCCCCATGTAGTGGTACATAGGATTGTGGACAGCCGGCAAACTGGTGAACGCTATTGGAAATCCCATAGGTGTTGTTCCTCATTGATAGTTACCTCTACAATAGTTTTTATCTGGTGTTATTTATGACATATTTGGAGTACAAGTAACATAGATGGTAGCTTTGTTCTGTTTGAAATCAGCTTCAGCCAGTGTTTTTTAAGTGCAATGCACTTCTTAAGCGACCCTGAACCTGCGTCCACCGGCGATGTCGCGCACGTGGAGATGGGCGCGCGCAGCCGGCCGCTGACATGACACATACCCACGTGGGGGATTGGCCAGGAATCTTCTCGTCTTCCTGGCAACGGGGGGAGATGGGCCGCGCGCTGCCTGGCCGCTGCCATGGCACATACCCACGTGGGAGATTGGCCAAGAATCGGGCGTGAGAAGGGCTAATGCAACGCTTAAAGGAGTACTGACACGAAATTTCAAAGCGAGATCCGCTCTAGCAATCAAGTACAACGACAACACCACATAGGTGTCTGTGAGTAAATGCATCTTTCTTTCTTTGTAGTGTGTGTGTGTGTGTGATCTCTCTTTCGCGAACATTACCGAACCGCCGCAAATTCAACTCGTGCATTCGCATTTTTACATTCTTCCCCTCGGGGAAATGCGGGGAATTTTATTACATTTAGTTATTTTATCAAACTTATGTCGGTTTTGGCTACTGTAATTTAGCATTGTTTCACTGCGATATTATTTCTGTTCTTTGAAGTGCACTGGTTTGTACAGTTCAGGTCGATTGTGGCTGCCCGTATACCTCAGCCTACATGGCTGAGCTGACTGTGGCAAGCACATTTGTGGTATGACTTATAAACGTAATGTGCTACAATTTAAAGACATTTGTTAGGGGCTTTCAAAGGTGTGGGACGGTGTTGCAGATGCACAATTTTAGCAGCAGATCTGTTAATGCTTTAGCACCTTCTGTTGGCGTAAGCAAAAAAATACAAGGAAAAAACTCCGGCGCGAGGTTCCCGGCATGACCTTCGCGCATCGACTTTAGGGAAAAAAATTGGCCGCGTATCCGCTCCTTTCATTGCAAATGTTGTCAAAAGACGATAGTGTTTATAGACTTTTGCCAAGTAAATGCCTCCATTTGCTTTCCCGCTCACCTCTAATGTTGTTCCTCTTGCGTCGCGCTCCTCCCAAGGTAAAGACGCCAAAGGTTTGCTTAAATAATTTTAAATTTCCCGCGTTCCACTGCTTCAAACCGGGTGCCTCGATGCCAACGCCGCCGTACGGCGAAGACGCGCGTGAATACCCGCTGACCTCTCATGTTGTTCCTCTTCCGTCGTGCTCTTCCCAAGGTAAAGACGCCAAAGGTTTGCTTACATAATTTTAAATTTCCCGTGTTCCACTGCTCCAAACCGGGTGTCTCGATGCCAAAGCTGCCGTACGGCGAAGACGCGCGTGAAACGAGGCGCCCTATTTCAACGTTCATAGAACCGCGTTGCGCTACTCCACCTGCGTTGCAAGCTGAACGTGGAACCTATCTAGTGGAACATTTCGTAACGGTTGCCGGTTGATTTCTTAAAATGGCGCCAGAAGCTGTAGTGGCGCGGGCGACAGCTGGTGACGCCAGAGTGAATTTCTTTCTGCAGTTGATGAAGTATTTAATTTCGCAAAAGACAAACATGTATGATTTGTTATAGAAGAACATATGCAAATATCACTTCTGTATTAATTTGTTCTCTTATATTTGCGTAATGTCTTGTTCTTCTTCAGCAATGTTGACAAGTATGAACATTACACCGGACTTAGACGGGTAGATTTAGCTGTGACTACATAAGACAATTGCGCAGGAATTGTTTTACTATGGCTGGTGGCTGAATCCAGTCACAAACGGGACAGACAGACAGACAGACCAAAATTTCTGGGTTTAAGTAGCCCAAGAACGACTATCGTCTTTAAACATACCGAGCGCACATACCATGCGGATCGTGAGGAGGGCTCAGCGATATCCAGATTCGCAGATGGGCTTCTGCCACGTGAGGAGTTCCCGCCTTCGTCGTCTTAGTCTGCGGCGCGGCTGACCCGTGGAGCGCTTGTCGATGCTGGGCTTCCCCCTGTAGATCCGGAGGCCATTGTGTTGCCCACGTGACATTTTTGCTCGGTGGATCTTGGAAATTCCGGGGTGGGGTTGTTTAGATGGGGAAGCACTGAGTGGGTCGTTGGGAAGAGTCTTAAGCGGGCTTGACTGGGTCTGCGGTGACGACGCGTTCGCGGCCGATAAATGTCGAGGGTGACAGAGTTCGGTTGCCACTCGCCATACGAGGAACATGTAGCTACTTTCTCTTTCTGCTTCCTCCCTCCTTTGATTTGCTGTCAGTGTGGGGAGAAGATAGGTTGACCCCCGCTCCGCTTTTTGTTCAGCCTTCTGCGACTAGTGCAAGCTGCGATAATTATTTTTTTCCGTTTTCCCCTAAATATCAATTACAGATGCGTCAATATTTTATTTGATATGCCGTTGTCACCTTATTTTTTACATTGGGGGTTGTTTGGGCCGTTTTTTGCTCGCTTTGGCTGTTATTTATTTAAATTAGGATACGTTCGTGTACTTTAGTTAGGTTTATATTTGGATATAAGCCAAGTAGCTAGCTACGGAGACGGCTGGCTGCGCTAGCTATGTTTCGCAAATACGCCACCGGGTCCAAGGAGTATTGCATCAAAATCTATTGCACCACGCTTGAGCAGCAGCTTGGCAATGAGTTTCAATTACCATGGGTCACGGGTCCCTCAGTGCCCCCGATAATGAGGCCGCCCACAACCTGGCGCGAGGGGCCTGTAATTGACACCGCTCGCAGGAGCACGCACCGCTATGCCCAGCCTTGAGAAATAAACAAATGAAGAGCGCCGGCCAAAAAGTAATAAACGATCGGCGAACTTCACAAGCCAGCACAGCTAATTTGCAACTCATTACCTATAGTGCTCCCTAGAGGCGTTCGTAATTTAATTACAGTGTCACACCCGATTGCAGTCGTCTGCCCATTCTGCCGCGTTTATTCCCGCCACCAAGGATTCGCAATGTTGTGTGGGATTGCGTCTGCTCCGGGAATATATGGGCGGGACACCTTCCAGATGCGAAGACCTAAGAATAATGGACGACCGCCACGCCGAACAAGACCAGAGACTTTGTTATCGTTATTCCGCTTCTCTAGCCAGGCCTCCATCGTTACACTTCCATAATTTTGCAAGCGTGTGCATGTGTGTGCATGTGTGCGTGTGTTTGTCTGTGTGTGCGCGCGTTTATGCGTGTGTGCGCACTCGTGAGTGTTCGACAATCCTTGCATGACCTTTGACATCTCCAGATGTCCTCCGTAATCTAATATGCAGCACGGCAGCAGTGCCCTGTCGACCCACCACTGACGTGCACTCATTCTTGCCTATTTATGTGGCAAACGAGTCAAAGCGTAGCGCCTGGTTGTCAGCTAATTGCAGTCTCCCCGACCCCACGCGAGCGGGAGTCTGAGTCATTTCTGTTATGTTCTTTGCTAGCCATATGGTAGTGGATGGTGGAAGGTGATTCTGCGCTGCCTCTTCCGTTGACAGCTGGGACATAACCGTTACCGTGGTTTCACGCGCGCTTGCCCCCTTATAACCGCAGTTCAGGGTCGGCGACAGTTGACTGCCTCCAATCTTCACTTCTGCCTTAGTTGCCCTCCACACCGCCGCACAGTCCCCGTTCTCTGTCTCTGCAGTGCACATTACTGTAATGCGCTTTGCAGCCTCCATGGGGCACCTTTTCAGATGAGACAACTGCGCCGCATATTCAGGCATTCACTAGCGATCCAAATAATCAAACTCAAAACATATTTGGAAATAAAAAAATGCTAAACAAAGAGAAAAACAGTTCGAAATAACGTTAGCTTACATACAAGGTCACAAAGGCAACGTCGAAAACGAAATAGCTGTTGAAATGGCTAAGATAGCCACGAAATATGGCGAAAAACTGCATTGGTCTACTCCACTATCATTTATCAAAACCAGCTCGATATTAACGTAAGAAAACCAACGAATGTTGAGTGCAAGGAAATCAAGTTACACATTCCAATGAATAAAAATGTCCACAAAATTCCGGCCCTGTTTCCCACAAACTATTAAACCTCGCATGTTATTACTGAACGCGTTAGGTTTCTATTTTACATTCAGATGATTGCTATTACAAGTAACTACAAATGTGAATATATCCTGCCACTGACAGCTTCAACCTCTCCTGACAGGACTGCCCCGTAACAAAATATTAAATTGAAGAACTTGTTACTGTCTCTAGAAATATTCTCACAGAAAGTAAATCTGAGGTAATAAAAATACAGAAATGCTAAAAATTTAGAAGTAATGAAAATCATAATTAGCGGTAATATTCACAATAATAACCCTTGACAACATCATCCCAGCGTAATATGTCACACACAGAGAGACACATCGAGTCCGGCAATTGAACGTTGAAGTCAGCGTGCGTGAATGATGTGTTTACCAAGGTTTTGCGCATGGATCCGGACGGCAAATGTCTATTAATTTTAAAAAACAGGTGCGATGACTTTCGCCTAACCAAACCCACCTTGTCATTTCAGTTACGGTTCCCAGGCAACAATTAACTTGTGAGAGTTTAAATATCTCAGTGTCACTTTTACACAAACCCTGAAATGGAGAAACACATCGACCTTATCTGTTTGAAGGCGCTCCGCCCCCTTTCCTAGTTCAAACGCACTCTCCAAAATTCTACTTCACCTTGTAAAATAACTGCTTACAAAACCCTTATCTGTCCAGTACACTTAAGCGCTTCATTGTATGGTCGGCCTTTTTTAAAATTGGATATTGGTAAAATGAATCGTTCAAAAGAAAACAATTTGGTTTATATTCCGTGCTAAGAAGAGAAACAGTTCGAAATAATTTCATGCTGAGCAACTATCACAAAGGCCCGTCTCACCGGCGTAGTGTTGAAATGGCTTTGATGCACAAGATATCAGATGGTTCCACTTGTTTAGCCGCACCAATTTTCTTCCTAGATTGCTCGCGGCGCGCATCCAGACGCACTGATCCCTTGAATATTGTCCCTTTAAAGCGTTGGATTCTTTTAGGTATTCTTATTTTCCGCAAACAATTCAACGATGGAAAAATCTGAGCCATCCCTTCGACGTTTGCCAGCTGAACTATTCCTTAAAGACTTGCCTGAACATGTCCCATAATACCATGAATTTTAGGTGGTTTTTATGTCTATAAATGTGTGAAAGTAAATCTGAGTTAGACGTATACATTTTACGCTAAATTTTTATAATGGAAATGTATGTGTATTTCATGTAACTATTGACCCTGCTAATATGTCACACGTTGAACACACAGATAGACACATAAGCGGCAAATTACGCCACAATAGTTTTCGGATCTTCTGTAAATGTCTAGTGTTTCATACTGCGTTATTTTCTGGTATAATTATCCCGTGAAATTACCTTTTATACATTTATCTTCGATGCAAATTGACACATGCAATTTCAATGTACTTTTTTTCTCCGTAATACCTGCCTAGGAAGGGAAGGGTACTTACCCATTCAAAAATGCCTCATGGGCGTCTACGGAAAATTGTATGGTGAGCTATGGCCGCCTATGGGTCCCTGTGGTCACCCATAAAATGGCATAAATTAGGCTATAGCTCGCTATTGAATTTTGTATGCATCCTGCACTAAATAATGTAAACCATACAATTCCATTTGGGCGATTATAGAACATCCTAGTGTGTTTAGTCTTATAGAGTTACAGCTATAAAGGTTACTGTAGCCAGCTTAAGAAACATGCTTGACAAGCCCGTTGCGGCTTAGGTAGGCCTGATTATGTACATGACTTCTGTTTGACTAATAAATATTATTATTATAATTTAAAAAAAAACATGTATGGCTTTAGTTCTACAGACCAGCCGCGACAAAGCTCTTTGGCTGGCTATAGGCCGTTGTTTAGCTCTAACTCTACAGACACAAAACTATTCAGCTGTCTTTTGCCATCTATTGAAAAGGATTCGTCCTAAAGCTAAAGAAAGAATGCCATAAATGCTCATTTGGCTGGATGTAGGCCGTTGCCTAGCTCTAGGTCTACATACTTGGAACCATTCAGATGTCTTCTGCCAGCTATTGGAGAGAATCTGCCCCAAAGCTAAAATGAGGCCCCCATAAAAGCTTCTGCGACTGGAAACAGCGCAATATATAACTGTAAACCTTTAGACGTGTGTCAATTAGGCAACATTTAGCCGGAATTAGGAAAGCGTTTGGCGCAGAATTTACAGGCCTGCATCTATAAAAGCTTCCTTAGCTAACCGCATAGTGACATAAGGCTCCAAGCCTCCAGCCGCTAGTAGAAGTGTTAGCCTATGAAGGTATAGTTCGAGCAACCATTAAATCCTATTCCGCTGGTTTCAATATGACTTATGATGAGCTAATTCATTTACTCAGGATTTACCTAGCTACATCTACATTGAATTATGATGGTGAGGTTCATCGGCCGCTTATATGAAAGTATTTGTTCAATAACGTTAGGTACCTATTATACCACCGATACGGGAAAAGTACAAATAAAGGCAGCTACTGATTAGCAATCAAATTCCGGTTGCAAATTTAGGTGCTGCGCGTCAGCAGAGCTTGCAAATGAACGTTAACCGAAAGACGTATAAGTTCTTAGAATTCTCCCTCTTCGGCCCTTCGCTGCCGTGGTCAAGCAAAAAAGCGGGCTTCTTTGAAAACGGCCCTCTCAGCGTCGAAGCAAATAGCAAAGAACTTTCGCGGCCCACGGTACGTGCGGATACAGTCAGAAATATGGTGGCGTCTGCCAACAACCGCATTTCTTCTCCCGCGGAGCCCACTTTGAGAATATTCATTGAGAAAGGGGGAGAGCGACCGACGCCGGACCGAAGGAGGCACGAAAAGGAAATTCTGGGAAGCGATGAAAAGGTAGAGGGGACCACGACCAGCTAGCCGGTCGTGCAGGGGACACCCCTGCTTCCTGTTTTATTTTCGGTTGTTTGTTTGGTACACTGGTCTTGGCGATGGGCACCGAATGACACTGGCCGGGGAGGGGCGGTGTGCGTGCAGCGCGCGTCGATGCTGCAGCCCGGCTATGGCCCGGCCATGCGAAGGAAAGTTTTCGTTGGAAAGAGGGTCAGGCGTTCGCCGCTGTGTTAGTATTCGTGCGCGCAGCAATGATAGTGACAGACAATTTTCCCTGAGTACTCAGAACAGATATAGCTTTTTCGAATGAAGGAAACAAAACGTTAAGCGATGTTGCATTTACCAAATAAAATAATTACCAGCGAACAAGGTCGAAAAAGGTCGAAATATGGGCACGTATCTCCGCACTATTTGCTAGCGCGATGGACCTGCTTATATTAGGATGTACTCAGTCAGCCGCATCTCGTCTCTTTGCTCATGTGCACAGGCATGGCACGTGTTGCCTGGTGCTGGGAATTCACGATTCGACCACAATGTGTTCGTGTAGATGGTGTGACGCCAAGCGAATGCGGCGCTTCTTCGCTGTCTTAAATTTTGTGTTTACGGTGACAGTTCTACGATTAATTCAACATCAAGTTGAAGACATGCCAAAATGGATACCTGTGATACCGTGACAGGAATTTCATCGCACGCAAAACTCCAGAGTGAGTGATCTTACGAACTGAAGGTGCTGTATTGTGCGAGAAGTGCAGGACGTTTTTTGGTGTTCAAGAATACGTTTCCAAACTACTGCACCACATGGGCATTGCAACGTACACAGAAGTGAAGACTACGCCGTGGTGATGAGACATAGATAATATTTTTTCGCGAACTGAGAAAACTTACAAGGAAATAATTGAGCTGACTTGGAAAACATTTTTTATTATTGCATTGTGTGCGACCGTCTTCATTGTTTTATTAATAGTGCATTTCCATTTTAGCCACCGTACTTGCAGCTTTGTGCATTGAGTACTGAGTGAAATGAACGACTTCTGGGTTCACGAGGATGGCTTGGTGGGCTAGTTGGTGTAGCATCATAAAGGGTTAACAGCGCACAAACACGACGACACGCAAGGAAGAGAAGACAGGACAAGCGCTGACCTGTCTTCAGCGCTTGTCCTGTCTTCTCTTGTCCTGCGCTTGTCAGCGCTTGTCCTGTCTTCTCTTCCTTGTGTGTCGCCGTGTTTGTGCGCTGTTAACCCTTTATGAGACTTCTGGGTGCTCTATTTTCTGTGGACTACCCAGCACCTGTAGGTATATGTGTCTCGGTGGGCGTTCGCGGAAAATGTTCCGTGCAGTGTGGCTGTCGAGCGAATAACGTAAGCGTGAGCTAGAGTGTTTGAATGCGTGTGCTGTGTGTTTCGATCGGCGTATGTGAACAACTGTTTACTGGCGGCGAAGTAGCGTATAGTAGCCTTGCATGTAATGAAGGGGATGAATAAACCGCTTGGTTTAGGTTTCCTTGTTTTCTTGTGTTTAAGCCTTTTGTGAATGAAAACTGGGGAAGTGTTTGCAATCGCACCCCTGCACTCCCCCTATATCGCTGAAGTGTTCACGGCGCATATATTACTGAATGCAGATAGGCAGACAACCTAAGTGCCGCAGGAGAAGTTATAGAGATCCGCAAGGCTATATGCGGCATGGCCGCGTGTTATTAATTTCTCAGCGGCTGTTGCTGTCGCTGTGTTCCAAGTAGCGGTAATTCTCTTCTGGCTGCAGCCGATTTAAAAATATCGTATGGTCGGCTATTGAAAACCCTTCTTATGGTTGTCTTTAGCTACTTGGCCCAATTATCTTTAGACGTTTCTATGGCTGCCTTTGGCCATTCTTATAGACATTTCTAAGGGTGTCTTTAGCTTCTTCTATCTGCTCTTTCCAGCCCCTACAGGTGGCGCTGCGGGAAACGGCAATGGCGGACGAGACGGTGATCGGGCCGCCGTAGCAACATTCGTGCCAGCATCAGTAGCGGCCTGAAAGCCCATTGGTCCGCTTGAAACAACTACTTTCTTGAAAAATAAATGCATGGATACGTTGCAGATCGCGATACAACATTCGATTCGTTTCAGGGTGTCTGTTGCGGTGTAGAAAGCGCTGTGTGCGAGGCAATCCGCTGTGCATGGCCCAGGCCGCACGGAAGTGGTTTGAGAACAACCCCGTCTTATTGGGCTAAACAACCTGCTAGAGAATCGTGCAGCGCTACGTTTTGGGACATTATTGCAATGTACGTCCATCAGTGTACGTTTTACTTTAGGCGTGTTCGTTTCCGCGCGTACACACTAAGCAGAACCCCGTGCTCACCATGCGCGGGCGATATGTGCCTATTGCGGTGTTTTGCTTTGGTGTAGGAAAACCTAGTTACGACACTGAGCAGTCAAACGGCGAAAAAGAGGCTTCCATTACGTCATATCAAGTGGTGTACAAACGAATGTGTTAGCTTTATGTGAAAAAAAATATTGTAAGCCCACGTATTTACGCGTGCATGTAGCATGCACTGGCGTGTGATATTGAAGCGTACACTGTTAAACTACAGGCAGTACTTTACAGGTGTGCTACTGCCTTGTGATAACTAATTTACGTTAAAAACTAATTTACGCCTAAAATACGTTATGTTGATTTGACTGCCGGTAAGATTTTTAAGTGCATTGACCCTTAGTAACAAAACGTTCAAATGCATTCAAGAGCTCGCATTTGAATTACCAGACCCAGTTACAGTATTGTAGTTTCTAAAACATCTCGCTTAGACACACTTATTTCAATATTCAATGATTAATCAATAAACACATCCCCACATTTGCTTCTCGCCTTCGCGTGCAAAAAGTTTTAAGTTGTTTCTTTATTGAAACAAAAGCAAGCGGATTGGACAGCCTCTGCTGCTTATGTTTGGAAGCAGTGAAATTGAGCCAATTTAATAACAGATAAGCGAAGATCGGTTATTAAGCGGCAGTAAATGTAAATAGTACCCGAAAAAGACGATCACAAGGTTATACAAAAAGCCTACAAAATCAGCGTTCTCACCGCAAATACCTAATTAATGTGGCAGGCGTAATTCAGTAAAGAATAATTAAGGCCCCACGTACGCACGCGTGGGTCCGAAGGACTTCCACTTTTCTCCGCAGTAGACACCGATGAGTCTCAAAACTCTTTCGTTTGCATGCAGCTTATATAGCTTTAACAGAGTTGAGAGAATATGAACGCTCGTTCAGTCTATATTTTCCGATTTTTTATACGGCATTGTCGAGGACTATATATGAAATTATAATTTTCCTGTCGCTTCTGAGATCCCGCACGGCTGCCGCCGGCTGCCTCCGCCGGAACGACCGATCCGTCGATCACCATTTCCCGGCTTCGAACAAATTCTGCGTGGCGTCACTAGCGTCGCTGGAAAGAGCGAATAGCCATAGCGATATCAAAAGAAGAGCTAAAGACGGCCATAGAAGCGGCTATAAAAGAAGCTAAAGACACCCATAAGAATGTCGATACGAATCGCTAAAGACAACCATAGAACCGGCTATAGAAAAATCTAAAGACACCAATAGGAATGTCGATACGAATATCTAAAGACAACCACAGAACCGGCTATAGAAGACGCTAAAGACACCCATAAGAATGTCGATACAAACTAAAGACATCCATAGAACCTGCTACAGAAGAAGCTAAAGACACCCATAGAAATGCCAATACTAATAGCTAAAGACAGCCATATAACCGTCCATAAAAGAAGCTAAAGACACCCATAGCAATGTCGATACGAATAGCTAAACACAGCCGTACAACCGTTTATAAAAGAAGGTAAAGACACCCTTAGGAATGGCGATACAAATCGCTAAAGACACCAATAGAAACGTGTAAAGATTATTGGGCCAAATAGCTAAAGACGACCATAAAAAGGATTTTCTATAGCCAACCATACAATATTTTTGTATGGGTATGCATAAGCCTGTTTGATAAAGAAATTGTATTACAATGAGCTGCTGGGGAAGGTGGCCACGGGCGACACATTTGCTTCCCGATACATTCACAGACCAGATATATACAAAGCCATCAAAATTGTCGCAGGGCAAGGGTAAAGCTTGGCGACTTTCCTATATATGCAGGGGTAAGAAACGAAAAAGTAGAACGCGGCCCTGGCAAAAGTACACGTTACTGCAGCGGTTTTCTGCAACCCTTATTGGACGTAAGCACATAGAGACTTTTGATAAGCTGAACTTTTAGAATAAATCAACCAAAGAGTGTATTGCGGAAAATTAGTACCGTTGAAAAACTGAAGATAACTTTTCAGAACGAATAAAACGCAGGAGCACTAAATTGAAAACGAGAAAGTTGAACTTGCGCATTCATAGAGTTAGTGACTGTCAAAAAAATCGGTTCTTTAAATTTCTAACAATTTCGCCCCGGGCACGTTGCATACACTTCCAATGAACGTTATTGCAAGTTCGCTTCACAACACACTATTGGAACTAATCAAAGCTGAGCAGTTCTCTCTTGTGAACTATGAATTGTGTATTTAAAAGACTCTGCAACACTCCCGATTGACGTTCTCTCTCTTTCCTTCGCATCTTGAACACAGCGAAAGCTGCAATTCTCACCGGCTCAGAGCCACACTGCCTGATTCGTTCGTCGCAGCAAGTGCGCCTACTAATCCTGCTTCCCTATTGTGGCGGTCCTTTTGAAGTGGGTGTCCAATGCATTTATTCGAGCAACTGATAAAAACCCGGTCAGTAGCCGCTACGCCATTGCAATAACGTAATTCCCGCAGTCGGAGAACGACAACAACGAGAAAGAAAGAAAAATCTTTTTAGCAGGTTTTCAAGTCACCTATTAGGCCTAGAGCAGTATGTTGTGGCTAAAGCACTTTGCGGCCCCCTATCGTAATGCTGGATGTGTTTATTTTCTAGGTTGTGCAAGTATTTGGCTGCCCTTCTAGCGGAGCTCTCGGATATTCGGTGGTATATTATAGTGTTAAGCGAACCAAGAAGGTCAGGAGAACGCATCATTGAGCTCACTAGCGGACATATTTTGTGCTACAGTGGACCCCGAGAGAAGAAAGAACATGGGGGGAGGGATCCTTAATCCACAGAGAAATAGCAGGAAACGTGGAGGACTTTTTCAGCATTAGCAAGAAAGTCGCAGCTGTTGTGAGCAAGCGAAACAAGCGATACAGGTTCAGGACAGTACAGGCTTCTGCACCAACAACCTGCTATGTTGGTGAAGCCGTAGATAGTTTCTACGAGGACGTCGAATCAGCAATACAGAAGGTAACAACACAGTTAGCGATTGTGATGGGACACGTTAACGCAAAGGTCGGTAAGAAGCAAATTGGAGAAAGGTCAGTGGGAAACTTCGCAATTGATAATCGCAACAGTCTAAGCAATGCACTGGTGGGCTTTGGTGAGGGAAATTTATTTATTTATTTTTCCCTCAAGTCCAAGGGCATTACAGAGAGGAGTGGTGACTGATGTAGGAGGAGCAATACATAAAAAATGAAACAAGTGCGGCAGCAACAACAGTAGTACATGTTCACTGACACCTTGCCTCACATTGTTGACAAAGCACTGCGAAAGCACTCGCTCTCTTGGATGGCAGCAATTTATCCTGGAAGGTGGTTCCATTCGCTTGATGTTCGAGGAATGAATGAGGGAGAAGCACGTGTTAGCTAGGCAAGTCATAATGCCTACTTTGTGAGTGTGATCAGTGCGGGACGAAACAACGAAAGTGGGGGAATGAGGGCTGTGTGCAAAAAAGAACTGTGGTAGTAAATGTAATGAAACAAGCAGAACCGATTGTATTTACGACGAGTAGCCAGATGAGGTAAGTGTAAGAAATTTTTCATTTATATAACACTTGCTGTCCTGCTGTAGTTCTGAAGGATGAAGCGAGCGGCGTTGTTTTGGACTAGTTCTAATGCTTTAATCAGAGTTTCAGAGTTTGGATCCCAAATAGATGCGGCTTATTAAAGTTTAGATGGAAGTAGACTTTTTTCAAGCAGTGTTTTCAATGAGACCACTGCGCAATGAAATTACGACGTAAATAGCCTAGCTTGCGATTACCGCGGTTAAATAAATTTTCAATTTGCAATGACGAGGTCAGGGTATCAGAGATGTAAACACCTGAGTACCGATATGATGTAACTTCTTCAAGCGGGGTGTTATTGAGATAGTAAGCAGAGGAGGAGTACGCCGACCGAGAAACATGCAACGCTTTGCATTTTGTAGTGTTAAGTTGCATTTGCCACTTCATGCACCAATCTGATATGGCATCGATATCATGTTGCGATATGTTAGTATCGTTAGCGTCCTTTATCTCACCAAAATTAGCACAATCATAAGCAAATAAGTGTATGTAGAAGAGACATGATCCGGCAAATCATTAATATATATGAGAAAAAGAAGACGACCGAGGACGGAACCTTGAGGTACACCTGATAACACGGGACTAAGTGAAGATTCATGGTATTGCACGTTACAAACTGGGAACGGTTAAAAAGAAACTGCTCCAACCACGCTAACAAATTTCGGTCAAGGTTTTTTTTGTTAAGCTTGAAAAGAAGTAGTTTACGGCCCACCTTATCGAAAGCTTTTCCGAAGTCAAGGAATAAACAATCGGCTCGTGAGCAATGGTCCAATCCAAAATGACGTGAAGTTTATGGGTGAAAGATAACTGTGTCTCGCACGAAAATGTTTTGTGAAAACCGTATTGTGCGATGGAAAAAAAGAGCTAGACTCAAGAAACCTTACAAGATGTGAAAACAAAATATGCTCTAGAATTTTACACGGGATGCTAGTCAATGAAATAGGGCGATAATTGTAAGGTGACTCTTTACTTCCAGATTTATGAAGAGCGACCATCATCCCCACCTTCCAGTCAGCCGGAACGTCGTGGCTGTCCAGTGACTGGTGACAAAGTTTAGACAATATAATTGGTGAGTACAAAACAGTGCTTTTCAAAAGCTTCGTGGTAATCAGATCGCTTCCCGGACTACATGATTGTTTTAAAGATTCGGTTATTTTAGCAATTCCGTCTGAATCAATCATAATAGCTTCCAATGGTAAATAGTTACAGGATAGGTAGCTTGGGAAAGCCAAGTCAGAGGGTGCAAGAAAGTTCCGGTTGAAAACAACATTTAACACGACAGGACACTCGGCATCAGGTACAGCACAACCATTACAATCAACTAAGCGCATAGACGTATCTTTGTTAGGCCTAACTACACGCCAGAATTTTTTTGGGTCAGTCGTAAGCATGGAAGTTAAGGTGTGTTAAATAAATTTAGCGCTTTTTAGTGCAGGTACGTAGTGAGAGTTAGCACGTTTATATGAAAGCAATCGGCTTCCGGATGGAAACCGCCTAATGGCCCGGTAGAGCCATTTTTTGCGATTGGACAGTATCTTAAGGTTTTTGTTATACCAAGGTACTTTCGGATTTGACGAACGTTTGCGTAGAGGGATATATTTGTTTGTTAGTTCAATATTTTTGAGTTGAATAAATTCCAATTCACTTTGACCATGCGATTATCGAATTTATTCAAAAATGGGCTGAGAAATCTAGAAAGTTCGTTATTAATAGCTTCAAAGTTAGCTTTAATTATATTCACGAATCAGCTTAGTGGTGTTGGTAGATTTGGATACTTCAATGTTAATGTCGAAAGAAAGTAGCAAGTAGTCGCTTATCCCAGGTAGGTAAGAAACCTTCGACACAAGTTTCGGATGCGTGGTTAGAAGAAGGCCAAGCGTATTAGCAGAATCACTTGTAATTCTTGTTGGTTTAGTTACCATCTGCGGGTTCAGTTACCATCTGCGACATCTACGACCATCCTGGACCAGGACGAATTTTTCTTCAACTGCGAAGTTTCCGAGAAAGCTGTATAGCTTTCCTTTGTAGCCGTATGGCTGCATTTAGGTGAATGTCAAACTTTCCTTCACAGAAACTTACTCCACCTTGCGGATTTCCCCTAAATCTGGTCGATTGACAAAAAAATGAGCAAAGATCGAGGAATTCCTTGCACTCAGAAGAATAAGCAACAGATAAAGGAGGATCACGAGACCAGCACTTACTTGGAAAATTAAAGTCGCCCGATAGCAAAATAGGTGCGCAAGGGTGTCGCATAGAAACATGGTGAAGTCCATCATGCAGCTCGGACACAAATCTAGGGGGATAAGAGGGCGGGCGATAGCAGATTCCAAATAAAAACTTGCGGTGGCCAATCTGTACGCATGAACAGACGGCTTCTAGTTCACTCTCAAAGTGGATAGCAGTAGACGGTATTGACTTCCTAATTGCGAGCAAGACACCACCACCTTTGCGCTGTGTGTGTTCACACCAGTATATTTTGAAACAAGAAGAGTTGTCGAAAATTTCTCTGTTATGAATGCTAGAATGTAACCAGGTTTCAGTGAGAGAAATTACATCAGCACTGCAGGCGTCGATAGAAGAATTAAGTAGTTCCTGTTTGTTAATGACACTTTTGGTGTCGTTCGATTCCCGGCCGCAGCGGCCGCGTTTCTGATGGAGGCGAAAAGCAAAAACGCCCGTGTATACGAGATGTTGACGCACGTTAAAGATCCCCAGGTGGTCAAAATAATCCAGAGCCCTCCACTACGGCGCGCCTCATCGCCTGCGTTGCGTCGAGGCGTTAAACCCTACAATCAATCAACACTTCTGGTGTTAGCTAACAAAAAAGATACATTGGTTGTTGGCAGCAACGGTTCAGTTATCAAAGAGACGCCACTACCCCTCAACGATTCTATCCGGTCTCAGCTTGATGCGACGCCGGGGCAAGATGCGCAGATATCGTGTGCCAAATTTCACTGATCCTATCATTCACAGCGTCATATATGTAACACCCGCCATCAATTTCAAGCATGTTGTATTTTAACTTAGAGCGAGGGGACTGTGGCCTGCTTTTGGCAAAATTCTAAGAGCGGTTTTCTGGCAAGTCACGTTGCAGGCGAAAAGTCTTCCGGCACTGAGACATTGTTTTGCATTAGTTTAGAACGCAATGAGAGTATTTCCTCTTTTACCTTAAAGCTACTAAGCTGCATAATGACTGGCCAGCATTTGCCGTCAGAAGGGACGCCGATGCGATGCGCACGTTCTAGTGCATCCCGGGGAAAGTCACTTTCAAGTGCAGACGATACAATAGCAATCGTCTTCGTCTCGGTTTCATCCCACGATTCGTGTGTCCGGAATGACGTAGAAGATAACAATATTGCGGTGGGACCTCTCTTCAAATTCGTCTAGGCAGGTGCTCAGGACAAGTTTCTGAGTTGACAGGCGTTCTCCAGTCCCGTTCCCTTCGTCAATGTCGCATCCAAGCCATCTAAGGCACCGGACTTGCGTTCTAGTGATTCGAGCCTACTGAACATATCAAACAGCTTTATATCTAGCGCATGTTGATTACTTTTACTTTCCTCTTGGCCCTTAGCCAGCTCTAGCGTTCCCTGATTTATGTCTTTTAGCATTTGCAACATCGTGCTTGCTTCCTCTGTACTACTATCGGAGAGTTCGCCTTTAGCTGAGTCGGTAGATCGTAGTTGCGCTTTTTTAGAAGGACCAGGATTCATTTCCACATCACCCACCTGCAACAATAGCATTGCTACATCAACACAATCGCACAATGTCGCACAAACAACCCGTGGGCACGGGAGCAGTATCAAAAAGCGATTGTCTGATCGCCTAGCGTACAGGCACAAATTCTTTTACACCTGCGTGGCGAAAAGACGATCGGTATTCGACAAATTACCAAAGGTTGATAAACACATTCTTCTACAAACGAAAGAATAGGAAATCGACATGGGAAGCGGCCGAAGGTAAAACAAAAGACCACATTGATTTCAGTTTAAGGGACAACCCAGGTATTGTGCAAGACGTAAACGTGCTAAGTAAGATTCGGAGCATCGATCGTGGAATGGTTAGATGCAAGCTAAGGCTGAATCTGCAAAGAGAAACAAACTCGTGAAAACGAACAAACCCTGCATAGAGTCAGTAAGAGCCAAATCGAAGGAGTTGAAAATCACTCTTCAAAACAAAAATGTTCGCTTCTGAACGAGCAGAACGAGGTCAGAGTAGACATGTTAAATGACAAGGTGACATCGGCACTCAGTGAATCAGCAGCAGCTGTGGGAAATGGAACATGTAGGGAAGAAACTGGGAAACTCAGAAAGAGAAAGAATTAATTGCCAAATGTATGAACACGAAAGGGTCAAGTACGGCGGATTAGAATGAGTTAGCAGAGTTGTCTGAACTGATTAAGAGAATTAAAACAAGCGGCATTTGTGCATATAACATGACAGTAATCGAGGAACCGCTGCAAATAGGGGGAAGCATAAAAGCAACTAAGAGAAAGCTAGCCATCGGCAAAGACGCACTCAGAGACGCGCAGTGTAACATTACGCACAACTTGGACGAGATAATATAGGTAGCAGAACGATTCTACACCAGGCTACATGCCAGCGACTTTAGAAAAGGGGAAAGTACTGAGAGTACAAGCTAAACTTGCGATGTCCCCCTAGTAAATAAAGGGGAAGATAAAAAGACTGTCAAAGTCATCAAAACAAGAAAAGCTGCCGGTGACGACGGCATAACCGTACATTGTTTGAAGAAAGGAGGAGATATCGTGCTCTACGAGCTTGCTGCACTTTTTTAGGAAAGTTTCAAGACTCTTAAATTGCCCACAGCCCGTAAAAAAGCCAATATTCTGATTCATAAGAAGAAAGCTTCCAAGCACCTCAAGAATTACAGGCCCTGCAGCCTACTCTCAGTTGTTTCAAGATCTTTACCAAAGTTATAATTTGCTGCATAGATGACAGCCTAGATTCCCAACAACCCACAGAGCAGACAAGGAAAGGGTACTCAACCATGGATCACATCCTTGCTATCCGTGTATCATTTCCGTCGGTCACATCGAGGGATAGCAAACTCCCCAGAGTTCACTAAACCCGTCTACTTAGCATTTATAGAGTATGAGAAGCGTTTAATTCCATAATGACTATAAGGCCAGGGAATAGAGGGCACCTAGATAGTACTCCGGGAAGACATACATAAGGAATAAACAGGTAGGATATCCCTCCACAAGCAAAGCTATAAATTTCCGATCCCAAAGAAAGTGAGACAGGGATGTATCATCTCGCCAAAACTATTCACAGTAAATCTGGAGAGGGCACTTAGAAAGCTTGACTGGGAAACATAGGAAAAAGGATAAACGGGGAATAATTAAGGCATTTGAGGTTTGCTAACGACATAGTATTGCTGAGAGAGACTGCAGAGCAGATGCAACCATTACTTGAGGAACTAAAATCAGAAAGCATCGCCTTGGGGTTAAAATGAATATGAATTAATCAAAGTAGTGAGAGTAAGCATGCCAAAAGCGGCATTTACAGCTTAGGAAACGAAACGCCAGCAGAGGTAAAAGAATATAACTATTTCGAACAAGTGTTTAGTGCGCACCCCAACCACGAGAGAGAAATCCGGCGCAGAATAGGTATGGATCGGGGAGGATTCGGCAAACACTCCCACATAAAGAAAAGTGCGCTGCCTCTGTCAGTCAAAAAGACAATTTATAACCAGTGCATACTGCCGGTGATGCCATACGGAGCTGAGACTTGGCACCTTAGTTAACAACTAGAAAGCAAACTTAGATCGGCTGAACGGGCTACTGAACGAATAATGTTAAGAGTAACACTCAGGGAGAGGAAACGAGCTACCTGGATCAGAGAACAAATTAGAGTTAACAATATTATGGTTCAAATGAACAAAGAAATGTGCTTGGGCTGGCCATGTAGTGAGACGAACCGAGAACCGGTGGACAAGTAATGTAACAGAGTGGACACAAAGAGATTGGTTTAGAAGAAAGGGAAAGCCAATAACACGATGGAGGGATAAAATAGGGAACTTCAGAGGAAAACTGCGGAATCGAGCAGCGGAGGACAGGCGTGGTTGGAGGTCAGTGGGAGAGGCCTTTGTCCTGTAGTGGACCTGAGTAGGATGATGATGCTTCCGCTGCTGCTGCTGATGATGATGCAACCATTTAAAACTTAGAAAAAGCTGAAAAAGTGTTCCAGGCTCCCTTTAAACCACCGCGCGCTGTAGTTTCTCTATGCGTAGGTGGTGGTGGTGGTGGTGAAAACATTTATTATCATATCCCGTAGCGCTAGAGTTGTGCGTCTGGTTCCTCGTGTAGCGGGTTCCACCGTACGAAAGGAAAGCCCGCTTTCAATGCAGCGCACAAGGCCACGTCTTCTGTCAGTTCTGCTCAAGTGAGCAATGGTGGTTGCGGTGGCGGCGGTCCCTCAGCTGAGTAGCAGCCGACTATCCCCCTAGCTATAGTACCCAGCATACATTCTGGGCACTATACCACAGCTGCTGCCACACGCACGCACCAACTCCTCCTCTCCGCTGCCACTGGCGCGGCGGCCCGGCATCGACTCCTACCTGCGTGTCGGGCGGCTTTCCTGCACGAATTTGGAACTCAGGATGGCGGACGGACGCAAAATTGTGCTCCTCAAAAGTAGATAAATTGAGCACTCTACCGTGCTCTAAGGCCACGTATTGGGGCACGTCATATATGCATTAATTGATAGAGGGGCCCATTGCAGTTGCGGTGGACGCTACAAAAGCGCAGCGTTGATCATTAGCGGGGCGGTTTCCAGCGGAGCAGACGTCAGCGGTGGAGTCCACAGCCAGCAGAGCCCAGCCGCCACCACCACCACGCATCCTGGTAGTAGCCGAACGGTTGTTGGTGCCACCGCGCGGTGCGGCGACTGTTGCTGGGGTGCGCCCTGGACGATTCCTTGTGTTCATGTGCATTACTTTGTTATTTCCCCGCTGGTTAAGCCAGTGTTTTCCTTGCAACGTTCTGTGCAGTAATATTTTCTGAAGACTGTTGTTGCTTGACCCCCGATAGACAGTCAGGACTACCTGAAAATTCAAACGCCACTGCCAAATCCCTCGGCTAGTCCTAAATCACACTACACGGTCCGTCCATTAAGCTCCACGGAGACGTTTCCCGAAGCCCACCCTCTCAAAGTACCACTGTTGTTGCTTACCTACCAGGTAGCAGTAGAGCCACTAGATCAGGTTTCAGAGTATCGCAACTCTTTTCTCTCATTGTTGTATGCCGCCGTCAACGGCCATTGGTCGAGCCGCATCACGTGACATTTGTTTACCCAGAAGGCCCATGGGCGCCGACATTTTGGTGCCTCTGTGTTGCCGTGCGAGCGCCAATCGAAAGCTGAGATTTTCGGAACGGCGTGGGGCTGTATGACACGTTTAGAGTGAGAATATAAGCTCCGACACAGTAGCGGGGCCATGCGGCTCTGTACTGGGCTGTTTCAACCAGCTGGAAGGGGGAAAACACCTGCTTCGATTCCCGCTGGGGAAGAACGACAGTGGCGTAACATAGCGTAACCTAGAGCCACTAAATAACGTAGCTTGATTAGTGTCTCTAGCGGAACCCAGAGCCACTGAATGAGCTACGCTAGCGTAACCGAGTTTGATCCTATCGCATGGGCGCGCTGTCTCTAAATCTTCGAAAAGTAAACACAGCTGTCACGGTTGCCAGGTGGCGCCCGGACCAGTTCTGCCCGTCAATGTCAGCCGCAATAGGGCGCATAAAGCTGGCCACCCTGGCTTCATGCACCAAAATGGCTGCAGCCTTGAGCCAATGTCGTTACTCTTAAGCGTAGCTTATTTAGTGATTTTAGGTAGCAGTGGCCAAGGTACATACTTCCATATGTCCCCGATAGCAGCGGATACCATTGCAATCGCTCTTAATGCGGTGGATCGAAACTTACTTAAGTATGTAAGACGTGTAAAGAAGAGTAGTGGAACTAACGCCCATGCGTAAATAAAGCTGTTTAAATGAGGCAGCATACGTGATTGAAAGACTATATACCTCGAATGAAGAGAGACTAGTCAGGCTTGGCTGGGAGAACTGACAGCTGGTGGATCACGCAGTAAACGAATGACTGAAGAAATAGCCTTCAACCAGGCCGAGACAGGTGACCTCATAGGGGGGTGAGATAAAGATTGGTGACGCAGAATGTAGTCGAACAGCACAAGATTGGAGCAGTTGAAATACTACGGGACGCGCTCCCTGTTACATATTACATGAATATAACTGCATAAATTTTACTGGAATATGTATCAGCCATCTGGCATCCATCACAAGTATACCTAACTGTACAAACTGAATCCATTCACAACCTCGCTGCACGCTTTATCTCCTCGCAATATTCAAATCATGTCAGCGTCACTGCTCCATAAACTATCTATATCACTCCGGACCCGAGAATCATTGCGCGTCAATGCTCGCCTATGCCTCCTCCACAATTTCTTTTATCGGGCTGATCAAGATACACGTTACTAAGGCCGCCTCACATAATATTACCCCGCCTAAATCCCACTTTCCCATTATCCTCGACAACCGACGGAACGCCAGCATTTATCTCGTCCTTTTTTCCTAACGCCATTATTCTACGGAACGCTTTACCCGCCGACATTCGCTACGTGTACTGATAACCAACAATTTAGATATAAGCTTGAAAAGGCGTTCCCATGATGTATTAACGATGAAATTCTACTGATGTGAATTGATCGTACTATTGGGGCTTCAATTGCTTTTTGTATTTTAAAATTCTATTAGCTTGACTTCACTGTTACCTTTGTACAATTTTTGTGTAATTTTATTTAAGGTATTCCTTCTTTGAATTTTCCGGCTTTCATGTTCTCATTGTTTTATGCCTGTTTTTTTTCAATGGTACTACTGGAAACCCTGTTATCTCCCCTCCACCCTTAAGTATTGCCTCCCCTCCAGGCCCTTAAGGGTATAATAAATGAAATAAGTGAAATTATGATGATGATAGTTCTCGAGATGTTGGTGATGATGATGATGAATGGTGAGTACATTGGTCAAATACAGCGACAAATTTTAAGGTGTCGAGCATGAGCCCTGAGTTCCAAATAATTTATGACAAAACATTTTGCAGTTATACTTTACATGTGTACACCCAACACCCACCAAACCCAAAAAGCGAAGAATAATAACGACCAATCTAACTCTTAACAGACGTGCCAAGTTTCTACGTGATTGCTACATGAGTGGCGTTATTCTCTATCTTACAGGTCTGGTCCGGTACAAGGCTTATCTTTTCTAATAACTGTATTGGTCGTCGAAACGATGATTGCGGTAATAAGTCAATGTTGCTGTGTTACTCTTGTTAATCAAAGCTAGTGAAATGATCAATAACAGGCTGTTTTTCCATGATTCCTTAAAAAGTTGTAGAATTACAAGCGTAGAAAAAAAGCACGCGCAATGCGTCTGGCTGGAACATTCTTGTTATGCAACTCACGTTGTGAAGCCTTTACCGGGAAGACGTCCTAAATAGTGTAACGTCCCTCGCAGAATGGTTTAGAAGGCAAGGTCAGACAAAGAAAAAAAGCTTTCAGCTCATTCGTATTTATATCCGCCGCGATGGCTCAGTGGCTAAGGCGTTGTGCTGCTGAACACGAGGACGTGAATTCGATTCCCGGTCGCGGCAGCCGCTTCTTCAATGGAGGCGAAAAGCAGAAACGCCCTTGTGTACGATACTTAGGTGCATGTTAAAGATCCCCAGGTGAACAAGTTAATCCGAAGCCCTCCACTGCGGCGCGTCTCATCGCCTCGGGAAATGGGCGCATTAAACCCTACAATCAATCAATCAATCCCTTCGTATTTATGCGATTAAAACCTCCAGGAAAGCAAAAAGACATAATTTGGTGTAGTGGTTGGGATTTCGGCCTGAAACTGCTGAACCGTGGTAAAAAGGCTGGCCTCTCAAAAATGAAACCCGCCAGTTTTCCACTGAGCAAAATAAACGCAAAGTTGGCGGAGTGCACGACATCCACAATGTTTCCAGATGGCGTTGTCATGTGACCGGAAGTAGGTCGGCCAGACGGCCAGATGCCTGAACACAAGTTGGCTCTTGCAACACGGCCAAAACGTGCACAGCAGCGTATGGTGCCCTTCTGTAGACGCTGCCTGCATTATAAAGTCGTTCCGAAGTTGGACATGTGCCAAGTGACCCAGCGACATTGTGACCAGATCACGAATGGAAGTAACAAGGACCCCAACATAGTTTGGTTCGGTGGCGCATGATTAACCACTCCTTAAGCATGCGCCACAACGCTATATGAAACTCACTGTTACGAAATAAAAATTACAGGGAAGCCATTTGAGTAATAGGGTTAAATAAGGCCACCAAAATGGGGGTAGAAGACAACGAGAGAAAGCAGTGAAGCGTGGGGGTTGTAACAGAATGGTATAAAAGAAGGGAAATGAGACAGCAGTGCGAATGAAATCGGTTAAGCGAGATTTGTTTGTGGCAACAATTAGCTAAAAAGTGGTCGAAAAAAGACCAACACAGACAAAGGGACACACACCCCCATAATTTTGATATCTTATAAAATTAGGATCGTATATCAGCACATTTCGGAACTTTGTTACTTGATGAATAAAACAAACATATGAAAGCCCAGTTTGAATAAAATTTCGATAATAGTAATTTAGGACCACACAAGCCGCCTTAACTGAAAACCAAACAACACACCGCGGTTTGAACCAGAGTAGCGGTGGCCACGAATACAGCCCCAAGGCTTCTCAAAAGTATGGCATGATGGATCGCGAACTAGATACTATCATAGAAGCTAGCAAATATGCGGTTACTCTTACCGCATTATGATGCAATTTATATGTAAGACCATTTAGAGCAAAGTTGGAATAATGTTATATTGATGTTATACGAAAAATCCGTCAGGCATAGATTCTGAATGCATGCAGGCAAAGCAAATACGCGAACGCCTATGGGTGAAAACTGGATACTTGGAGACCCGTGAAATTAATTTATTTAATGCGGGCGGTTGTATGTGTTTGTTAACACAGTCCCATAAATGTCGACGGGAGAGTTTAAACTATTAGTGGTAGCACGTGTAAACATCAAGTTGCCTAAAACAATGTACACAGAGAATAATAGGGATTACTCTGAAACTGGATGGCTTAAATGAAGGTTAAACATTGCAGGCAATAAGAGCTGAATCATTTGTGTATCGTTGTTAGCGCCGCGTTTATTTACGTTCCAAATTTCCGGTGTGGGGGTTTTGTAGATTCCATAGTTTTTTTTTAATCTGGCAAGCCCGGTTAGTGCAACGGCATTACTGATTAAACATGTTTTATAGAACGGTATATCTAATATATCGAATTTATGGGAACAATGTCATATATTTCAAAAGAGTCAGCAGTATGCGAAAGATAACGGAATAACCCAAACTACTAACTCGTGCTTGCAAAACTGCGACCTTGTGCAATTCTCCATTCGTGGTACTACTCCAAACAAGAATTCCGTAGTTAATCAACGACAAAACAAGTAGTTCTATCGAGACATTTTGATTGATACTCGAAGATAAAATCGGTGGCAGCGTGCAATGCCGATTTACGTAGTAACTGTACTTGCCCCTGCTTGCCCCTGCACGCATTGCAAAGCCACCATGTTTTATCCGGTGTTGCGGTGAAGTGCTTGGCCTACTGTTACCTAATCGTGACAGCAAATGTGCCACCCGTGACTATCTTTCCCGGCAGCTCTCTGTAAGACGGTTACAATAGGTGCTTAATATGCGGCGCAGTAGCTTAATCTGAGAAGGTGCCCCATGGAGGCTCCAAAGGGTACTACAGTAACGTGCACTGCAGGGACAGAGAACGGGGACTGTGCGGTGGTGTGACGGGCAACTAAGGCAGAAGTGAAGATTGGAGGCAATCAACCGTCTGCGACGCTGAACCGGGGTTATAAGGGTGCAAGCGCGTGAAACCGTGGTAACGGTTAGGTCCAAGCTGTCATCGGAAGAGGCAGTGCAGAATCACCTTCCACCATCCACTACCGTATGGCTAGCAAAGAACATAACAAAACTGACTCAGACTCTCTCTCGCGTGGGATCGACAAGACTGCAATTAGGTGACAACCAGGCGCTACGCTTGGACCCATTTGCCACCTAATTGGGCAAGAATGAGTGCACGTCACTGGTGGGTCGACAGGGCACTGCTGCCGTGCTGTATATTAGATTACGGAGGACATCTGGAGATGTCAAAGGTCACGGGTGTCTGGTATAACACTCAAACGTGCACACACACATGCACACACACACACACACGCACACGCACGCACACGCACACACGCACGCACGCTCATTGTACGCACACGCACGCACACACACACACACGCACACGCACACAGGCACGCACAGACACACACGCACACACACACAGCACACAACGCACACGCACGCGCACAAAACTACTGAAGTTTAACCATGTTGGTCTCGCAAGAGAAGCGGCCTAATGACAACACTCTTTTGTTCAGCGTTGTGGTCGGTCATTCTTCTTATGGGGTCACATCTGGAAATTGTCCCTCCAATATACCGCTGAGGCACCCTCAATCCCAAGATTGCGAATTGCGGGTGTATGAGAATCAACGCTGCAGAATGTGCAGTCGCCTGCGGTCGTGGGCGAAACTGGCATCGGAGAAGTAGATACAGTAGTGCTTATAAGCCGCCAATGGGCTACGACGTGCATAGTGACTGCGAAGCCTGTTTCAGCATTCACAAAGAAACTTGAGAGCCTCTAGGCAGCCCTGCAGTTAAAGAGTTGCAAATGAGCGGTGCTTGCTTGTGAAGGTCGTCCGTCGTTCCTTATGCCTCCGCCGGAGCTCTTATTTTGTCTACTTCGCTGGTCTAGGAACAGGCGCGCGTGCTCCGGCGAGAGGTGTCAGTTACAGGCCGCTCGCGACCGCGTGTTCGTGGCCTCATTACCGGGGCTGGCTGAGTGACCCGTTACCAAAGTTAATTGAAACGCAGTGCCATGCTGCTGCTGAAGCTTGGCGCAATGGGTTTTCATGCGGTATTCTTTGAACCTGTTGGCGAGTATGCGACGGATAGATTACACAGCGATCTGCTATATGAGTAAGCTACAGGGGTTATATCACAGAAGAAACCTACCTAAAGCACTCAAAATTATCGTAGTGCAAAATAATAACAGCCAAAGCGAATATAAAACGGATTGAACCACCCAGTGCACATTCTAATATTCATATCTAGTTCAAATAGAAGATTGGGGCGTGTGTGAAACGCGTTTTAGAAAAAACGTAAAAACAAATAATTGTGGATCTGTGACACCATCCATTAGCTTTAAAATTTGCTACTCGGAGGGGGTCCGCCAATTTTTGCGGATTCAACAAGGAATCCCTGGAGCAATTGGGCCGCCGCGTTTTCGCATTGTGTTTTCATTTTTTGCTAGTACATAATCTAGCCTGCTACCGACTATTCTAATTCGTCACCTAACGCTGCAGAGATTCCAGGTCAATATCACAGCTTTCTTGATTTTAGGTAACTTCACGACGTCACTATGCATCGTGCAAGAACCCGTACGCAAATGTAATTCTAACAAAATTTTTTCCCGCCAATGATTCTCCTAATTTACACTGATTTATTAGTTTTTATTTATTTGTTTCATTACAAGTATACTGCGGCTTCTGCGATAACTAGAATTCGGAACTTCTATACAACTTTTCAACTTGTTCTTTCTGGCAGTTGCCTATTATCAGTGCGCTGTGCTAGTGGACCTATAATCGGCGCAGCCGAGAAGTAAATGTAACTGCGCATGCGCAACATAGCCCAGAAGATGTCTTGATTTTATTACGCACTATTGGATGAAAAGGTTTATAGGAAGAGGAACAGCACCTGTCAAAGAAAAAATCCTTCATTTGCGGTGACAAAATACCGAGCTTTTTATTGGAGGCGAAAAGCGAAAACGCACTTGACGGGATTACGGCTCGCGTTAAATATCCGGCGCTGTAAAAAAAAAAATCGGAACCCTGCACCATGGTGCTCCTCATAGTAATACTAATTGATTGATTGATTGTAGGGGTTTAACGCGCCAACGCAACGCAGGCGATGAGGCGCGCCGTAGTGCAGGGCTCCGGATTAATTTCGACCACCTGGGGATCTTTAACGTGCGCAGAAATCTCGTACACACGGGCGTTTTTGCTTTTCGCCTCCATCAGAAAAGCGGCCGCCGCGGCCGGGAATCGAACCCGCGACCTCGTGCTCAGCGGCGCAACGCCTTAGCCACTGAGCCACCGCGGCGGGTTCATAGTAATACTACAGCGCAACAGAAACAAGGACTAAAGATGAGACACATAGGACGAGCGCTAGCTCTGTGTGCCTCATCGTTAGTCCCTGTTTTTGTTGCGCTGTAGTATTAGGATGGATTAGCCAACTCGCCCAATGCTGCCCACTGCGACTCATACTCTATGTGTAGTTTCGGCTTGTTAAACTCTACAATCACCATCACAAAGAAATACAGAATACAACTTTCGTGCAGAAAAAAATTCGCAGAAAAAGCCTCGAAAATTACACTGAAACAAGATAAAGATAGAAAACAGAACGATAGAAGACGTCGGAAGCGCTAGAGTGAAGGGGTGCGAAAACTTCCTAAGTGACTAGCACTTCTCAGAATGACAGAGCACCGTTCAATCTTAGGATCGCAACTATTCACAAGCATGAAGACGTAGCACACATAAATATAGTATTGCAAATCAGGAAAGAAGTAAATAAAAAGCCATAAAAACAGCCGTTAAAACATGTCGTACATCAGAAATCGGGTGATTCCCCAAAAGCGATATAGCAAACAAGAAAAAAGGAGGGTGAAAAACACTCTCACTTTTAAATAAAATATTGTATCAACGCATTTTCAAGTCAGACGCTGAATCATAGGAAACTATATCAGGCTGCAGCCCCATTCCGTTCTGTTATAGTACTGGGAAAACTGAATACCTAAATGATTTGCTGTCTGCGGGAAATAGAGGCAATTTCTGGGTGTGCCGGTGCACTAAAAGACAAGGTGTAAATGTTCTTACATATTTTTACCCGTGGAAATTAAGTGACTCATCGAAAAGGAGACGCAAAATTTTAGCCCTTTGAATATCTCGCGCTTTTTCAGCGCAATATTGCTGTTTCAACCATAACGTAGAACGAAAACCTTCATGTTTTCGAAGGAGTTAGCGGCCATAAATTGGTTCATTGCTGGCTTTTTTATCGCGCGGATAAATCCGTGAAAAAGACACTCTTTCTGAAGTACGCTTGTGAGGATTCCGTTGAAAGACCTTTTAAATAGAAGAACTATATGCCTCACTAAGTGAAAAACTGCCGTTTGGTTTTTTTATAGTCGTTTTTGCGTCCCAGTATGAAAATGCTTGTTGCTCTTGGAAGTGGCGACGTGTCTGTTCATTTTGCTGCAAATTTCATGTAAGACGGTAGCGTTCTGCCGCCCCTGCCACGTAAATACCTTTCTACCTTTTCTCCTCCACCATGTTACGGTGTTCCCCTCCCGTGTCGCAAATTCCATGATAAAAATGGTGGAGGTTTGCTCCATTTAATTCAATTTCACCGAATGCCACAGCCGAAGCACCATCTACTGGAACCGTTTGTTACTCTACAGCTTCTTGGAAGGTCCCTCCCTTCCCCACCGGATGGTTGAAACATCTGTTTAAATGGTATTTTTTTGGCGGTCCCAAAATTCAAGAAGCCATGTACTTTTTATATAAATGAACAATGCAAACATCGGGGATGCATTGAGGGTTTGCCTCATATATGCCTAATCTTTCCTCTTTGCTCAAAACTATTAAAAGGTAGGAGCATTGCCACAAGATTTCGTAGTTTGAAAATGTTTTGTCTATATAAACCTCTTTGAAATAAGCTTTTACTTTAAGCCCGGCTGCTAAATCGATGGACAGACAGACAGCCAGCCAGCCAGCCAGCCAGCCAGCCAGCCAGCCAGACAGACAGACAGACAGACAGACAGACAGACAGACAGACAGACAGACAGACAGACAGACAGATAAACATCAATACCAAAAGTTGTGCGTTTGAGCAGCCTAAGAAAGGCTATCATCTTTGAAACATTTCAATTCATGTGGGAATCGCGCCGAGGACACCACAGTAAGGGCCAAGTGTGTCTTCATTTATGAAGTACGAATGCGTGAGCCAATAATCATTAAAAAAATTAAATACGACATTCCTTTCTCCTAGTTATTCAAACCGCAAATAGGGCAGCCCTTGCAATCAACCGTGTTTCATTATAAGTACTAGCCCCGGATCCGAACACACTAATTGCCATAAACTCACAATCTACAGGCAGTGTTCATTTGACTTCATCCTGTCAGCAGTCAATTGCGCACGATGTATTTCCCACGAATAGCGAAAAAATTCGATATTTGTGTCTGGTGATAGCTGTGATCTTGTTTATTAGATACATTTTTACTAAGTAAGTTTATTTGACGGCGACTGGAGCTTACTTTACTCTCAGGCAATACCTCACGTGAACCTCAGTAACGCTATTCTGAAGGCGCAGCATTGCTTCATATTAAAGAAATCATGTCAGAGGCACATGTTCGAACAACAACTGTCGCTGAAAATTCTTTTTTTTTCGTCTTACGTCTATATACCATGTTCCAAACATGTCGAGAGCATCCTACACTCTAAGGAACAAGGAAGCAAACGTTCGTTCTTCGGCAGAGCAACTGTTTTGCCAACATCATTCAAACGCTACGGGAATAAATGTGAGCGGACGAGCAATTCCATCATCACGACCAGACAAACGGTTATTCTATTCCGGTACTCTCCAAGGCCGAACTGCTAGAAGAGAGCCGCCTACCGGAGAAAAAGGTGCAGCGCAAGCACGAACATGATAGCTACACCACGAGACGTGAACCCGATACTCTACGACTCGGGCACCCGGCCAGATGATGGAGGCAGGTAAAATACAAGTGTTTAGGCGCATATGGCTGCGTGCTTTAGCACATCGTGTGGGTTCAATTTTTCTTGCAAAAGAAATCTTCTGCCGTACAAGCCCTCGCAACTTACACCTTGCTTACTCTATAAGATATTTCTCAGCCGCGATTTTATAGTAATATAAATTTTTATCATGATACAGTGCATAGAGCGGTACAGAATATTGACCTGCCAAGGATGGGATTGTGCGGAGGTGCCCGGCAGCAGCGCCCATCACAACGGCCCAAATCACTTACTGAAAGCGGTAACAACTGAATACTGATAAGAGACATTAAAAGATGAAATAAAGACTAATGAAAGAAATCAGTGAAATAAAATAGAAACAGACGCAAGCAAGAAAAAATATATACCCTAATTGGTTATGGCTACATTATTATTTCTAAGCAGAACTCGTCATGCTTTGGTAACCAGTTTGTACTCTTGCATACCACCGCAATTGCCAAGTAAAAACCCAAAACCCTAGCTTTCTCTTTCAAAAACAAAACGCAGGAAGCTCACACTAACCCGTAAGAAATGAAGGTAGCGAAGCTGTGCGCAGCCTTTACGACCATCACGACGGGCTTAAGTCTATGATTGCTCCATCATTGTTGCTATAATTGTGAGCCCTACACAATGTCGCGTACCCTGCTGGCCATTTTATAAACCTTCGGTGGCTCCCCGGGCACTGTCTTGTACTTGGCTATCAGAGAGCGAATGACACTCCACGCAAGAGCCTAGAAATGAACAACAAAAGGAACATTCTCTTCACAAAAAATGGTGCCTCAACTGTGCCCGAGGCACTAGCTCTAGCAGAAATAAACCACTTATCGTTCCTTCCGAAGCATCATCATGATCTTCTATTCTCTATTGGCCCGCAGATGATATTGAGGCTGCCAGAGCGACTACCTCGCCGGCTGGAAATGTTATTACATAGACTGCGACTCAATGCGGTGTTCACTAATGCTTACTTACATCGCATAGGCCAGAGGTTAAGCCCATACTGCGGCAACTGTGGCTCCCCGAAACCGTCGAGCATTTCCTTCTAGAGTGCCCCATTTCATTTATTATACCCTTAAGGGCCTGGAGGGGAGGCAGTACTTAAGGGGGATGGCAGATAACAGGGTTTCCAGTAGTACCATTGAAAAAAAACAGGCAAAAAACAAGGAGAACATGAAAGCCGGAAAATACAAAGAAGGAATACCTCAAATAAATTACACAAAAATTGTACAAAGGTAACAGTGAAGTCAAGCGAACAGAATTTTAAAATACAAAAAGCAGTTCAAGACCCAATAGCACGATCAATTCACATCAGTAGAATTTCAACGTTAATACATCATGTCAAGGCCTTTTCAAGCTTATATCTACATTGTTTGTTATCAGTACACGTAGCGAATGTTGGCGGGGAAAGCGTTCCGTAGAATAATGGCGTTAGGAAAAAAGGACGAGATAAATGCTGACGTTCCGCCGGTTATCGAGGCTAATGGGTAAGTGGGAATTAAGCGGGGTGATACTCTGTGAGGCGGCCTTAGTAACGTGTGTCTTGATGTGCCCGATAAAAGAAATTGTGGAAGAGGCATAGGCGAGCAATGACGCGGCATGATTCTCGGGGCGGGAGTGATAGAGATAGTTTATGGGCAGTGACGCTGACATGATTTGAATATTGCGAGGTGATAAAGCCTGCAGCAAGGTTTTGAGTGGATTCAGTTTGTACAGTTAGGTATGCTTGTGATGGATGCCAGATGGTTGATACATATTCCACTGATATTTATGCAGTTATATTTATGTAATATGAAGTACGGAGTGCGCCCCGTAGTCTTCCAAGTGCTCCAATCTTGTGCTGTTCGACTACATTCTGCGCCACCAATCTTTATCTCACCCCTCTATGAGGTCACCTGTCTCGGCCTGGTTGAAGGCTATTTCTTCAGTCATTCGTTTACTGCGTGATCCACCAGCTGTCAGTTCTCCCAGCCATGCCTGACTAATCTCTCTTCATTCGAGGTATGTAGTCTTTACATCACGTATGCTGCCTCATTCAAAACGCTCTTTTCTTACGCATGGGCGTTATTTCCACTATTCTTCTTTACATGGCTTACACACGTAAGTTTAGATCCACAGAATTAAGAGCGATTGCAATGGTATCCGCTGCTATCGGGGACATATGGAAGTATAAGGCTACCTTGGCCACTGCTACCTAGAATCACTAATTAAGCTACGCTTAAGAGTAACGACACTGACTCATGGCTGCAGCCATTTTGGTGCCTGACACCAGGGGGGCCAATTCTATGCGCCGTATTGCGGCTGTCATTGACGAGGCGAACTGGTCCGTGCGCCGCCTGGCAACCTTGACAGCTGTGTTTACTTTTGGAAGATTTAGAGACAGCGCGCCCATGCGATAGGGTCAGGCTCGGCTACGCTAGCGTAGCTCATTCAGTGGCAATAGGTTCCGTTAGAGACACTAATCAGGCTATGTTTTTCAAGTGGCTGTAGGTTACGCTATATTAAGTCACTGTTGTTCTTTCCCAGCGGGAATCGAAGCAGGTGTTTTCCACCTTCCAGCTGGTTGAAACAGCCCAGTACAGTGCAGCATGGCCCCGCTACTCTGTCTCGGAGATTATAAACTAACTCTAAACGTGTCATACAGCTACACAACGTTCGGAAAATCTCGACTTATCGAATCGCGTTCGCGCGGCAACACAGAGGCACCAAAATGTCGGCACCCAAGGGCCTTCCGAGGTAAACAAATGCAATGTGATGCCACTCGACCAATGGCCGTTGGCGGTTGCATACAAGCAATGAGAGAAATGAGTTACGATACTCTGAAACCTTATCTAGTGGCTCTACGGCTACGGTAGATAAGCAGCAACAGTAATAATTTCGAGACGGTGGGCTTCGGAAAACGTCTCTGTGTAGCTTAATGGACGGACCTTGTAGTGTGATTTAGTACTAGCCGAGGGAGTTGGGAGCAGCGTTTGGATTTTCAGGTAGTCATGACTGTCTAGCGGGCGTCAAGCAACAACAGTCATCAGAAAATATTACTGCCCAGAATGTTGCAAGAAAAACACTGGCTTAACCAGCGGGGAAATAACAAAGTAATGCACATGAACACAAGGAATCGTCCAGGGTGCACCCCAGCAACAGTCGCCGCACCGCGCGGTGGCACCAACAACCGTTCGGCGACTACCAGGATGCGTGGTGGTGGTGGCGGCTTGGGATCTGCTGAATGAGGACTCCACCGCTGACGTCTGCTCCGCTGGAAACTGCCCCTCTAACGATCAACGCTGCGCTTTTGTAGCGTCCACCGCAACTGCAGTGGGCCCCTCTATCAATTAATGCATATATGACGTGCCCCAATATGTGGCCTTAGAGCACGGTAGAATGCCTAAATTTAGCTACACTTTGAGGAGAAGTGTTTTGCCTCCGTCCGCCATCCTGAGTTCCAAATTCGTGCAGGAAAGCCGCCCGACACGCAGGTAGGAGTCAGTGCCGTGCGGCCGTGCCAGTGGCGGCGGAAAGGAGGAGTTGGTGCGTGCGTGTGGCAGAAGCTGCGCTATAGTGCGTAGAATGTAGGCTGGGGGGATAGTCGGTTGGTACTCAGCTGAGGGACCGCCGCCACCGCAACCACCATTGCTCACTTCAGCAGAACTGACTGAAGACATGGCCTTGTGGGCAGCATTGAAAGCGGACTTTCCTTTCGACCGGTGGAAGCCGCGACATTTGGAACCAGACGCACAACTCAAGCGCTACGCGATATGAGAATAAATGTTTTCACCAGATGTTTTCATAGAGAAACTCCAGCGCGCGGTGGTTTAAAGGGACCCTGCAACACTTTTTTCAACTTTTTATAAGTTTTAGATGCTTGCATCCTTATCACCAGCAGCAGCATCATCATCATCCTACTCAGGTCCGCTGCAGGAAAAAGGCCTCTGACACTGATCTCCAACAGCACTTGTCCTCCGCTGTTCGATTCCGCAGTTTTCCTCCAAAGTTCCGTTTTTCATCCCTCCATCGTGTTATTGGCCTTACCCTTCTAAACCTATCTCTTTGTGTCTACTCTGTTACCCTACTTGTCCACCGGTTCTGAGTTCGTCTCACCACATGGCCAGCCCCAGTCGATTTCTTCATTAGAACCATAATATCGCCAACTCTAATTTGTTCTCTGATCCAGGTAGTTCCTTTTTGTCTCTGAGTGTTACTCTTAACATTATCCGTTCCGTGGCCCGTTCAGCCGATCTAAGATTGCTTTCTAGTTGTTAACTAAGGTGCCAAGTCTCAGCTCCATATGGCATCACAGGCAGTATGCTCTGGTTATAAATTGTCTATTCTCTGACAGAGGCAGCTTACTTTTCATTATTCGGGAATGCTTCCCGAGTCTCCCCTATCCATACCAATTCAGCGCCGGATTTCTCTCTCGTGGTTGGGGTCAGCACTAAACATTTGTTCGAGATAGTTATATTCTTTTACCTCTGCTGGCGTTTCGTTTCCTAAGCTGTAAAGGCCGCTTTTGGCATGCTTACTCTCACTACTTTGATTTATTCATATTCATTTTTAGCCCCAAGGCGATGCTTTCTGATTTAGTTCCTCAAGCAATGTTTGCATCTGCTCTGCAGTCTCTCTCAGCAATACTATGTCGTCCGCAAACTTAAAATGCCTTAAGTACTCCCCATTTATCCTTATTCCTATGTTTCCCAGTCAAGCTTTCTACGTACCCTCACCAGATATGATGTGATAAATCCCTGTCTCACTCTTGTTGGGATCAGAAATTTATCGCTTTGCTTGTGGACGGATATCCCACCTGTTCATTCCTTGTGTATGTCTACCAGGAGTCTTATCTAGGTGTCTTGTATTCTCTGGCCCTTTAGTGATTACGGAATCAAACGCTTCTCATACTGTATATATGCTAAGTTGAGGGGTCTAGTGAACTCAAGGGAGTTTGCTATCCCATGATGCCACGCACAGACGTGATACACGGATGACATGGATGTGATCCATGGTTGAGTACCCTTCCCTTCTCTGCTCTCTGGGTTGTTGGGAATCTTGGCTGTCATCTATGCAGCAAATTATAACTTTGGTAAAGATCTTGAAACAACTGAGAGTAGGCGGATGGGTCTGTAATTCTTGAGGTGCTTGGAAGCTTTCTTCTGATGAATCAGAAATATTGGCATTTTTACGGGCTCTGGGCAATTTAAGAGTCTTGAAGCTCTCCGAAAAAAGTGCAGCAAGCTCGTCGAGCACAATCTCCCCTCCTTCCTTGAAACAATCTACGGTTACGCCGTTGTGACCGGCAGCTTTTTCTGTTTTCATGACTTTGAGAGTTTTTTTATCTTCCTCTTTTGTTACTAGTGGGACATCGCAAGTTGAGCTTGTACTCTCAGTAGTTTCCCCTTGTCTAAAGTCGCTGGCATATATCCTGCTGTAGAAACGTTCTGCTATCTATATTATCTCGTGCAAGGTGTGCGTAATTTTACCCTGCCCGTCTGTGAGTGCGTCTTTGCCGATGGCTAGCTTTCTCTTCGTTGGTTTTTTTGCTTCCCCCTATTTGCAGCGGTTCCTCGATTACTGTCATGTTATATGCACAAATGTCGTTTGTTTTACTTCTCTTAATCAGTTCCGACAGCTCTGCTAACTTATTCTGATCTGCCGTACTTTACCATTGCTCATGCATTTGGCGATTCGGCACTTAGGTCTTTTGTGTTCTTAGTTTTCCAGTTTGTTCCCTACATGTTCCATCTCCCATAGCTTCTGCTGATTCAATGAGTACCGATGTTACATTGTCATTTAGCATGTCTACTTTGACCTCGTTCTGCTCGTTCAGAAGCAAAAATTTGTTTTGAAGAGTGATTTTCAATTTCTGTGATCTGCCTCTGACTGACTCTATGCAAGGTTTGTTAGTTTTCACGAGTTCTTTCTCTTTTGAGATTCAGCCTTAGCCTGCATCTAACCATCCCATGATAGATGCTTCTAATCTGCCTGAGCACTTTTACGTCTTGCGCAATACCTGGGTTGTCACTTAAAATGAAGTCGATTTCGTCTTTTGTTGTACCATCGGCAGTTTCTCATATCGATTTCCTATTGTTTCGTTTGTAGAAGAGTGTGTTTATCAACCTTAGGTAATTTCCCTCAGCAAAGCCTAGCAGTGCATTGCCTGCAGTGTTGCGATTGTGCACTGCGAAGTTTCCCACTGACCTTTCTCCCATTTGCTTCTTACCGACTATTGAGTTAAGATGTCCAATCACAATCGCTAACTTTGTTGTTACCTTCTTTATTGCTGATTCGACTTTCTCGTAGAAACTGTCTACGGCTTCATCATCATAGATGGTTGTTGGCGCATAGCCCTGTACTGTCTTTAACCTGTAGCCTTGTTTCGCTTGATCACAGCAGCTGCGACTTTCTTGCTAATGCTCAAAAAGTCCTCCACGTTTCCTGCTATTTCTCTGTGGATTAGGGATCCCTCCCCCCGTGCTTTTTCTTCTCTCGGGGTCCACTGTAGCACAAACTATATCCGCTAGTGAGCTCCATGATGCGTTCTCCTGAGCTTCTGACTTCGCTTAACACTGTAATATACCACGGAATGTCCGAGAGCTCCGCTAGAAGGGCAGCCAAATACCTGCACAACTTAGAAAATAAACGCATCCAGCATTAAGATAGGGGGGCCGCAAAGTGCTTTATCCACAACTTACTGCTCTAGGCCCTATAGGTGACTTGGAAACCTGCTAAAATATTTTTCTTTCTTTCCCGTTGTTGTCGTTCTTCGGTTGCTGGAGTTACGTCATTACAACGGCGTAGCGGCTATTGGCCGCATTTCTTTCAGAGTCTCGAAGAAATGCATTGGACACCAACTTCAAAAGTACCGCCACAATAGCGAAGCAGAATTACTAGGCGCATTTGGTGCGCCGAGCGAATCAGGCGGTGTGGCTCAGGGCCGGCGATACTTGTAGCCTTCGCTGTGTTCAAGCTGCGAAGGAAAGAGAGAGAACGTTAATCGGGAGTGTTGCAGAGTCCTTTAAACACACAGTTCGTAGTTCACAATGCAGAAATTCTTCAGCTTTGATTAGTTCAGATACTGTGTTGTGAAGCCAACTTGCAATAACGTTCGTTGGAAGTGTATGCCACGTGCCCAGGGCCAAATTTTTAGAAATATATAGAACCGACTTTTTTGACAATCACTAACTCTATGAATGCACAAGTTGAACTTTCCCCGTTTCAATTTAGTGCTCTTGCGTTTCAATTGTTCTAAAAAGTTATCTTCATTTTTTACAGTACTAATTTCCCGCAATACACTCTTTGGTTGATTTATTCTAACAGTTCACCTGATCAAAAGTCTTTATGTGCGTACGTCCACTTAGGGTTGCAGAAAACTGCTGCAGTAACGTGTACTTTTGCCAGGGCCCGCGTTCTACTTTTTTGTTTCTTACCTCTGCATATATAGAAAAGTCGCCAAGCTTCACCCTTGCCTTGCGGCGATGTTGATGGCTTTGTAAATATCTGGTCTGTGACTTTATCAGGCAGCAAAAGTGTCGCCCGTGGCCATCTTCCCCGGCAGGTCATTGTAAGACAATTTCTTCATTAAACAGGCCTATGCATAGGCACCCTTCCCTTCTTGGATAAAGCCAGCGCGAATTCAGACGAAGACAGAAGCAAGTAATCACAAGGACAGCCGCTGAATTCGCACTGAATTCGCGCTGGCTTTATCCAAGAATGTGTCAATTCCAAATAGCCCAGCTTGCAACCCTTCCCTTACCAGGCAGGTATTACGGAGAAAAAAGTACATTGAAATTGTATGTTCCGAATTCACATCGAAGACGAGTGTATAAAAGGTAATTTCACGGGATATAAAACCAGAATATTTCGCAATATGAAACACTACATATTTACACAAGGTCTGAAAGCTATTGTGGCGTAATTGCCGGTGACTTTATGTGTCTCTCTGTCTGTGACATATTGCGCGGATATGTTTCTAGGGGATATTATTGTTAAATATTACCGCTAATTATGATTTTCATTACTTATAAAAAGTTTAGCGTTTCTGTATTTTTATAAGCTCAGGTTTCTTTTCCGTGAGATTATTTCTAGAGACAATAACAAGTTGTTCAGTGTATTATTTTGTTACGGGGCAGTCCTGTAAGGAGTGGTTGAAGCTGTCAGCTGGCAGGATATATTCACATTTGTAGTTACTTGTAATGGAAATTATCTGAATGTAAAATGCAAATTTAACGTGTTCAGTAATAACCTGCGAGGTGTAATAGTTTGTGGAAAAGCGGGCCAGAATTTTGTGGACATTCTTATTCATTGGAATGTGTAACGTTTATTTCCTTGCAGTCAACATTCGTTCGTTTTCTTACGTCCATATCGAGCTGGTTTTGATAAATTATAGTGAAATAGACCAGTGCAGTTTTTCGCCATATTTTGCTGCTATCTTAGCCATTTCACCAGCTATTTTGTTGCCGACGTTTCCATTGTGACCTTCTATGTAAGTTAAACGTAATTCGAACTGTTCTTCTCTTTTGTTTCGATTTTTAATTCAAATTATGTTTTGGGTTCGAATATTTGGATTACTAATGAATACCGATTATGCGGCACAGTTGTGTCATCCGAAAAGGTGTCCGATTGAGGCTGTAAAGCGTATTACAGCAATGTGCACTGCAGGGACGGAGAACGGGGCCTGTGCGGCGGTGTGGCGGGACACAAAGGCAGAATTGAAGATTGGAGGCAGTCAACCGTCATCGACCCTGAACCCTTGCAGGAGGGCGTACGCGAACGTGAAACCACGGGTAACGGTTAGGTCGAAGCTGTCATCGAAAGAAGCGGTGCAGTATCACTTTCCACCGTCGACTACCATATGGCCAATAAAGAACAAAACAAAAATGACTCAGACTCCCTCTCGCGTGGGATCGGGGAGGCTGCAATTAGCTGAAAACGAGGCGCTACGCTTCTACCCGTTTGCTGCCTAATTAGTCAATAATGAATGCTCGTCAATGGTGGGACCGAGAGGGCATTAGTGCCGTGCTGTATATTAGATTACGGATGACATCTGGAGATGTCAAAGGTCACGAGTGTATGGTCGAACGCACAAGCACACACCTGCCCACACACGCACACGGACGCACAACTATGGAAGTATAACGATGGCGGCCTGGATAGAGAAGCGGAATAATGATAACAAAGTCTCTGGTCTTGTTCGTCCCTGTGGTCTCTCCATCCTTCTTAGATTGTTACATCTGGAAAGTGTCCCGCCCATATATCCCCGAAGCAGCCCCAATCCCACACCACATTGCGAATCCTGGGTGGCCGGAATAAACGCGGCAGAATGGCCAGGCTACTGCAATCGGGTGTGAAGCTGTTATTAAATTACGAACGCATCTAGGGAGCCCTGTAGGTAAAGAGTTGCAAATTAGCTGTGCTGGCTTGTGCAGTTCGTCGATCGTTTATTATGTCTCCGCCAGCGCTCGTCATTTGTTTATTTCTCAAGGCTAGGCACAGTGGTGCGTTCTCCTGCGAGCGGTGTCAATTACAGGTCGCTCGCCCCAGGTTGTGGGTGGCCTCATTACCGGGGAGCACTGAGTGACCCGTGACCCATGTTAATTGAAACTCATTGCCATGCTGCTGCTCAAGCGGTGCGCAATAGAATTTGGTGCAATACTAGTTGGACACGGTGGCGTATTTGCGAAACATGTGTAGCGCAGCCAGCCGTCTCTGTAGCTAGCTACTTGGCTTATATTCAAGTAAAACCTAGCTAACGTACACGAACTTATCCTAATTCAAATACCTAACAGCCAAAGCGAACATAATATTGCCCAAACAAACCCCATGTAAAAAATGAGGTAACAACGGCATATCAAAAAAATATTGGCGCATCTGTAACTGATATTTAGGGGAAAACGAAAAAAATAATTATTGCAGCTTGCATAGGTCGCTGAATGCTGAAGAAACAGCCAAGCTGGGGCTTAGCGTAGCTTCTCCCCACACTGAGAGAGAATCCCAGGAAGGAGGGAGCAGAAAGAGTATATGCACGTGCCTCGTATGGCGAGCTGCAACGGAACACTGTCACCCTAGACATTATCGGCCGCGAACATCGCCGTCGCTGCCGACCAGTCAAGCCCGCTTAAGTCTCTTCCCTCCGACTCACCCAGGACTTCCCCGTATAAACGACCCGGACCCGGAATTCCCAAAATCCACCGACCAAAAATGTCACGTGAGCACCACAACGGCATCCGGGTCTGCGGGTGGAGCCCTGTCTCGACCAGCGCGCAACGGGTCCGCCGCGCCGGAGACTAGGACGATGGAGAGAGAGAGAGAGAGAGATAATACGTTGTTTCCTTTCAAACGTAAAGGGGAAACAGGGGTGGCGGGGAGGCTAAGAGCTGCCTCGTTCCAGGCAGCTTCTGGTGGCCTTCAAGATGAAGTCCGCCAGGCTCCTTTGCTCCTCCAACTTGGTTGCAGTAGTCAGCCACTCTATAGTGTGATGTGCCCTAATTGGCTTGGTGTCTGGGAAGATTCACAGGATGTGGGTTTGATTCTGCGGTACCTTACAGCGTGCACAGTTTGGGAGGGGTGTGTGTATATGGTTTCTGTACAGGTGAAGTAGAGCTAGCGTGAGAATCGTGTTTGTCTGTGCTTGACGAAGTGTAGCTGTTCCTGCCGGGTCAATCTAGGATGAGGTGACGGCAGAAGTCTCTTATCGGGTAGGTAGGTTGGTCTTTAGTGTGAGGGTAGGACTAGGGTTCTGGACTTAGGTCACTGATGTCGGGAGCCCGGAGAAGGGTTTCGCGGGCGAGCAGGTCAGCTCCTTCATTCCACGACAT